>JAZKJV010010838.1:0-600000 GCA_037367405.1 Ottelia alismoides
AACCTTAGTCACCCTAGGGTTGGGCAAGATTACATTAGGCTGAAGGCCACCCTGTTTGCCTTAGAAGATAAGGTCGCACATTGGTTGAAGATTCTCAGGGTGATATGTACTACTTGGGAGCCGTTTAAGGACCTATTCCTGAAAAAGTTCTACCCCCTCAATAGAACTTACCAGATGAGAACCAAGATCGCTTGTTTCTCCCAAGGACCCAATAAACCATTCCTTGAAGCCTAGGATAGATTTAACGATTTAACTCAAAAATGCCCTTTCCACAACATTACAAATGCGATCTTAGTCTAGACCTTGTTCTGTGGCATGACCCCGGAGATGCAGGGGTTAGTGAGTGCTGCTTGTGGAGGAAGCTATCTGAACAAAAATTAAGACATTGTATGGAATATCTTAGAGTAGATGGCGGAAACAGGCAGATCTCAGGCCACCGGGGCCTATCAGTTGTCTCCTTCAAGCCTGTCCAACAAGACAACCTGAAGGATGGTAGCGAATATAACATACGAACACATCCCCAACATGGGGATAATAGCAGACAAATTAACCATGGTCGAGCAGATTCATAAGAGGGTCACAGACCTTGAGGCACTCTCGTGCTTGCCGAAACAAGTGGAGGAACTAACTGAGAAGGTAGCCATGATACGGCTACCTGCCCCTTCTGCACCACTTGCACCTATACACCGAGTTCATCTTGTACAGGAACAAGCACCAGGACCTCAGAGCAGCTGGGTAGAGGAGCAGACTTACACTCAGGAGGACCAGCATGCACCCCCACAAGTGGAAACAAGATACGAGGAGCCTCCCTAGGTGTTCGAGATCAACGGGATGTGGTACAACAATGACCCCGTCGAGAGACTTTCGGGGATAGGCAACGGTCAGCCACACCGACCTTCCCTAGCTTACCAGGAAAACAGCTCCGTCCCTGCACCGCGCTTCATTTAGTCCAGGACCGGACAAGGGTACCAGCCTCAGCAACACCAGCAGCAGCAGCGCACCTTCCACTCAGGCCAGCAGGGCCCCCCACCTTCCCATCAGCAGCAGCAGTACCAATATGGCTAGTAGGGCCAATACCGAAACTCATCACCGCGTCAGCCAGCCCAGCCCACCAGTGAATTGGAGGCCCTTACCTTGGCGATCCAGACCCTAACTAATAGGGTCCAGCAAATCCAGAATGACTATCTGGATATGAGAACCAATCTGAATCATGTTTCTCGTACCCAGGATCAGCAAATGGCACCAAAGACCCCAATTCCCTCTCAGGTTCAAGCCAATCCAAACAACTTGAATCAAGGTCAGAACCGACCATAAGATCATGTATATTATTCAGATAATTCTTTATCTGAACATGAGATCCTTTCGTACGATAATGTCAATCATATGTCCCTCAGGAGCGGAAGGACCATGATCGTACCTGATCGGGCACAGGCAGTGGAGGAAGAAGCTATCAAGTCTCTACTTGAGGAGAACTTGGAGGCAGAGGAGCAGCACCACCACCACCACCTCCGACAGAAGAAGATGACTTCTGAGTCCTCAAAGAAGCAAGGGAACCGCACCAGTAGGGAGTCTAGCGAAACCGATGAAGAGCCCGCATCTCCATCTGAGGAGGATGTTCTAGCAGTCGCGGAGAATGCATCACCAGTTTTGCAGCAAAAGTTTTCTTTTCATCTGAGTCAGAGTCAGAGTCAGTCTCAGAGTTCGAGTCATGTACAGAACTCAGTTCCACTTTTGAATGAAAATCTTTCAGTTTCAGAATCTGAGTTGGAGTCAATAATCCCTTTCCCCTAATCTCTTAAGGATGAAAAGAATAAAACCAAAAAAGTAAAAAAGATGAACCTGAGATGGCCGAGTTTTGCAATAAACATATCATGGTCACAATTCCCTTTGACAAGTATGTGGAAATGACACCTGCATTTCAGAAATACCTTAAGGTGAGATGCACACCTACTAGGGTTAGCAGGAAGACAAAAAGTCATGTTAAGAAACATGTTCTGTCAGTCGCCACAACTTGCACAATAAATAATTTGTTTCTAAGGAAACAAAGAGACATGGGTGCTCATTATGTGGTGAGTCATGTCGATGATACTACGTTTGCATGCACTCTCCTTGACAACGGTTCCTCAATCAACTTAATGCCTACATCCCTCTATGAGCGGCTTAATCTCGGACCTCTTAGGAAATTTAGAGCTTTACTCCAGTTTCTGACAAATCAACAAGAGGTCCCAAGGAGAATTGAGGAATGTTGTCATAAAAGCCAAGGGTCAAGAGTACATGGTGGACTTCACCATCCTTGATATGGAGATCCCTCGCAATTGGAGAGATTCCCAGCTCATATTAGGAAGGCCCTTCCTCAGAACAGTGGTGACCTTGTTTGATTAAAACATTGGAAAAATCCAGTTCCAAATTCCAGGCAGAGATGAGGAACTTGAGATGAAGCAGACCAGATGACAGAGACCGGATTCAGAATCCAGCACCGAGTACTCTTCATCCAAAGCAGATTGCATTCATGCAGGCACTATTGGGCCATGGAGATAGAACCCAGCTAGCACCGATGAGTCCTTCCCCTCCGGAGAAGATCCTCTGTATGAGTCAGTCAGCGAGGTCCTTAGAAACAAGTACAGCTCAGAATATGCATCTCCCTACATCTTCGATAACTTAGAGGCTCAGCTGGGCCTGTTAGTCCTTCCCTATTTAAGACAATCAGAAGATGAGGATAATGAGTTGGGCGTGGCTTTCACCGATTGCTTAGAAAACTTTGACGATCCGACTCCAGAGCCGAATGACTTGGTGGCATCAATTTCAAAGACAGATTCAGCCACTACCATCACTGAACCAGATTCGATTGAGCCAGACTTCCTTGATGATCGCACATTACCTGAGCTCAAACCTTTACCCACAACACTCAAGTATGCCTTCCTTGTGGGACAAGAGAAGAAGTATCCGGTCATCATCAGTCGCGATTGACCGAGGAGCAGGAATCTCGCTTCCTAGAGATCCTGTAGAAAAACAAAAAGGTGATAAGTTGGAGCATCTCCAATCTCCACAGGATAAATCCCGCTCTATGTTCGCACCATATCTACTTGGAGAATGAGGTTAAACCCTCTCATGATTTCCAACGTCGGTTGAATCCAAATTTACGAGAGGTAGTGAAGAAGGAGATAGAGAAATGGTGCAACTCGGGTTTTATTTATCCCATCTCCGACTCGAAATGGGTGGCCCCAATCCATGTTGTCCCGAAGAAGTTGGGAATTCAGACGACCACCAATGAAGACAGAGAGGAGATCGTCACACGAGTACTCACGTCGTGGCGCGTCTGTGTGGATTACAGATGCCTGAATGTTGCGACGAAAAAGGATCATTTCCCCCTACCCTTCATTGATCAGATCCTAGAGAGACTCGCGGGGAAAGAATTCTTCTGTTCTCGGATGGGTTCTTGGGCTACAACCAAGTAGCCATAGCTCCGGAGGAACAGGAAAAGACAACGTTCACATGCCCATTTGGTACCTATGCTTTCAAGCGCATACCCTTTGGGTTATGCAATGCTCCCGGTACTTTTCAAAGGTGCATGATTGTTGTATTTGCCGAAATGGTCGATGAATTCTTGGAAGTCTTCATGGATGACTTCTCGGTCCACGGTGATTCCTTCAATTCCTGTCTTAGGAATCTAGACCGAGTCCTCAAACGTTGTTGTGAGGTTAATATGGTGCTCTACTGGGAGAAAGTCACTTCATGGTGACGGAGGGCATTGTGTTGGGGCATGTCATCTCCAAGAGAGAATGGAGGTTGACCCTACCAAGGTGGATATGATCAAATGACTCCAGCCACCAACCAACGTGAAACAGTTGCCATCGTTCCTCAGGCATGTCGAATTTTATCGGAGATTTATCAAGGATTTCTCCAAGATTCCCTGACCGCTAACTGATCTTTTAGGCAAGGACATGGTGTTTATTGTTGATAACAAATGTCTTGAGGCCTTTACGCTAGTACAAGGAATGATCATGGACGCCCCAATCCTACAAGCCCCAGACTGGTCTCTCTCCTTTGAGATCATGACAAACGCATCAGACTTTTCTGTTGGGGTTGTGTTAGGATAGAGAAGGGATGGCGTCCCGTTTGCAATTCACTACGCAAGCAAAGTATGTGATATTGCTCAGCGGAACTATACAGTTACGGAAAAGGAGATGCTTGCGGTAGTGTTTGCTTTGGACAAATTCAGATCTCATTTAATTGGATCCAAGGTAATTGTGTTCACTGACCACACAACATTACATTATTTAATGGAAAATAAGGATGCGAAGGCGCGTCTTCTTAGGTGGATTATGCTTATCCATGAATTTGATTTGGACCTTCATGATAAACCTAGAAAGAAGAACGTAGTAGCTGATCACCTCTCCCGTCATGAGGATCTTAATGTTTTTGAGGATTTACTGATTCGAGACTCCTTCCCTGACGAGTCGATTTTTGTGTTGACTCACAACCATGGTATGCCAATATCGTGAACTATCTTGTCTCGAAGAAGGTTCCCGAAGATTGGTCCAAGAGACACATACACCGACTGAATTCTAATGCTAGACATTACCATTGGGAGGATCCGATCCTTTTCTTTAAAGGACCGGATTGTGTCTAGAGACGGTGTATTCCTCAGGAGGAATATCAGAGTGTTCTTTCTTTATGCCACAGTCTGGAGGCAGGAGGACACCATTCCGGGAAGAGGACCACATGGAAGGTACTTCATTGTGGCTTATACTGGCCGACTCTGTTTCGCGATGCCATCACTTTTGCAAAGTCGTACCCAGTATGCCAGAGAATGGGAGGAACCGTTGGATCTGAGGATGAGATGCCAATGCATCCTGTCATCATTTGTTATGTCTTTGATGCATGGGGCATCCACTTCATGGGCCCATTCCCTGTTAGCCTCGGATTTGAATATATCCTTCTTGCAGTAGATTATTTGTCCAGGTGGGTGGAGGTTATCCCAACCCGAGCCACAAACAGCAGGACTGTCTGTAAATTCATTATATATCATATAATCTCTAGGTTCGGGATCCCCAAAATGATGATATCAGATGGGGGTAGGTGATGAATACCCATTCATCACTCTTTATTCTTTTATTTTAGCTATAAAACTTTTGCCAAACAAATGTAGATATATATAAATAATAATAATTAGCATTTAGCATGCATTGTGTAAAAATAAATAATTAGCATGTTTTTGTGCATAAATAAAAGAATAAAGAAATAAAAGAAAAAGAGGAAGATATTTAGAATAAATATTGAGCGACCTAATCCCAAGGGAGGGCTCAGCATGGGCCTGACCGCATAAAAACCAAAGTAGAGAGAGATAAGGAAGCTCATTGGTGTATATATACCTATAAATAAATAAAAATATTTTCCTATAAATAAAAATAAAAATGGGTTTGTATTTATATGTAAATATTTGTATATATTAAATTAAAACAAAAATGAGAAAAATAAAAGAAAAGAAATAAAAGTCATCCTTCATTGTAGATACACCAGGTACATAAAACACTTTATCTATTTATTTATACCTATAAATAAATAAATTAAAATCTCATAAAAATTGTACATATTCCTTATTTCATAATATAAATAAAAAAATGAAAATTACACAAACAAAAAAATAAGATAAAAAGAAATAAAAATCAAAATCAAAATTACATTGTATATATATACCATGTAAAAGGATTTATTTTACCCTTGTAAATGATTAATAAGAATAAAATAAAAATATACTTTTATTCCAAATTTTATTCTTAAATAAATAAAATATAAAATTGGAATAAAATATACAAAAATAAATAATTAAAAAATCAAAAATAAAAAATCAGTATTGTATATACCTATATATATTAATACTATATTGTAAATACTTAATTTTTATTTCAAAAAAAGAAATAAAAATAACAAAAAAATAATTTAAAATAAAATAAACATTTTTCATGTTTTGACTTTTGTGAAATTCGGCCATTTTCTAATTAATATTTATTTTCTAAATAATTAATATGTGGTTGCATCTGGTTGGTCCACGGGAGAATGTTGACCCCCGGTCAACTCTCCCCCCAGGACCACCAGAGACGGATCCAGTTGCCCCGACCCGACTTCTTCCAATTTTCGCCACTCGATCTGATAGCCAAACCCCTTAACCCTGGGTCCTAATCCTTCCTGATTCATCCATGATCCACGCCCGGGGTGGGTTACGGGGATCCCTGCTCCGAATTCCATGCCCGACACCCATCTAGCCGGACCCCTAGGACTATTTAGTTTCAGCTCTGCCGTGCATTTCAATCCATCTTTGGCTCTGCATTTCCCTACCCAGGACCTCCACCACCTTCGCCTGAGTGACAGCTAGCGGCCGGTGGTGTCGCAGTGAGGATAGAGTGCCCCGGCCACTGATCCGGCAGCCTAGCTACGCCGTGCACCGCCCAGGAGCAGCGCTCGAGCCTCGGGCATCGACGGCCCTCGAGGCAAGGACCCAGAGCTTCGGAAGATCGTCCACAGTCGACTCCGATCATCCAGTAAGCCTAGTTCTTCCTATCTTTCGCGAATTTTCATTTACGCCCAATTTCATCTTCCGCTGACGACTGTCGATTCCGACCATACCCGTCCCCCTTTCAATCATCGGACGACACCCTCACACTCACGAGCCTTCTCCGCACCTTCTGCACCCACTCGCACCCCCCGACTATCCCCGGAGCGGGGACTTCGATCTTCACCGCCGATGCCTCACCGGAGCTCGACCATCTCGACGCACAGACCACCCACCTCACTTCTAACCGGGTCGAGGCACTTTGCCCTAGACCCAGGAGTCTTTGTGTGCTATTTTTCAGGTACAAGGAGGTCCATCTGAGGTCCTCTACCTTCAGGCACAGGAGCTCAGCTCCGCCGTTGTCGCCCGGGCTCCTCGGAGCTCCTTGGCGCCATCGGAGGGGTTCTTCATACGCGGGAGGCTCCGGCGACCCTTTTCCAATCATCAGCAGCTCACGAGGAGGTCCACTGCGCGCGTGTCGGGCCGGCGAACTTTGCCGGCCACCTGTTCTTCCTGGACCCTCCAGAGCCGTCCATTCAACCCTCCTGCTCCAGATGTGATCTCAGCCCTTGATTTGAGGAGCCACGCCACCATCCGATCATTTGGAGGCTAGATCAGGACCACACGATCAGATGAAGAGGCACCCTTGATTCCAGACTGTTCGATCTACACGTGTCGTCTTCACCACCGTTGATCCAGCGAGGATTTACCCTCAGTGCAGAAGAGCCGTCAGATCCTCCACGTGGGAGGCCCTCAGCCGTCAGATCACATCCGAGGTCCCTTCGTTGAGGCGTCGACATCCCCAGCCGTCAGATACACCATGTGGCTTCATCCCAGCCCTCGGATAAATAATAGGGGTAAATATCACATAGGCCCCCTCTCTTTTTGTCTTTACTATTCAGTCATGTAAATATTTTAGATAGTTCTTTTATTTTTGTAAAAATTGCACTTATGACCTAGGAGTTTATCTTATTTGCAATTCAATCCTTGTTTATTTTGGACACGTGCTTAGTCACGTGTATTTTGGTAAAATTGCATGCTATGGGCCTGTAGTTTCTGACGGTTACTGATTGAAATATATTTTTGGATAATTGCACTTATGCCCCTGTGAGTGATTTATTTCGACATGTGTTGAATATTTGTGGTCTTTTTACAACTTAGCCCCTGGAATTTTAGCACCTGTTGCTAATAAGTCCAGGAACTTAAGTTATTTGCATTTGGGCATCTGTGTGCCTAGTTCACGTGCCTTACGTGTGCATCCGTGGAATTTTTGCACTAGTACCCCCTACATTTCTGTTCTTGTTACTTTAACGCCCTCTAAGCATATTTTTATTACAAACAGGTCCCTATGACTGTGGGCTCTTGTTTGTTTTGAATAAAATATCAAATTGTATCCAAATTAAGTGAAAATTTGACACGTAGCTCCTGCCACTGTGTAGAATTTTCACTAATTTTTGGGAAAAATTTCGAGCCCTTTTTATTATTTTTAAAAATTCAAAAACCCTTGTTTTTCTGTATGGTCAGATTTAAAATTTACAAAAAATATAAAAACCCCTTCAAAAATTATAAAAAATTCAAATTTTGTTTGTTTTGCTGTGCTTGATTTTCTGACCGATTTTGGTCATTTTCATGTTTACAAAAAGCATAAAAATTGAAAAACCCCTTAAAACTCATAAAAATTCTAAAAAATCATAGAAAATTCAAAATTAATAAACTCTTTTTCTGAATTTTGTCCATTACGTCTACTTTTCATAAAAATTACCTCCAGGCTCTTTTAAGACAATTATATATTTTATCTTGGTCTTTGAAAACTGGCTGGACAATGCTGGATTATTTTTGCCCTCTTTTATTTTTAGAAATTTCCCTAAAAATCAAAAAATTATCAACAATTCACCAAAAACAATAAAAAATATAAAAACCATAAAAATATTTTTGTTTGAATTTTTGGAGCTTTTTAAAGTAGTTAAATAATTCTTTGTTTGTGCTTGTTTATATTGTTTTCTTATTCTCTTTACCATTTAAAAAACCAAAAAAAATAATATTTGTTTATATCTTATTCATTTGTTGACTACTTCGTAGGTCGTAAGGCCATCTCGTGCTCCTCGAGTTCGACCCTGGGAGCTATACCAGGTCAATCCCATAGCTAGGACTGCTATTCGGTTTTCTCGTGTTTCTATCTTTATTTGGTGGTCCGATTATTTTTCTTGATTGAGCTTTGAGTCCCAAGTGACTGAGGTCACAACGACCTTAGTGAGACACTTTACCTTAGTCGTTCGGGCGGCTCATCTGTAGCCACTTGGTAAACTGAGATGTGAAGAAGCTATTGAAGGAATACGACATCGAACACCGTGTCACTCGTCCTTACCACCCACAGACCAATGGTATGGATGAGGTGTTGAATAGGGAGGTAAAAACCATATTGCAGAAGCTTGTCTGCCCAGACAGGAAGGACCGGTCTCAGATCTTGGATCAAGTCCTGTGGGCTTATAGGATAGCTTACAATATACCGTTAGGAACCTCCCCATTCCGGATGGCATTCGGAAAGCCGTGCCATTTGCCCGCAGAATTAGTACACAAATCAGAATGGGTAATCAAGAAGGTTAATTGGAACACACACCTAGGGCAGAAACAGAGAGAAATGGATCTGAATGAGCTTGTGGAAGTCAGAAACCGAGCATACGACAACAGTTTGGTGTACAAGGACAAAGTAAAGCGATGGCACGATAGATATATCAGATGAAAGATCTTTGTTCCTGGACAGAAGGTATGGTTGTTCAATGCAAGTCTGAAGGTCTTCCAAGGCAAGTTGAAATCCAAGTGGACGGGCCCATTCATTATCCGTGTTGTGCATGATAGTGGATGTGTTGAGATATCAAATCTCACAAATGACGCACCAACATTCCTAGTAAATGGACAACTGTTGAAGCATGTCGTCGAATCCAATGAACAGTTAGTCCATGTTGAGGAGATTGTATTCATGCACGAGACAGGTTCAACAGATAGACATCGAGCCACGCATGAGACCTTGCAACAGTGAACTCTCGCCATTAGTAGTATCTGGAAAGATTCAGACCGCAATCCTTGTACATATCCATCACTCTTGTACATTCTTCCCCTCCCACCCGCGACTCTAATCACTCACCCCAATTTCATATATCTTCATCTACGACTATACTTAGGATGACCAGATCCTAAGTATAGGAGGGAAGAGTCACTTGAGTCTATTCACTATACACCTCCATATCACATTAGTCCCCATACCATTCCAGTCCTATACTTAGGCTGACCTGGGCCTATGTATAGGGGGAACCGATGCTCGCCATGTACATATATTCTACCACTTCCCTTCTTGACCTTTTCCACCCCATTTTTTTATCATCTGCTACACTTAGGCTTCCAAGAACCTAAGTATAGGGGGTAGGACGACTTCTATACATTTTTGCTTCTTTGACTCTCTTACGCTTATCACGAGCTATGTCTTCTTCCTCGCTTTTTGTTCTCTGAGGAGATAGCACACGCTAAGTATAGGGGTGTGTATATATTACATATATACTTTACCCATAGCTCGTACTTTCTCGTATTTTTGTGTATATTATGCAATAATTACGAGATGGGTAAATATGGAGAATTTTTTTGGAAAATACATGTACACTTGTATATTGTATAACACTTGTATAATTTATAATACTTATAAAACTCTGTAACATAGGGGGTATACCAAATTTTTGAAAAAAATGGAAAAATCAAAATCAAAGGCTTCATAGTTACTCTTGCACATCATCTGAAAAGAAAGTAAGAAAAAAGAAAAAAGAGTCTTGCATTTCATAGCATGTCATCTACATCTCATCTGCATATCTTGCATATGCAAGGTGAAAAGCTAGTGGGTTCTGAACCAAGTTATGAGCAGACATTGAGGAAGGACTTGATTTGACCTTAATCCACCTAATTTCAGATGAACCTTATAGGAACTGGAGTTAAGATTTCTCAGGTCAAGAAACTTAATTCTTTGAGTCTACAACTCTATGTTCACATGTCATCTTGATTAGTCTAAGTAGAATATCTCATGCACATGCATGATTCTTTTAGACAGTGACCGAACTTAGACAAAGCACAATGCACGTAGCTCTTCACTGATGAGGAGGTGAGGAAGTAGAATCCTTTAGCTTGGAGTAGCACACGGGTGGAAACATCCATCCTCCTCTAGGGAGGGTAGTGCATCTCAACCTAGTCTGGTGGTGTTGACGTCTGAGGACGGGATGTTGTGGGGTGCAATAGTGGTCCAAAAGAGGGGTAGTCTACTGGCTCAAGAGGAAAAACTTCTGATGTACATGTTGCACCTTGTTTATAGTTCAAAAAAAATAAAGGAAAAATGAAAAATGCAAGAACTCCAAAAAAAAGTAGACAGGCCATATAGCAAATAAAATACATGTCGGAGTATGTATATTAGCAAGAAGTCTGCATCTATATGGCTTGGCTACACTGGTCAGGCATCCCGGGATAGGTAGCTCCACTGGCTACCATCCATTCTTTTCTCCACCCCCTCCTCTTGAGCTGGTTGCACTTGAACTTAGAAGGGAATACAACGCTCCTCGAAGAAAGAGGTATTGGACCGGTGAATTAGAGTTACCTTGTTAGAGGAGGATACTTCTGAGCCATTTCTGATGTCGAGAGCTATATTATGCTTACATAGTGCAAGGAAGAATCATAGTCATCAGAAATTTGCGTTTGAGGATTTGTTCTGACCTGAATATTAAGGCGTCTTGAATAGAAGACTTGTGGAACTTGAAGTCTGTTAGGTCTTAAGTTCAGATCCCAATAAGGTTCTGCCACGCAATTAATCCAAAGGTCGAGTCAAGATCCATTTTCAACTTTTGTTCACGACCTTGGTATGGAACCCAAAATCATTTTACTCTTGCATTTCATGTTAATTGCTCGGGGACAAGCAAGGTTTAAGTATAGGAGGTTGATGAATCTGTGACTCATCACTCTTAAAATTGAAAAAAGAGTCTTGTTCCCGATTATTTAGCAACATATTTCCCTTTATCTTGCATAATTAGCATACATACATGCATACATAATAATGCATCCTAGCATCCATATTTGCATTAAATAAGAAGCCTAATTCACTTGTAAATATTTACCATTACTCACCTAATTATCTATACCCCCACCAATGTCAATAAAACTAACCCTATGCCATGTATATTACTAATTAATAATATAAGTAAAAGGCCAAAAATTCCTAGCTTGTAAAAATACCCAATAAAATTCCAAACCCAGTTGGAGACCCCAGACCTTAGAATGCAATATCTACCTCATACAACCTCCGATCTATGTCTACTTACTATCAGATTAATACGTATTCAGAGACCTTCAAAATGAGACCAATCTCATTTAAATCGCAGCCCGTATGCAAAACCTGGGTTTTTGGCCCCTTTGTGTACTATATATGTGTATATTTGTACCCTAATATTTTTGTATCTTATTTAACCTCATCTCCATTTTTTATCAACATAAAACTTGTAGATCTCAACGATATCAACAACTTTCATATTTGAGTTTTTCCATATTCAGCTTTCTTCCCTCTCTAATTCACCATTTTCTTTCAGCCATTCAGAGCAGGCCACATGGCGCCCTCTGATTGCGCCACACGGCCTGCTCCATTGCGCGCCAGACACCCTCCATCCCCTGCCGTCCGATCTCTTCCCCTCTCTCTGGATCTGGGCCATCCATATTTGGAGCTCTCCTCAGCCACCCAATCAAGCCCAGATCCAATCTGGGTCGTTCACCAGCGCCTCTCCCTCAGCTGCCACGTGTCGCATCTTCCTCAGTCATTCGATGCTTTTTCTTCTCTCCTCATCTCCACCATTCATCTCTCCTTTAACCCCTACCGTTCGATCGAAGCCCAGACATCATCACAGCCCTCCGTATCCGCCTTCACCTGCGCCCTCCATGTGGCATCATAGTGACACTTCGATTAAAGCCTTAAGACCTCATCACAGTCGCACGCCAGCATAGCACCTGCGCCCTCCATGTAGTGCCATCGTAACCCTTAGATCACATCACTTTAGATCTAATCCCAACCTCTCACTAGCGCATAATTCTCAGCTATTGGATCGTGAGATCCAACGGCTGAGACGTCATCTTCCTCCTCCCGCAGGGCTCACACCCACATCGCCCACCTTGCCAGTGCATCGTCCCCTTTCTATTTTGGAATCCACTCCGACCATCCTCTCCACCTCCTCTCACCTCCATTTCGTATCCCACTCTACCCTCATCCTCGCTAACCTCCATGATTGCCATAAACTCCACCCACGTCACCCCACGACCTCCACCAACCTCGTCTTCCATCACCTATCACCGCCACCTTATCCCTATAAATACTCCATCTCCGTCGACCGTCGACACCATCTGCCACTGCAGAGAGAAACCCCGAGCCCCTACCTTCCTTTTGGTAACAGCAATTAGAAGAGATGTCGAGTGATGACTGCTGCATTTCTCTGGTGCCGCAGCTCATTTCGTGAGTTGTGCGACCTCAGGAACCCTACCGGCCTTCAAGTGACAATCAGGAGCTAAACTCCGAGCTCCAATACCCAGGTAGAACCCTCCATCCCCCCTCCGATCTCCATCTCTCTTTTCTTTATTTTTCTCGAAATTTATTCGCCTCCTCCGCTCATCTTCATGATCACCTGACCATCTTCCAAGCTCCGCCACGGAGCTCTGATCAACGCGAACTACTCCATTCACCTCGACGATGCACCGCAGCTCACTCCGACCAAAGCTCTGCCACCTTGGCGGAGGAGCACCACCACGCCTCCTTCATTCCACTTCAGGCCTCCCTCCGCACTCACGTTCACCTCGCAAACACGTTGCATGCCTCAACTATCAAGCTAACCTCTGCAGGAACACTCTAGCTCAATGGATAGAACCTTACCGGAGCTCAGCTCGAGCTTCGCCGCCACTGGTTCTCATATCCCCCCAGCCGCTCATAAGACCTCTGGCGGCTCCCTGATGCTTCCCCGATCGTTTCGAGCGACACACGAGTCGCCGACGAGCTTCATCGACTACGGGAGAAGGAGGAAGAGCCAGGAGGGCTTCGCCGGAGCCCGGCCACGTCTGCCGCAGGAGGCGGTGGATCGGAGGATCATGAAGCACAGTAGCCGTACGATTCTCATGATCGGACGACCCTGATCAAGCCACGTTGCCTTCATCCCACCTCTGTCAGATCAGGAGGATCCCACGCTCATGATCACACCACGTCGCAACTTCCCCTAGCGCCATATGTCGTTGGATTCATCTTGATCCAACGGCCCTCGTTCGTCCATGTTACTTCATCTCTGGAGCCCTTATCCTCCGTTGGATCTTCACTCTATCTAACGGTCCCAAGCGCGCCACATACCAGCCATCAACAGACATTGGATCTTGTCCATCTAGTGGTTTAGTGAGTGCCACATCATCCCCTTCGAGCCTCTCCCCAACCGTTAGGCTTGGAGACCCCGAAGCTGGCCCGAGCCACGTCCGAGCCTGCAGCGCCCCCAAGCTAACCTCTAAGCCTTTGACGTATCCCAAGCCTAGCACTGCACGTGTTTCTCACGTGTGGTCTAGGCAATTTATACTGAGGCCCCTAGAAGTTTTACAAATTGCATATCAATCCCTGCTAGGAGCATCACTGAGGCGCACGTGTTTTATGGGCATTTCGCACACATACCCTAAGCATTCTAGGTAATTGCATTTGAGTCCTTATCAGCATGTTTAAATTTTAGTAATTTATTTTATGTATTTGCAAATTGGTCCCTATCTTTGCACGCATGTTTAGGTGTACATTTGGCATCATTTTTAAGTTCTAAAAATTGTATTGTGTAGCTTAACTTGTCCTCTTTCGTATATGACACATGTCTCATTTTTGTGACATCAATGGATTTTATTATTATTAAATTGGTGAAATTTTCTATATTTTGCCCATTTGATGCCTTTTAATTTGTATTAAATTCTTTGTTGCTCCAAAAATCACCAAAAATTCACATTAGACTTAGGATAATTTAGTTTACATTGTGCCTAAAAATCAACACCTTTACAATCATCTCGAGGCCTGAGGCCTGAATAAATTAATTAGTGATTTTTTAAATTGATTTTTAATAGATCCAATTCACATATAATTTTAGGTTTAGCATTTTTCTTGGATTCATCCTACTTAGATCTTTCTAGGATAATTTTTATACCTGGAAATAATGTGATTTAGTATTTATTAAAATTGATTTTGTAAAAATCTTTCATATTTAATTCACAGTAAATTCATAAAGTGTTAGAAAAATACAAAAACATTAGTGTAGCTTAATTTTAATACATTTCACATTCTGGTCAAGTTTCATAATTTTGGACTTAATTTGACTACATTTCTGAGATATCTTGTAAACTTGCCTGAAAAGTGCATATATCTTTTCTTTGTCGCATAAAAATTGCTAAAAAATACCAAATATATATATATATATATATATATATATATATCTTCTGAAAATCCGACCTCTAAAATTCGTTTAAAATTTACCTAAGGAGGCAGCTATCTCCCTGAGTTCGACCTTGGGCTTGCCCAAGTAAAATAAAATTGCCCCTCGTGATTAACTCGACATTAATTAAAAGTGGTTTTTGATCAACCCGTATTTACCTGACTAGAACAAACGACAAAACTATTAATTTGACCATTAATCTGATTGAATTAACAAGGGTAGATATAGTGCTCTTCAAGTCTCTTATTCTACAGCCAGTAGATTGGTCTCTTCCCTTTGAGATCATGATAAATGCATCAGACTTTGTAGTTGGGCTCTAATAGGACAAAGAAGAGAGAAACTACCCTACATCATTTACTATGCATACAAAATATCTAACGAAGCACAGAGAAATTATACAAATATAGAGAAAGAATTGTTGGCAGTGGTATTCATTTTAGAGAAGTTCAGATCCTATCTTCTTGGATCTAAAGTCATTATTTTTACTAAACACTCTACTATCATATATTTATAATAGAAGAAGGATGCCAAATCACTCTTAATCATATGGATCCTTCTCCTCCAGGAATTTGACCTGGAAATCAGAGACAAGTCCAGAGTTCAGAATGTGGTAGCAGATCATCTATCTAGAATTCAATGCCCAAATACTCAACTACGCAGTGAAACAATTACATAATTTTTTCCTGATGAATCTATCCTCAACATTGGATCTCCCCCTTGATATGTTTTTATTGTGAACTACCTTGTCTCTGGGGTAGTTCCATAAGATTTGATGACAATCAAGAATGACAAGTTCTTGTTCGATATCTATTTTTACTAATGGGAAGACCCATACTTGTTATGGGAAAGAGAGGATTACACAAGTATCCTTGAGCATTGTCATAAGCTCGAATCTGGTATACACCATTCAGGAAGTCGAATGATGATGAATATGCTATAGTGTGGCCTCTAGTGGTCCACACTATTAAAGGATGCAAATGAGCATGTCAAAGCATACATGGATTGTCCGAAGATGGGAAAACCCTCATCTCCAAGACTCTAAGCCTCTCCAATTTATTCAGATTTATGATGTGTTCGATGCATGGGGCATTGATTTCATGGACCCATTTCCTAACAATTGAGGCTATGAATACATCCTTCTTGCCATAGGTTACATGAATCGATGGGTAAAATCTATCCTTGCTTGATCCACTGATAGGCGCATGGTTTCCCGATTTTTAAAAGATAACATCATCTCACAGTTTGGGATACCAAAGATTCTGATCTTAGATGGAGGTAGCCACTTCATCAATAAAGAGGTTAAGAAATTCATGAAGGAGTATGATATAGACCATTGAGTCCCTTCTCCTTATCATCCTTATTTCAATGGCCCGACAGAATTTCGAATAGAGAAATCAAGACAATCCTACAGAAACTTGTGAGGCCCGATAGAAAGAATTATCCACAACTTCTGAATTCAGTTCTCTGGGTATATAGAACTGCTTACAAGTCTCCCTTGGTCATGTCTCCCTACCTTATTGTCTATCGAAGCCTTACCATATGTCTATGGATCTCGTTCATGAATCTCTCTGGCCATTCAATATATGTAACCTCGAGTCACAGAAAAGTTTTCAGAATAGAAAATCAGATCTGAATAGGATCTTGGAATTCAGATACTACATGTATGATATCAACTTGATGCACAAAAAGAAGGTCTATTGGCACAACCATCACATCAAATGAAGGACCTTCAAACTTGGATAAAAGGTTTGGCTATTTGACATGAAGTTGAAGATATTCCTAGGAAAATTGAAAAATAAATGGACATGGCTTTATACCATGAAGATTGTGTTTGACAATGGAAGTATCCTGATATCAGAATTGTCAGATGATGCATAACCATTCATCATCAATAATTAGTTGTTGAAGCCATATCTAAAGCATGACACATTCGTGGATGATGTTGATTCAATCCAAGTTATTTTGTATGAAGAGTTTACAACTGTAGCATCAGTACAGTCAAACAACGAAGCCAAAAATATATGTGATTAATTTTCTTCTTTTTATTTCTATTTTCAGTTCTTTCATTCTTCTGTGTTGCACTCATCACATTCATCTCTATTATTCTTAGGATATACTTCATCTTAAGTATAGGGTGGATTAGTATATTCGATTTATTCATTATTTATTGTCTCACTTGTCCCTCAACTTGTTGATAACCTGTCTATATTTAGAGATATTTAACCCAAAGTATGGAGGGACAAGCTGATGCTATCGATTTTGTAAATCCTAATCCTCGATCATCTCCATTTTCTATACAATCTGCTATACGTAGGATTAGTTGATCCTAAGTATGGGGGGATGACTGACTTCTCATTCTTTATTTAGTCTTAGAAACTTTCCTATACTTAGCACGAGTTATGTCTTCCTTTTCTCTTTGATCACTATGAGGACAAAGCTCAAGATAAATATAGGGGGATCATATGAACGTTTATATACTTGAGCCATAACCCATACTTTCGAATTTACGAATAATATGGATAATATATTATATTGGGAAGGGTATAAGACTAATCAATTGTAAAGAGTACACTATGAATTTGTATAAAAATTTTCAAAATTCTTTGTATATATGACTAATAAATGTTTAATTGTTTTTTCAAAATAATTTAAAAAATGGTTATAAAATGAAAAAGTCTTTGAAAACCGTCTGGAAAACTTTGTATGAATAAAACCTTTGTAAAATCTTTGTAAAATATTTTTTGTAAATTATTGAAAAAATTATTGTTTGAATAATTTTTTTAAAAATTAGTTTGCAAATAATTTGGAAAATTTTTGTAAAAATATTCTAAAAAATAGATCTATATCTTTGAAAAACATTTACTAGCTTTATCAGAAAACCCTAAATTTTAGAATTCCTAAAATCTATAAAAAAAATGCAAAATGTTTTAAAAATTACATAAAATTTTGTATCTTTTTTCAAAAATCCGTAAAAATTTCAAAACCAGAAAATAACTTCACAAAAAGATTTTATTATATTATATAACATCTTTATTTTTCAAATAATATAGACAATTGAATAACTCTAAATAAAGTCTAAATATTGGAGCTTACCATAGATCATAATCCACTTAATTTCAGAGGAACCTATTAAGGACTGAAATTGAGACGTTTCAGGTCACCTTGACTTAATTCTTTAGATTCCACGAGATTGTGTTCATGTGTCGATTAAATGTATCTAACTAGAACCCTTCATGTCATATGTATGCCTCTTGTGGCTTGACTAGAAACCTTGTACTTAACACTGATCTCAACCCAGATGTTTGTTGAAAGTTCATGGAGTCTAAGTTGGGATGATACTGAACCACTTCGTCAAGGGTGGCTTAGGATACATTCTTGGGGACTACTAAAACCGATACTTCAACCCACTTCCTCCAGTAGCTTGGACATCTAACGACTGGAGACTGGATTGAATTAAATCCTCGGATGAGGAATGGTCAGCTAGCATAACTTTCTCCAGGACCCCAAAATATGGGCGGAGAAAAAGATTCTATATTCATCTGGACAAAAAAAGAATGCAGATCAATGCAATCAGAGAAATATCCAAAAAAAGCCGATACCAAAAATTCCAAATATTTTGAGCTTTAAGGACCTGCTTCTTGGTGAAGAGTCAGTTACATTGGTTGAGCTTCAAAAGGTAATTTGACTATAGTGGTCCATTTCCACTTCTTTTCCTTTTAATCTAGCTTCTTCCCCATTCAGTTGTGAACTTGCACAGACCTGCACTTAGAAGAAAATATCAATCTCCCCAAGGATGACTTTCTAGAGGAGGAGACTACGTGATATTTTAGTGATTTGTCTGGGAAGAGCTAACCAAATCCACACACATGGTACTTGTCTGGTACTTGTCACTTCAAGGCTATAAGAGTATGCCACTGAAAGGATGCCTCTGACCAGACTAGAATTGAACTAGATAGATGATGAGCACCCAAACGTAGATGGATCGTATTGTTTGGTCTTAGAGAGTTTGTGGTGCCCGACAAGTTGTGTCTGACAATCATTGCGTCAATCGCTCTCTCAGTTCTCGGATATCCACGATAAGATGCATCAATAATTTACCCATAATACGACTCAGGCAATAAAAGACGATAAGCTAAAATTTATTATATCATACAAATTGATATTTATAGTATGCAAGTGTAGGAGTCGAACAACTAAGGACCAACAAGAATAGGCCACAAAAATTATCAAAAAAGAAATAATTGTTATTTTATTTTTACATGGAATTTTAAATTTTATGCATTTTTAATTAGTTTTTTATTTTATTTTTATCTATTTTTGTTTTGTTTAAAATTTTAAATTTTTATTTTCTTTTTATATATTTTTTAATTTTTAGTTTTCTTTTTAATATATGTAATATGTATATATAAGATATATATATATATATTATATAGAATATGGTAGATAAATATATATATATATAATATAATAAATAAGAAAAATACCTCAAGTACATTCTTTTTTATTTTTCAATGGCCCCTGGAGGGAGATAACTTAGCTCCCCCGACCCCATTTTCCCAATTTTTTAAAAATTCTTCCATATGTTTTCACAAATATATCCCTACATTGTGTTATTGAAATTTTGTATGAAGAAGATACTCATATGGCCTCCATCTAGACAAGGTCAATTTCAACAATTCTAGGACTGTTAAAAAATGATGTCTGGATGGAGGCCGCAGGAGTCTTTATTTCACATGAAACTTGAATGACATAATATAAGAATATAAAGATTAATTTCCATGGAAGCATCTTTCAAAAAAATAAAAAAATTGTAAATGAGGTGGGGGGAGCTAAGTTTGCTCCCCCTGGTGGGTAGCCACATTTAAACCATATATATAATATGGGCTAGAGTGTATATATAAATATTAAAAATAGGTGAAATAAAATATTTTTGTTCTTTTTTATTTTTTCTCTATTTTTCTTATTGTTATTAGAATTTTTGCTATTTTTTATAATTTTAAATAAATATAAAAGTCAAAATAGTGAGTAACAGTAACAAGTCAGACTGTTTTGGAATTTACAAATAAGCAAATACCTCAACAATTTCCAAAACTATTTTAATGTATAAAATATAATACAAATAATATACACAAACATAGAAATATGACTTTGGATTGTTCAATGATTGTTAATAATTTTTAAAAGGTTTTCAAGGTTTTCCAAGTTTTACTGTTTTCCTTTGAAATTTTTAATGATTTTTGGTATGGAGTGCAAAAATACAATAGTAATGACACTACAACGTTTTTGAATTTTTCAAAACATTTTTATACTTATTTTTGTATTTTTCAATGTAAAAAGAGAATAAATTTAATTTTTTTGAAACTTTTAAATAAAGAAAATTAGATTTAATTACATTGTAAAAACTATATGTGATTTAATTCAAGTGTAGGGACTTAAAATAATTTTCCTACAGAATTTTGAAGTTAAATCATATTTTTCATGAAGAAAATACTAAAAAGAATTTAATATGCTTGCAAGGATCTATACATAATTTTAAAAAACTTTAAATGCATTCCAGAACATAATAAACAAAGCACAAGGGCCTCTACGCAAAAATCCTAAATATATTCGATTCAATACACCTAGCATGGGTATAAATGCAAAATATAGAGGCTACTTGCAATTTATTCGAAAATTTTAACACTGGAATAAAATAGTTTAGGACCAAACAATAACAACAACCCGTGAGGGTCCTATGCGAAATGTCCAATTACCTCATGTGTATGGGCACATGAGGTGACATGGATAGAACTTAATGGAAATAAAAAATATGAGCATTAAAGTACAAATATTATAGAATATTTTAATCTAAAACTCAAAGTTTTAGGATTGAAAAGTAAATGCATAAATTGAGGGGTGCAGGGAAAAATTACCCCTCGCGGCACAATCGGACAACAGAGGACCTTCACTTAACCGTGTGGTGGCCTCTGTTGGACAATGATGCTTCGTAGATGCATGACTGATATCAGATCCTATGATTCTCTAATGATCGATGGTGTGGGTAATCGAACAACAGATGTACCACCTGGGCAAGAGAAATGATCAGACGGTAGGGAAACTTGGAGGAAGAATGGGGAAGAACACCTGATAGGATCGATACATGGATTTTACCAGCGGTTAAAGTGATTCTGTTGTAGAAACCACTAAAATAGATCCATTTATCAAACAAAAGACAATAAAAAGGGGAGAAAGAGAGAGATAGTGATAAAATGAAGAATAATCAACCTCTCTCCTACATTTCTTATTTCACTAAATGTTTAACCCGACGAGAGTTCACGGGCCAAAAAGAAGGAGGTAGAAAATCATGCTCATATTTTTGAGTAAAGAATTATTTTTGTGATTTTTTATCACTTTTCTTTTATTTTGCGAAGAAAATCTTTTTGTTAAGTTTTAATTTTTGTTATTTTTATTTGATTTTTAATTTTCATGTTTTCATTATATTTTTCAAAGGGATAATTTTCAACAATTAAACTACAATATAGTATGTAAAATGATAGAGAATATATATATATATTAGATAAATCAAGAAACACTCGAGCAACGAACTGGAAAAAACTAAAAAATAAATCAAAATGAATCAAATATCAAAGAATAAAATCTCAATAAAATGCGATAAAACTCTTTGAAATTCGATTTAAGATAAAATATAGAACACTACTATGCCGAAAATAATGTCCAATGGTCCCTAAGAGTTCAAAGAGCGCAATGTTCAATGTAGAAAAATACAACAAAAAGAAATAAGGCTTCTTCCACTTCGGTCACCGATCGAGGACCTAATTGCAAGAAAAATATGGAATTCTTACACTTAGGTCCCCATGGGGCGACCTAAATGTAATATGTAAAGACATCTGGGCGTGATGCAAAATCAGGAAATGGCGAGGCTATATATGCAATTGTTCTATCGATTCGTTGATCTACAATCGTGAACAAATAAGTGTGGTGGAATCTGGTTCATCAAAGCTGATACGTGTCAGCAGCCTGTGCCTCGAGTTCTTAGTGTTGTTATTCCTCCAAATTTGCGTGTGTGGTGACGAACTTCTTCAACTCCTAGTCTTCAACGATTGTGACTGATGGACGACTCTGGCAGGGCCAGAAGGGGGTCTCCTACCCCTTTTGAGCTACCCTGCGGTGGAAGGCAACAACGAAGGCTAATGTGAAGGGTTGAAGCTCGGCTAAGGTTCTGCGAACTTGGAAATGTGCTGCGTCTTGATTGTTCTATGGCGATGATGAATTTGGTGTTCCAGACATTGAATGATCTCTCCACAAGGTGATGAGTACCTGCAAGTGAGTTTGGATTACTTGATTCTCAAATTAATTGGCCAATAGATAAAGGATTACATATATAGTAGTGAGTTCTGTTGAAGATGATTTTTCACGGGTCTAAAGTAATCCACACAAGGCGGGATTACAATATCCCTGAGGCGACCAACAAGAAAACAAATCTTCAAACAACAATTAACCCACAACAAAGATCAAACAATTAAAAGCGGTGCGGAGTTTAAATTTATTATAACTCTACAACAAAGATGTGTATAGGTGCAAGTATGTGTAGAGTGTCGAATACAGGAAGCAAATAGGTAGATAGGGGCAATAAAGCTCAGAAAGTGAATGTGATCAATTTGTCTATAAGTGTGCTATTTTTTGTGGGTTTTTATTTTATATATTTTTTTATTTAATTTTTGACTTTTTAATTTATATTTTGATTTTCAATTTTCAGATTTTTAATTTTCTTTTTATATTATATATATTATATTTTCTTTCCTTTTATAGAATATGTAAACAATACAAGAAAAGGAAGATATAATATTTATAAAAGGAGGCAAAAATAGTCAAAATTCAGGAAATGAAATATTTTTGGGCCTTTTATATATGTTTGATGTTTTTGTGTTTTTCTTAGATTTTTTCTAATGTTTTTGGTATTTTTAAAGGCAAAAATACTGAAAATAGTGAGAAAAATAAAAGGCTGAAACTGAAATGGAAATAAAAAGTATCAAACAACAACCAAAATTCTCTAAATTAAATTTTATTTAAAGATAATAAAATATAAAAAATAAGGAAATAGAAATTATAATTTTAGGTTTTTATAGGAATTTTTAATATTTTTATGAAGGTTTTTGGGGTTTTATAATTTTTAGGAGTTTTCTTCACAGAAAGACACAAAATGTATGTTTTTTGGAATTTTTTAAAAGCATTTTCTGATTTTTATGTATTTTCTAATGCAAACAGTGCTGAAAATGCATGTTTTTGAATTTTTATAAATAAGAAAATGCAACAAAAATGCCAAATAAAAATATAGTGTGGAAGCACAATGCAACAGGAGTGTATGCCTATTTTTTGGTGATTTTTTGGATTTTATAGATGCATGCACTAAATAGAGACAACAAAGAGAAACTACACTACTAGCAAGGGTGTTTTTGCAAATAGTCAAAAGTCCAGGGGGCAATGGAAAAATTTCCCACAAAACTACAATGTGATAAAAATATTCCTGGACCAAATATAAATAGCCAAATCCCAAGTGTATGGCTGCAAATTCGCCAACCCGCACATGTATGAACACGTGAGCGTAGTAGGGGTTATTCCGTAATTTTCAATAACTGGTGGGTCAAAATGCAAATTTACCAAAATTTTTATTACTGAAATAAAGAGTTGCAGTTCTAAATGGAAATAAGTAAACAAGTGGGGGGTCCTTGCAAAATGGCCCCGCCTCACGTGCAGGAGTTACGTGAGGTGACGTGGCCAAGGACCCCGATGCAAAGTAACAGAAGTTCTGGGGGGTTGCATGGAAATTCTATAAAACAAAGATAACTACAGACAAAAGTTTTAGTTACTATTTATTAACTACAAAAAGTGGTAGGGTAATAGTTGCAAAATACCCTGCTTAGGGCACGATCCAACGACTTGGGCAATCCCACTTAAGACATGTGTCGTGATCTCGTGTGATGATGACGGTTGGGCTTTGACAGGCCAGATTAGATACTGGATGATGATCCAGCGGCTGATAGCGTGCGAGATCCTACGTTGGCTGCTCCTCTGGAAGAACGTCCCTTCATCGGATGGCGGGGAGAGGACCAGCAAGAACGTCCGATGAACATGCCCCTGTTGAGATTGAATCGACCATGGAAAACTCCTTCGGGCACCTAGGCTCTCCTTGATTGTCACCGTGTACTCCTGCAGTCCAGAGAGCACCTCCCGGCAATCCAAATGGGTCCGGGGAGCTGTTGTCCGAGCCCCCGGGACATCGTGCTTGTCCGGCAACCTGGGCGAGGCTGACGATGCTCCTGGCTCCCAGAAGAGTCCTTCAGACCCTGCAAATAAAAAACTTAGCAGAACAAGGTGGTATGGGTCTGGTTGTTATTGGCAGGCGGATGGCGGACCTGGAGTTGATGAAAGTCGCCCGAGCTCAAGAGCTCCAGCAAGGTGTTCGAAAGCGGATTCTACTCTAACCTCTAGACTAAATGCCGAAATAAAAACGCTACACTAAATAGGATATTCACATCTAGGTAATGGACATGAAAAATCAAAGGAAAAATGAGCTCAACGGGCTAATAAGCCAGGAGAAAACCGCAATGGCCGATGGCCGGAGATGAGAGTGGAACAGCTCCTTGACTCCGCCTAACGCCGCAGCACTTGGTCGGAGGCGAACCTGTCACATTTGACAGTCCAGAGCACACGATGGAGGGGAAAGGCTCGGTCAAAAGAGGTTCAAGCATCAAATGGAAAAAGATGAGGGGTTTTTGAAGGGTTGGTCGACGGGGAGAGAAAAATGAGGCGCAGAAGTCGCAACGATGATCCACGCCCAAAGATGACCCTTTGGAGTGTATCCTCGATGAGAGGTGATGAAAAGTCATGAAGGGTGAATCATGAGATCATGCAAGGATTCGACTCGAAAAAATCACGAAACCAGCCAAAAATACAAGTCTGACACAAAGCCAGACCTCGGTCAGAGAGTTGACTGAGGTCAACCAAGGGACAAGTCTGGTTGGTCCACACAGACCAACCACAAAAAACCTAGGAAAAAATGGTTTGTAAAATCAATTAAAAAATTAAACGATTTTATTAATATTTGGTTCTTAAATAAAAAATGTTAGTTATTTTATAAATTATTTAATTATGATTTTTATTTATTTTTTAGAGGTATAAAATTATAAGTTACCTTTTATAGGTTAGATACACGTATATTTATCTATATATATTAATGTTTTATTTTTATTTTGTATATTTAATTTTATTATTTTTGTTTATTATTTTATATATTTACATCTTAATTTTAGGAACTCAAATATATTTTTATTTTATTTTTCATTATTATTTTATACAATTAAATAAATAGACGAATTGTTTATATAGGTATAGTTATAGGTATTATACCTATATGCTTTACGCAAGTATTTTATTTTTGTGTTTTCTTTACTATTTTATTCTTATTTCAGTGTATACATATATTATAAATAGTATTTACAAAATTATAAAATTAAAATAATAATATATAAATAATAAAATGAATATTTTTATCGGTATAAGTATACAAGTGGGGTCCAAAACTCAACTTTCAAACCGTAGCTCCGAAAAATACGAAACCACATTCATTAAATAGCTTATTGAAAATTATATACAATTAAAGAAGATTTGATACATTTATAGATTTTATTTGAGAGATACATATCTATATATTATTTTTTGGTGAAATCAATTTTATATTTTTCTATATTTAATTATCTACAACTTTCATGTACAAAGTTTCTTTATTTGATGTCTAAAAAGTGGAACTAAAAATAGGTCCCAAAATGAATAAAAGAATTAAATAAAAGTTTTTTGGCCCTTATCTCCCCCTACTTTATTCATTGTCGACCTAGTCATCGAGATGCCTAGGTCTCAGGGTTTTGGGTCATAAAATTTTACAATATTTTATTCTTTTTTTCTTTATTCTATAATTTTGGTTTTAAAACCGTATTTTATACACTATTTACACAATGATGCATGAATGCTAAAATGCGTGAATTAACGTTAGTTACACGCATTTACTAGGGTTTTTAAGGCCAAAATGATAGAATAAAGATGATGAAACAAAGATTCATCAAGTTCCAGGAAAGGGATAAAGAAGTGAAATCCGGTGCATTTGAGAATGAATTGAGAAGGGAATTGATGCGTGAAATTGAGATGATGATTAGAGGGAACTCATGATGAGATTAAGCTATCTAATTCTACACGAGAATCAAGTAAATGTGGTGGATTAAATGGGTATCTAGGAGTTCAATGTTTTGAGACCCTTGAGATCCTTCCTCAACATGTCGGTATACCTGGAGCTACACATGTGTCCTGGAGGTTATGCAAGGTAACAATGCACCTTGGAACCTTCCTCTAATGATTCTTCTCTCATTCTAGATGGTCACGAATCCCTATCACAGCTGAAGGCAACCATAATGCGGTGGAAAAGCTGAAGGTTGACCATTGTACTGATGGTTAGGGAAGAGTTAGTTTAATTGTAGAACTATGGATCAATAAATAAAGTAATCGATGGAGGTTTGGTAGTGATCTAATTAAAAGTGTGAAGGATGGTTTTTAGGAGTGTAAGATGAAAGGTTTAGATTGAATTTTGGGTAAAAGATGAATATGCGAAAAAAGGAGCGAATTCGACCGGTCGGAACAGACTCCATCCAACCTCTTCTTGAAGAAGATGGCCTGTGGTGCTGACATGTGTCAACACCATAGTGGCCAGAAATAATAAATATAGCATTAATTAGATAATAAACAATAAATAACCTGATTTTAATTATTTATAAAACAAGAAATGTAAATAACTGACTTAGCTAAATTATTATATAAGTTGTTTATATATATTATATAATTTATGAATTATAATTATAATATTAACAAATACATATATAGTATAATTAATAAATAGGTATTGTATTTTTAGTTATATATTTTAATAAATACTATACCATTTTATATTATATTAATTAGTATTATAATAATAAATAGGGGTTGTGTGAGTTTTTGGGGATTTAATAAATTAGTTTATAAATATTAATAAATACAAGTATCTTTCTATTGTTCAAATTCATCTATAATTTAGGGATTTTGAATTATTTTTAATATTAAAGATTTTAAATTTTGAAAATTTTAAACATAGCTACAAGAACATGAAAATAATTAAAAATTATAAAATCAATGAATATTTATATTTAAAATAAAATAAATAGCCCAGAAACCTAGTTGTCATAGATCCCAAAACTGACTTCTTGCAAATGGACTCAGATTTTTTTTAGTGAAACCAGCTTCATTAATTAGATAATATTATTTTATGTATTTGAAAGGAGGCCAGAGTTAAATTGGAGTTTGTGTGAAGAAGTTATGAGGTTTGGAAGTTGCAAAAAATAATAATTTAAAAGCCAGACTTCTTGGCATATATAAATGTTTGAATTTTTATATTTTAAATACATTTTTATGAATACACTAGAGAAAAGTTTGGTAAAAATATGTACAAATTATTTATTAAAAATGGCTAGAGTTTTGTTAAATAATGCATAAATAAGGGATAATGTGTAATATTCTTAATCAATTCTTTTTATTGTTTTATTCCTTATCTCCCCCAACTTTATTGTTTGTCGATCAATCCATGATGACATGGTCTCAGAGGTTAAGTTATATAAATATATCTTACAATTTATTTTGCCATACTTTACATGTATACATTTTTACAGTATGCCTCTTTTTTTTGTTCTTTTATTTATTTACATATTTTCAATGCATAAATATGCACTTTTATTCATGAATGCTATTTTATAAGATGTGGAAATTAATGGATACTTGAATGCATTTGTTAAGCGTTTTAAAACAAAATGGACAAGAAGTGTTATTGAATCATGGATTCATCAACCCCATACACTTAAACTTTTCTAGTTCCTTAGTAAACACTTATTTGAAACAATAAAGAAAAATAAAGAAAGTTAGAATGAATTTATTTTCCTAAACCAGTTCATGAGAATAGATAAAGAATAGAGATTGTTCTGGTTCACCTCAATATCCAGCTCAGATCCACTTATCCATAGCGCAAACTCTATCAACCTTGAATACATTTTGTACTGTGTGTGAATTGTGTTAGCTCTTCATGCTTAAAGAATCAAAGAAATGACTCATCCTAATAATACACTCCCATTGGTTCCTCATCCAGCTACTCTTTCCTCAAGGAGGGGAATATTTCCTTCTAAGGTTAGGTCATGATGTGTCCATAATTAAATAGAGAGAATGTAGAAGAATGAGAAAATAACTAGAGGTGACCAGTGTAGTCATATCTCCTTGTGAAGCCTAACAGGTGTAGCTATGTCTCCACTAAGATGTGCAGGGTTTTTGGAAGCTTGGACCATTGTGGTCATATTGTATTTGATGGTTGGCTTTTTTGGTAGTATTTTAATGTTTCTCTCACCGCATCAAACATTTATGCCCCGAAGGATATAGCATATTTTCTTTCTGTCCATTTTTTGGGGTCTTGGAATATTTTACTAACAGATCCTTCCCTCATCTGAAGCTTTATTTCAACCCCACAACTCCCATTTTTAGATGTCCATGCCACTAGACAAGGATGAAATTACACTGCTAATATGAACTGCCTTTCACAACTCCATGAAAGTTGGGCTAAGTGCAAAGTGCATGTGTCCAAAATTGGTTCACTATTAAAGAGTTAAATGGATGACACCAGGTATTCTACTCAGGCCGGTTTAAGTTAAAATCCCAAACATGGTCTTGTAGAACCGAACGATTTATGTCAAAGACATAAATAGTCTAAATTTCAATCCCTAATTGGGCTCCTTAAAATGAAAATCAAAGGCCATAATCAAGCTCCATCATTTAGACTATTCCCAATCTTTAGTTCGAGAAATCAAACTTATTCTGAAAAATGCTAATGCAAATGGAACTATGTATTTTGTGAAGTATATTTCTCTGAATTTCAATTATTTATATGGGTTTTAAATATTTTGTTTTTTTATGAATTTTAGGTATTTTTATAGGTTTTTAATTTTTAAAAATAAGCATATTTAGATAAATTACTAATATTTTATTTTGGATAACTAATGTATTTTACAAATATTATATACAAGGATTTGAAAATATTAAGTTGTTTACACATATTTTAATAAATAGGATTTTAAATAAATACCATGCATATTAAATACATATTTTAAATACAACCTTTAAATTACAAATTTGAAATAAGAATTTCACATATATTTTAGTTATTTACAATGATTTTATATATAATTAATATATTTTTTAATAAAACTAATACTTACCCACTTTTTATGGATTTTATAGATATAGAAATTACATAAAAGTATGAGTTATGAATAAAAGTATATATAAAATATATACACACCCCTCTGTACTTAGCTTGTGTTATGTCCTCATAGCATGAAAAGAGAAAAAAGAGGTCATAACTCATGCTAAGTAAAAGTGGGAGAAAAGAATGAAAGAATAGAAGTCAGTCACCCTCCTATACTTACGATATGGTCATTGTAATTATAATGGAAAATAAAAATGAGGTGATTGAACGCAAGGAATATACAAACAAAGAAACAAAATAAACAGAAGAGGAAACAAAATCAACAATTGGTCCCCCCATACTTAGGATCAGTCCTCCTAAGTATATGAAAGAATGTGGCCAAAAATTAGGAAAAATAAAAGCAAAGTAAAAAGACTAACATTAAAAATGCGAATCAACAGACAATCAATCCTCCCCCTACTTAGGATATGGTATCCTAAGTATAAAGACAAGTAAAAGATGGGGATGATTGGGATATAAGAAGAATATACAAGTGATGGTGTACTACATAAAATCGAATAGCTCACAAATCTCTATACGAGACAAAATGAACCGGAAAAGTAGACATAAATCGTGTACATAGTAGATCACCTCAACTTAGGTAGTACGGAATCATATGTTATGCAAGTGTTTACTAATCCTTGGTTGTCCAAGTAGAGACGCTTCTGTAAGTGAATGATGTTCGTGGCATAAGTCTCTCTAATGTATTATGTCTTTGGAGTCGGACTACTGAAGGTGTTTATACATGTATCTATAACAGAATCTGACTCTTTATGCTAAATAAATTATATGATCTCTGAAATGTAATTAATTGACTCTCGTGCTAAATATGTGAACTCTCAATCTATGGAACTGAGATGTCTACTGCAACTGACTGTCCCTATAATTTTAAAATGATATATGTACTTGCATCTAAACAACAATATGAAGACTATATACCATATGATCAACCCCATCCTCATATAGGATATAGTGGGTATCAAAATACAACACTCTCAAGATCAAGGGACCGTGTCTCATCTATGTGCTGACAATCATCTGCAAGACTGGTGTCCTCTGAAGTGAATGACAATGTAGATCTGGGATTGCTACATCATCTCGCCATCTCAATGTGTATGACTCTGCTGTTTGTGCAAAATTATGCTCTCCTATAATCATAATCAAAGAGGACATTCTCTATCTGCAATAAAGGCCTCCGGAGAATGATTGGAGCAAGGTGTAACTATGTAGAGTACATGTCTAGGACAATGAAGTCCACTGGAAACTGCAAACACTGAATGGTTTATGGATTGATCTACAAATATAAGTAATGCTTGTGATTTGTAAAGAGGACCTAACTCAAGTCTATCAAGTAAGCAAGATGGTAACAAGTTAATCGAGGAACCATTATCTAAGGGAGTGCGTATGGATGCAGCATCTGAAATCTCACATCTGACAAAGTGAGCTCTTGAATCTGTATTTTTCTTGGGTACCTTGTTCTGAATAGCACATGAAGTAGTCTTGGTCAGTACATGTTTCTCAACTCGTGATTTCATTTTTCTATGTGTTGTACATTTGTTCCTTAATTATTTCTTAAGTGTATGAAAATGGTCTATGTCATCATGTAATAGAATCTTCAAAAAAGGTAATCTTTCAATAGTCATTCTATCTCCGGAGTAACAACATTATTTTTGGTATTTTTCTTTACTTTTACATACTAACCATTGGGAAAAGGAACAATCTCAGGAATAACAAAATTTTCCTCTTATTCAAATCATGAAAGGAATCAACATGTACATCTCAGAATTTTGTAAAAAACTTTTGAATACATGGAAAGAAGTAGAATCATCGGGAGTGTTTGTACAGTGTGGTGTGGTATCATCATATGAGAAGCCTGTATTCATATCAACAATCTCTACATTGCTCCCCTGTATGGCATTGTTGTGGACATCATGGTGCTCATCGTAGTGATCCTCCTCCTTAGCATCAGAATGTTAATCATCATCATCGTCGATAGGTTCTCGCTCCTCATAATGTGCCCTCTTCTCCTCAAGATCAGGTGTATGTAGATGTTTACCGCTCTTAAGATGAATGAGGTTAGATAAAAAATCAGGAAGAGTGACCTTACTTGTAGTGTTAGTCTACCTGATCCATGTGCCACCTCTTATTGTTCGGGTCCATCTGAGATTGTGCCGGTAGAGTGCTTTTGGGCGCAATTAACTCATACAGATATGATGCTTAACCTACTCCATCTCAGTCTTACGTATATACTGAAGTATGCCAAACATATCCATGATCTTATTTTAGTTCTAGGACTATGCAAATATCTTTGTCTCAGTGGTCTGTCCCTAGATCTCTGCTCTTTCCTGCCTAGAATTGTGTTGTCACTATGGTGTATATGGATGAGGAGATCTCTGAGTAAAATAAGACTACTTATGTTGCTGCTGGTAATGATAAGAATGTGGATGTGTCTTAGGAGACTGATAAACACGTAGTGGCCTTAGGTAAGTGATGAATCCATGATTCACATCCTTTATTCTTTTATTTTAGCAAAATTCCCTATGTGAAATCCATGTAAATATATATCAGATACAATAAATTATCATCATGCATACATTTGTCAATATTGTGTAATTAACATTCTTTTTTAGCAAAATAAGAAAATAAAGTAGAAATGAAAAGAATAAAATAAGGATGTATTTAAGCAATAAATGCAAGCTGACTCGAACCTTGAGAGAAGGCCAAATATTGGTTTGATCAACAAGGACTAACGTAGGGTGAGATAGGGTCCTTATAATTTGTATATTCATCATTATTCTTCCTGTGTGTGTGTATATATATCACCTATTTTTAAATTAAATAATCTCAAAATAATTTTATTTCCTTTATAAAATTTGGAAATAAAAATGTAAATAAAAATAATTACGAAATAAGAATGTGTACAAACATACAACACATCTACTTGTATATATCTATTTGTAAATAATTTGTACATATTCTATATTTATGACACTTGTATATATTTTTCATCTGAGGTTGTGTCGGGAGAGTGCTCTTGGGCGCAATTTACTCATCAAGATGATGGTTAACCTATTCATCTCCAGTCTTACGTATATACTGGAGTGTGCCTATCATATCCATGATCTGATTTTAGTTCTAGGACTATCCAAATATATTTGTCTCAGTGGTCTATCCCTAGCTCTCTGCTCTTTCCTGCCTAGAATTGTGTTGTCACTATGGTGTATATGGATAAGGAGATCTCTGAGTAAAATAAGACTACTTATGTTGTTGCTGGTAATGATAAGAATGTGGATTTGTCTTAGAAGACTGATAAACATGTAGTGGCCTTAGGAAAGTGATGAATCCATGATTCACATCCTTTATTCTTATATTTTAGCAAAATTCCCTATGCGAAATCCATGTAAATATATATCAAATACAATAAATTAGCATCATTCATACATTTGTCAATATTGTGTAATTAACATTCTTTTTTACCAAAATAAGAAAATAAAGTAGAAATGAAAAGAATAAAATAAGGATGTATTTAAGCAATAAATGCAAGCTGACCCGAACCTTGAGAGAAGGCCAAATATTGGTTTGATCAACAAGGACTAAAGTAGGGAGAGATAGGGTCCTTATGATTTGTATATTCATCATTATTCTTCCTGTGTGTGTATATATATCACCTATTTTATTTTTAAATAAAATAATCTCAAAATAACTTAATTTCATTTATAAAATTTGGAAATAAAAATGTAAATAAAAATAATTACGAAATAAGAATGTGTAGAAACATACAACACATCTACTTGTATATATCTATTTATAAATAATTTGTACATATTTTATACTTATGATACTTGTATATATTTTTCAGAAAAAATAAATTAAATTAAAAGTAAAATCATCTTCCCATTGTACAAATTGTTAAGCATGTATGTATTGTACATAATACCTATTTGTTTGATACCTATAATTAATTTGTAAAAATCAAATAATAATGCTTTTTCCTTACATTATTTTGTAAATAATTAAAATATAAAATGAAATGTATTTTTATAAAAAATATAAATAAAAAATACATGTATATAATATAGGTATATTACACTTGTATATAATACCATATGCTATACATGCCTTATATATTTATTGTTAAAAATAAATAAAAATCACAGAAAAATAGTTCTAAAAATAACAAATAATTTGTTATTTTATTAATTTTTCATTTTATATTCATTTACTATTATTTTATTTTATTTTATTTTGTAAATTCTTGAATTCTGATTAGTCAACCCGGGTCTATTGACCTGGGTCAACCTCTCCTCCAACCGGGTTTGACCCGGGTATTTCTTCGTCAGACCTAATTTCTCACAAGTTTGGTTTCCATGTCTGACCACCCCGGACCTTGGATTCTGGATTTTCCATTGATTATCCATGACCTTCACCAATCCCTAGGAAAGTCTGGATCCCCTTAAGGTTTCGTACATTCTTCTAATCTCTCTGGAACCCCTAGTATGCCTATATGTATTCTCTTTCGCCTATGTCACTCCTCATCTCGTTCCTCATGCCTCCTTATTCTACTCGTGTCCTTAGGATCGTGACAGGGTCCGCCTACTCCCTTTTGGAGCATGAGTTGGTGGTTGAATGATTGCAACTCATCTCGTGGCAAGATATCCATCGTGATTAGCCTCCCAGGACTTCTGTCACCAAGTTGAGGCCACAACCTCGCCAACAACTTTGCTCTGCCTTCAGTCCATATTACTCAGGTACCTTTCATTTCCTTTGCATTTCACTCCTTCATTTGATTCACACATTAGTCACGGACCTCCATCTTTGCTCTAGACGTCAGATTGGAACCTCATCAATGCATCTTTCCGCATTGATATGAACCCCACATCACGGACCTCCTTCTCAAGCACCCTTATCACCCTATCCTTTCTTATCGGAGCTAGAATATGTTTGATCTCCTTCCCTCACCTTCTCCTAATATCAACTCAACACCCATCGGTGCTTCTTTCCTTTCTAATAACAATAAGCCTTGGTTGAGGTTTCGTCTTCGAGCTGCAACAACCCTTGCAGGTTCAAGAGAGCAAATGAAGCATTAATTGACCCGTAGTTGCTCAGGCAGAACTGCTCCAAGTGGAAAACTCCAGATCCACATCCAGTCAAACCTCGAGCCATTTGAGGCTCTTGTCTGACGTGCTGGACCTCTCAGCTGTGCACGTTGAGCTCTATAGCACCTAAAATATCCGATTGAAGTAGCCCCGGTGAGTCATTCTTCCCATTTCATCCAACACGCCTCTTCACCGTCAGACTGATAACCTCTTCCCAAATCTAATTGCAACCATTCATCCACACCCAAAAGTAGTATGTTGGATCAGAGCAGCTGCATATCTTATTCGTACATCCCAGACACTCTCTAATCTGTCAGATCTACCGAGCAATGTCCATGAGAGTTGTACATTAGAGGCCTTCATTTGCTTGTCACATGTCTGCGAGGGCTATATTTGTGTTCTACCCCCATATTTTTTCTATTTCATTTCAACTCAATAATTGTAATAATTAGTTCTGGATTTTTCAGTTTGGACCCTATAGTTTCTTTATTTGCATTTTAGTCCAGATGAGTTTAAGTCATGTGCATCTTCACATGTTTTGTGAAAAACTTATAGAATTTTACATGTGTTTTCCACGTGTTATTTTAATCAGATAACTTTTATGATACTTGCATATATGCCCCTGTGAGGGTCTGTCATGCGCAACACAACTTTTAAGCTGATTAATTGAACTATGGCCCTTGTATTTTTATTGTGTGTTATTATTTAGACCTAGAAGTGAAAATAATTGCAACTAGGTCCTCTCTTCATTGTTTTATGTTTCTGCTCTTTTATTAAATCCAGTAATTGTTGGATTAAATCCAAAAATCCCCTAAAAATCATGTTTAGCACATGTTAGTGTTTTCTTTACGTAGGTTCCTTTGGTTCATTTATTTTTTATTTACTTTTACTGAAAATTCAAAAACATAAAACCCCCTATTTACCTTATAAAAATCTTAAAATTTTGAAAAATGTTTTAAAAATTCAAAAAATTTAATGTAAGTTTTTTTTACCTTGTTCTAACTACTATATAAATTTCATCTCATTATCTTATATAAAACCCTATAAATTTGCAAAACACCAAAAATTTTATAAAATCATATAAAATCCATTAAAAACCAAAAAAATGTGATTTTAGTTCCTCTTTATTGGTATTGTCTTCTAGTTTTTATTAAAACGAACATACATAAGTTTTGACTGATTTGATATTTTACTTTTGAAAACTACTCCCCGGTGTTCACTCTTTTGTTCTTTTCTTAGTTTTTAATTTTTTGAAAATTCCAAAAACATTTAAAAATTCTCCAAAAATCCACAAAACAATATAAAACCTATAAAACCTAAAAATAATTACATGTCTATGCTTTTTCATATATGAAAAATATAAAAAGAGGTGTGTGTGTTTGCATATTCTCCTTTTTTCTACTTGCCTTATTTTAAGAATTAAAAATTTGTAATATTAAAAGCCACCAAAAAAGAATAAAAATTCGTTCGATTCCTTGATTCACCTACCTAGTTTATCATAATGCTCCTTGTGTTCGACCCTGGTCGTTGTACTAGCTAAATAAAAGTAGCTATACCACTTATGTGATTTGCTCGATTTCTTTAGTGGTTAAATAATTTTCTTGATTTTCGATTAGGTTGATTTGGATGACAACGACATTGTTATTAATCAACTTAACCCGATTAGCATCGTTGCTCATCAATAAGCATGATGGTAAGACTCATGATATGTGTATGATTATCAATGTTGAAAATGTGGAGTTGGGTTTCCATGTTGTGGATGAATCCACTACTACTACTGGTGTACTCTCTGACGTCTAATAGGTGATTATGACTGATATTGAGCAGGAGCATACCATATAGCATTGATCTCAAGAGTGGAGGAATGATCAAAATCATCAACTACGAGGCTCGTGATCTGACACCTGGTTAGCATTGGATGAATCTTCATGCCAATTGAGTTGTGGAGGCTTAGTGGAACATGCATGTATCTTTGAATATACTGAATCTGATAGGTAGAAAGAGCAGGTAAAGATCTCCATACAGGCTGAGAAGTAGAAAAGGAAGAAAGTGACTAATGGTACTTTGACTACAAATCTATCACCTTCTTTGTCAAATCGCTCAACTGCTATGGTAATGATGACAGTTTCTCCAACTCTTACAATGGATGTAAATCTTGTACTTTTTTTTCTAAATAAAGTAGAATAATGTGAGTTTCTCACTAATAAATCCCATGTCAAATCGTGACTCAGAATTTGAAATAGGTGCCACCTTTTGATGATCTCACTGGTATAGTGGATGTGGGGCCTTCTGGAATGCCCGAGTAGAATATACAACACATGAGTTCTCTATCATCCCCTTAATGATGGATCAAACAAACTCGGCATCCCTATTCAAATATCTACCACCACATGGGATGCTCACTAAGCCCTGATATCCGTTTGGAGGCCTACAAAAAAGTTCTGAACAAGCACCTCAATGGAATCTCATGATGAGGAAATCTCATAGTTAAATCCTTGAATCATTCCCATGCCTCGTGGAATGACTCATGTGGAAGCTATGTAAAATTGGAGATCTGACTCCTCATCGCATTCATCCATGCTATAGGAAAATATTTACATAGGAAAGTGAACCTCAAATCATCCCATGTAGAAATCTCCCTCCCCAAATGGCCCAACCAGTAGAGCGCCTTATCTTTTAAGTCAAAGGGGAAGGCCTTGAAGCATATAGCATCCTCCATAACTCCTTGATAATTCATTGTTCTACATATGATCTCAAACTACTACAAAAAGGTGAACAACTCCTCTGAAGAGTTCCCATAGAACTTGAGAAGCAATGAAATAAAGGATGGTCTCAACTCGTATGACCCATGATTCGGGTGGTAACTAAAACCAATGATGTAGTTTCCTAGCTCCAGGTTCATACTCATCTCTCAAAGTAACGGGAACTATGATAGGTTGTGGTGGGTTCTTGGCTCTTGATCTTAGCGTAGTGATCTCAACTCTCAACTCATCTTGGAATCCATACTGATCTCGTAACTATGTGCTCATCTGCTAAAGTGTGTTAAAATATCTATTGTAATATCAGTAGCTGGATCAAGTTTCTCATATATGTACCTCTCATAAATTGGTTTGTCCTTAACAACTCTCTCATTGACTGGTGCCTTCCCTCTAGCCATGATGCCTGTCGAATCTGCTGGGAAGAAAAAAGTCTCATAAGCACTTAGTGAAAAATATGGAAGAGAAATACACGAAAAGATGAGGCGAGGGTCTTCTTCGACTAAAGGGTTGCGAGGCGAGGGAGTTTGGGTCTAACTCACCTCGTGACTAAGTAGGACCGACTAGGGAAGAGGGTCATCCAAGTCTATGAAGATGCACGTTAGATGGTGGAAGATCGAAGGCTCAGGAGTCTGAGAGTAAAATTTTTCTGAACATCATCATTTTCAGTGTTAAGAGACTATAGAGTGAATACATGTCAAATCAAAGAACATGAGTGTGAAGATATATAAGATGCTGAAAATGCATGACCTACAAACAAACACTATAGGTCTTTTATTTTTTCAATTTTAGTTAGGTGACCAAGCAGTTATATTAATCATAATCACAGGTGGTGTTGCTCTATCGTCCAATGTACATCCTCACAATCCCCCAAACAGTGGTACCATCTGCCCAGGTTGTCGAATTATATCAGGCCCAAAGGAAACTATGAGGCGGAGTACACCAATACAACTCTCTATGGTCAGAGAAAGTGCTTGTAGTTGCAACCATGTACCAAAGAATGGGACACAAGTACTTGGGGGGAATCACGGAATACGGTGGAAAATGATGATGTATGAATGGAAAGATGGCATATCTGTCTCCAAAACTCTACATGCAAGATGATATGCATCCTACCTAGCAAGAAAAAAGAACAAATTAATTTTTCAAATTATTGAATCATGGAATGCAGTACAAATCGATGATGTATGCAAGGAAAGAGGACGTACATGTCTCCAATAGTCTACATACAAGATTATTTGTGTCCTATCTGGCATGAAAAAAGAACGGATTAATTTTCATGCAAGCTAATGTATGAAAAAGTCATGGAAAATGTGCCCTATCCAGCAACTCTAATATAAGAACGAATTATTTTCTTAAAATTGTGGAATTATGCTAAGTGTGGATTAGGGAGATACTTTACTCATTTAATCTTTCATGCATACAATCCTAGGTCTTCATGAAATTGCGTGAAATAAAGAAAAAAATTGGAAAATAAAACACAGTGGTGAGGTCCCCTAAGTGCATCGACACTTGGTAAAAAAGACCTTGAGAAGAAGAAGTAAAAATGTCCAGTCTACAAGACAGGATGTCCTTAGTGGACTCCTTTCTACAAGAATAAAAATGGACAAGTGTTCCTTCCTCTCTCAACAAATACAAGAGAACAAGAAAAGGACATGACTCTCAAAATAAAATAGAAAAATAGATTCTATGAAAAAATACATAAAACTGGGTGCACCGGCTCGTATTGCTCCTCTGAAACCAACTCGTAGAAGAATGAGTTAATATTTGTGATCACAGCTAATTCATCTTCTGAGGAAGCCGACTAATATTGTAGACCCTACAACATAGGTTAGCACTAATAAAAGAAAAGAAAATCAAATCAAACAAACTCAAGTGAAATCAGAAGAAAGAAATTCAAAAATCGAGAAGAAAATCAATAGTAAAAGAATGATAAAAATAAAGAAAATGAAATCGTGAAAATAAAGATAACATCAGAAGAAAATAAAATAAAAAATAAAGAAGAAATCAAAGAAAATAAAAGAAAAAAACATGAAAAACAAAAACAAAAACCGATAAAAATTGATAAAACCGAGAAAATTAGGAAGAAGAGAAGAAAGGAAAAAAATCACAAAATAATACTCAGAAAATCAAGAACAATTATATCTCCGAGAAAATAGTGCCATTTTGATACATGGATTTTCCTTATAGTTAAAATGATTCAATTGTAGCAACCATTAAAATAGATCCAGTTATCAAATAAAGGACAACAAATAGGAGAGAAAGAGAGAGAAAATGGAGAATATTTGGGCTCCCTCTACAATATTTGTTGTTTTACTAAATATTTATCCAGGCAAGTGTTCCTGGGTTAAACACAAGGAGGCAGAAAATCACTCTAGGATTTTTGAGTGAAGAATTATCTTTATGATTTTTTATCTCTTTTCTTTTCTTCTGTAGAGAAAATCTTTTTGACCTATTTTATTTTTTGTTATTTTTATTTGAGTTTAAATTTTAAATTTTTATTTCATTTTTCAAATAGATATTTTTAAACAATTGATCTATAATATAGTATGTAAGGATGATAGAGAATCTGGTGATAATATATAGTAGATAAATCGAGAAACACTCGAGCAACGGATTCGAAAAAGAACTCAAAAAACAAATCAAAGATCAAAGAATAAAATCTAAACAAAATGCAATAAAACTCTTTGAAATTTGATTCAAAATAAAATGTAAAAAAATACTATGCTAAAAATAATGTCCAATGCTCCTCAAGAGTTCAAAGAGTTCAATGTTCAATATAGGAAAAAAATACAACAAAAAGAAATAAGGTTTCTTTCAACTATGTCCATGGTCAGGGACCTGATTGCAAGAAAAATCTGGATTCTTACACTTAGATCCTCACACAGGGAACTAAATGTAATATATGAAAACCTTCTCTGCGTGATCCCCACAGAGGGTATCTCTGCAATCATTCTACCAATTAACCAATCTATGGTCGCGATCAAATAGTTGCGGTTGAATTTGGTTTGTCCAAAGCTGACATACATCAACAACCTACGCCTCGAGTTCTTGGAATTATTATTCCACAAAGTTGACACGGGAGGCGGGAATCTTCTTAGACTCCTGAACTCTAGTGACACGGTAATTGATGGACGAATCTGGCAGGGCCAAAAGGGGGTCTCCTACCCCCTTCGAGCTCCCCTACGGTGGAAGGGAGTGATGAAGGCAACAATGAAGGGTCTATGCTTGTCTAGGGTTCTGGGAACCTGGAAAGGTGTTGTAGCATGATTGTTCGATGGCTATAATGTGCTTGAGACATTGAATGATTGCTCTAGAAGGTGATGAAATATCTGCAAGTGAGTTTGTATTGCTCGATTCTCAAATAAATCAATCGACAGATTAAATAATTACAGATGTAGCTGTAAGTTCCATGAAAGGGTTAAGGAAGTGAAATTGGGTGCATTTGAGCACGAATTGAGAAGGGAATTGATGTGTGAATTTGTGAATATGATTAGAGGGATCTAATGGTGGATTAATCTATCTAATTCTCGATTAGAATTGAGGAAATGGGATGGATGGAATGGGTACCTGGGAGTTCAAGGGTTACAGGCCCTCGCGGTCTTTGCTCAACATGTTGTATACCTGGAGTTACATGCACATGCAGCCGGTGATGCAAGGTGGCAAAGCACCTTGGAAACTTACTCAGACGTTCCTTCTCTCACACTAGATTGCCATGGAGCCCTGTTAAAACTGAAGGTGAATGGAATGCGTTAGAGAAGTTGAAGTTGGACCACTGTACTCGTGGTTAAGGAAGAGTTATATTTGAATGAAGAACTTTAAATCAATAAATAGAGTGATCATTAGAGGTTTGGTAGTAATCTAATGGTTAGCGTGAGTGATGGTTGTTAGGAGTGTAGGATGAAGGGTATAGATTACAAATTGGGCAAAGGAAGAAGATGGTAAAAATGAGTAAAGTTGACCGGTCAGAACAAACTCCAGCGAACCTCTTCTTGAAGAAGATGGCATGTGGTGCTAACACGTGTTAGCACCATAGTGGCCAGAAATAATAAATATAGTATTAATTAGATAATAAATAATAAATAACCTAATTTTAATTAGGTATAAACAAGAAATGTAAATAATTAATTTAGCTAAATTATGGTATAGTTTATTCCTAAATATTTTATAAATAATTTCTTGTTTTATACCTCCTGTAGAGGGTCGAAGAAGGTGGAGCAGTTGGGAAGCCTCCAGCTGAGCAAAATCTGACTCGGAAGGGTTCCTTCAAGTACAGACCATGCCCAGATAAATGTACAAAAGAAAAAGGAAGGTCTCGGGCTCGTTTTTGGGCATGAATGAATGGAGGCGAGGCAGGACAGAGGGTCTTCGACAGACAGCGATGGAGGAGACCATGATTCGTTAATTAGAATTCGATCAGGGGAACAAAAGAAACTTGGGTCGTAGAGGAAGCGATGATGAAGGAGCTGGAGGTTATAGATGGGTCGGAGCACAAGTGAAAATGGTAGAAAAGGCGGCTGGAGATAGAGCTCTGACTAACTACGATCAGGTGATTTTACAAAATAAAAGATGAAATTGATTGAAATTAAATGATAACATATGCTAACCTTAGTCCTGTAAATGAAAATAAGTGGGAAACTATAGCTCACCCACAAAGGTGAAGGATATGTGGTGGAGCTCTGGTGAAGACGATCAACCAGCTCGGATAACCACGTTCAGGCATCTTCCTCCAAGCTAAACACTCCTGCGACAAAGCACTTGTCACCAGCGAACTCACCAACGATAAATCTGTGGATTTCGTGGGCTAAAGTGGGATCAAAATCAATTCAAAGTAGGAGGAGTAGGGTATATGTATAGGGAGTCTGTGACTTGGATTAGCTCGAGGACCAGGGCTCCATTGACCGAGGAAAGATTGGTGCGTGAAATACCAGTGATCGAGTATAAAAATTAAAGAAGGAATGGAGCCGAAAGGATGCAATGATTGATGGGGAAAATTTGAGGAAGTAGTTTGGTCAGCGGCGTCTGACAGACTTAGGGGAGCAGTGGGCTAGTTGACCAACAAGTCAATCAAGGTTGGGCTCCCAATGGGCCACGTTAGACGATATTTGACAAAAAAGAAAGAAAATAATTAAAATATTAAAATAAGATATTAAATGATTTAATTAAATAAAACCGAAAATGTGAAAATTATTTATTATTTTATGTGGTCTTTTAATATATTTTTCATTTATTTTGAGTTTATTTATTGTATATTACTTTTCACAAGTAATAATATAGATATATTTACCTATATAATGGTTTTTATTTTTTTTCTATTTTAGATTTTATTATTTTATATACATAATTTGTGTGTTTATAACTTATTTACTACATATATAAGTATTTTTATTATATTTTTCAGAAGTTATTTAAACTCTTAAATAATAATGTGTATTTATTATATAGGTATATACATGTATAAGTCATCTATGTGTTATAATATACTTATTTATTTTATTATAATTTTAGTTGTATTATTTTATTTTAATTTTGTATGTATATTTAAAATGTTATTTACAAAATTATAAAAATATAAAGAATAGAAAAATTAAAGGAATAAATAAATTGATTATTTCATTTAAGTACATTGTACATTGATGGCCCAAACTCTAACTTCTGCATTTTAACTCCAAATTGAATGAAACCTCCTTCATTAAATAGATAATTAATGTTTAGGAACAATAAAGATGAGTTGGTGAATTTTGAATTCATATGGATGAGATATAGGGCTTGAAAGTTTTCTTTGCAGTTTTTTATATTGAGCATCTAATGTTCACTGTGCATTATTTTAAGTGAATAAAATTTTGTATTTTTCTTTGTATTTTCATAAACAAGTTTCATGTCAAAGTTTATTGACTTGAGTTATAAATACTAATGAATAAAATGGGTTACAAAAATATTTATTGAGGAATTGAAAATTAGGATTTTATGTATTTTTGGCCCTTATCTCCCCCTACTTTATTCTTTGTCGACCCCGTCACCATGATGAATAGGTCTCAGGGTTTAGGGCCATTCAATACCTATGGTATTCCATTTATTTTTATTTTCTTTTCTTTGTTTTTTATTTTGGCAATAAATACAGTATTTTATACACTTTTTACATTGTAAATAATGAAGATTATTTTGTACACTTTATTGTTATTTACATGCATTTACCTGGGGTTTAAAGGCCAAAATGAAAGAATAAAGGTGATGAAATGGAGATTCATCCATAGAGGAGCATGGAACCTAAGAGTTTTTGAGTCACAATTCCTAACATGAATGTGGTTTCGAACAAACCTATAATCCAAAGGTCTTAATTGAGCTCCAAACTTTGATTTTATGAAAACAAGTTTAAGAGACAACAATTATTCCAAGTTCTTTCTTTTTCTTTTATTTATTTTCTTTGTGTGCACTCATTGTCATAAGTGTTTGCTAGGGACTAGCAAAGGAAAATATAGGGATGATGTATCTCCATTTCATCATCTTTATTCTTTCATTTTGGCCTTAAATCTCTATCTAAATGCATGCATATAACATTAGTTAGTACAAAAAAACTCAATAATTGACTTGAAAAGATAGTATAAATACATGTATTTACTTCCAAAAATAAAGAATAAAGGAAAGAAATAAAATAATGAGCTATCAAAGACACTGAATGACCCTAGACCGCAAGATATGATCAGACTTGGTCGACAAAGAATAATGTAAAGGAAGATAGAGTTGAGAAATTGTACAGAATACACTTAGAGACCCTAATTTTTATTCATGAATAATAGCCTTTTGGGCCATATTTTATTTTTATTATTTACACCTCAAATATATAAACCACCAACATTAAAGTTGTACATAAAGTATGAAAAAAATACAAACTTGATTTCACATTGAACAAATACACGGTGCACGCGAGACATACAGAACAAAAGGACATAAAGAAAACTTCCTAGACCTGTTTATCCTACATACAGATTTAAAATTGGCCAAACTCACCTTTATTGTTCATAAATTTAAAGGACCTATTTAATGAAGGCGGTTTCATTGAATTTGGAGTTGGGATGCAAAAGTTGGCTTTTGGGTCTCTATTATAATGTATACATGTATATAATATTCAATATATTCATTCTTTGTATTTTTCACTTCCTGACACTTATTTACTTGTAAATATTTTTTGAAATGCATAAAATAATAAAAATAAAATAAAACTATTAATAATACATTAAAATAAATAAAATTATAAAATATATAGGTAAACTGTACCTATATAATACATATACATATTTATTTAAGTAAATAACTAATATCAGAAAGATAAACTAAAAATATGTAAATATATAAATATATAAATATGTAATTAAATAAGTTATAAATATATAAAATTTTTAAATGTAACAAAATATAAATTGTAAAATAAAAATAATAATATCTCAAACACAGGTGTAATTACTTATGTATATGCATGTAAATATTAATACTTAATAAATAACTTTATGAAAATAAATAAAAATCATAATAAAATACTACATAAAATAATGAATCTTTTTTATGTTTTGATCTAAAATTAATAAAATCATTTATCATTTTAAAATCAATTGATAATGGAATTAATTCTTACTATTTTTTAGTTGGTGCACGTGGACCAATCAGAGCTCAGCGATTGTTGATCGCCCAGTCAACAATCCTTTCCCCTCCACCTTCTTTGTTAGGTCACCAGACATCTGACTTCTACCCATTTCCATGCCTCCTCCATGTTACCTTCTCCCTCAAACCTTTCAATTTTCTGTTCCTAAATCTCCCCTACTCCACGATGGACCAATAGCTCCCACCAACCACCTCCAGATCTCACGCAATCGCGCTTCCCCTTTTACCTCCCAACATGTGTATAAATAAACACCCATGGATGACCTTTTGATTTTTGATCCTCGTTCTACCTCCATAACTCCAAAGGAACACCTTGAGTTGATGCCCTGATGACAACAGAGGTCTCAAACTAGTTGATAAGGACAAGCAGGCGGAGGAAGAGGTCCACCACTGTTGAAGCTCCGGCACCAACGTGGTTTTTTGCTCCAAGTATTAGTACCTATATGAGCTATTAGGATTAGTTATTTTAATCACACTTCATATTATTAACATAGATTTAACTCTAGTTATGTTTGATTTTCATTAGATTAGCTTAATTTTAGGATGTCTATTTGTTGGAGCATCATGCTCCAGCTTTGATTCACATGTACCTCAACTATTTCTCTACCTGTTTCCACCCCATTTCGAATCTCATTGCTTTATCCATCATCCTGATCCACCTACCCATCTTGATTTGGCCTAAAATGAGCATTCTAGGTCCATCTACATCACCTTGTCGGACCTCTTAGTATTACCTCATTGTTATGACTTTTCCATCAAACAAAAGCCTAGCTTCCATCATTAGTACTTTGTCATTCTTAATAAGTCGTTTCTGTTCTTGGAAAACCACATCTAATGTATTGTTGACTCGATATATCACCTCTAGGTGCCCTTCTTCTCTAGGCCCCTCTCAACGGGGCCTGAATCATTTAAAGCACTGTAGACCCGGAAGACCCCCAAGAAGATGAGGGTCTCTTCAAGTAGGAGATCAGAGGTCAGAGCTCCAAGAAATCATCAATTAAAGTAACTGCAATGTTGTATTCTTCATTATTCTTCATGGAAGCCAAGATACCGTTCGATCAAGAGTAGGGCCCAGATCTAATCTAGGCCCTTAATTCTAGCTAAAGCGATATGTGATTGGGGCCACATGATCAACCATGTGGAGTGAGCATAACCACCCAATGAAGCATCTACAGTAGGAATACCCCTTATTATTTATAATCTAGTCCTATAAATATTTGTGTGTGTTTAAAACTTATGTACATTTTGCAATAGGACCCATCTGCTTCTTGCATATAACTATCAGGCCCCTACTCCCCACGTGTTGTGCCACATGAGGCATTGTACTATTCGCACTAAAGCCCCTGTCACTTTTATTTATTTGTTTTTATTATATTAAATTGTAATATATATGTTAAATTTCTGGGATATTTGCGTGCAACACCATACTTTTTCTAAGTACTAATGTGCACCAGCTAGATTGTGTATATTATTTTATTTCTTTTTAGTTTTATTAAATATCTCCAGCACCTTATACACTTGAGGGAAATGATGTTGATGCCTTATCTGATGCTTACACATGCCCATAATTTTAATTAGTATTTTATTGAATTTTTCCCATTTATTAAAAATAGGATAAGAGCAAAATATGCCTTGTTTACTTATAAAAAAATAAAAAAATAAAACACCTTTAAAATTTCCAAAAATAAGAGTATATATTATTATATATTAGAACTCTAGGCAGAAATTAGACAAAATATAAAAATAAAACCTTAAAAATAGCACAAAACTAAAAACAGTAGAAATTCTACAAATTTCCAAAAAATAGATCTCTAAAATAAATTTTTATTTTAAAATGTTATATTAATATATACTAACAACATTTTTGGCAACTTTTGGATTTTTTACCTATTTTTAGAACCCAAACAATTCAGCCTATATATTAAACTCCATATTTTGATATATTTAAAACTTTATACATAAAAATTACTAAAAAAATCTATAATAATCCCAAAATCAAAGAAAAATATTGAAAATACAAAAAGGATTTTTTTATTAATTTTGGATATATACAATTATATTTAAACATATAGAACCTATATAGAGTATATATACAATATAGTACATATATAATAATAATAATTATTATTATTATTATTAACTGTAACTACCAAATGTATATTTTGACCGCTTTAAAAAGCTTTAAAAAGGTTTTTTCTTGTACATATTTCCTATATTTTTATATATTTATGTATTATATATTATATATTTTTATACTATTTATATTTGTATTATTATATCGAGATACACACTAAATATATAAACATTAAATAAAAATTTATAAAACTAAAAAGAAAATAAAAATGGATAATAGATAATATATAATAATAATAATCATAAAAACTAAATATAATTAAAACCCACAAAAATCTAAAAAAGCAAAGAAGTACAAAAAATATTGATTTTTATTAATTTATAAAAAAAATTACTTATTCAAATTGCTTTCAATGGTTCGAACCGTAATGTTGAATAGGAAATTCCAAGGTTATATTAACTAAAAGAATTAATCAAGTGTTTAAGTGGCCCTAAAAATCCCTCAACTAAAATTATTGATGAACTCTCATGCTAAAATGAAATGAAGAAATGTAAGAAAAAGAGTATGCCATTTATTTACTTGTATAGCATACATGATCGAACTCAAGGAGGCTACAAAAATTCTGAGGATTATTAAATCAATAAAAAATAAATAAAATAAAAGAAGGAACTCAGTGCGCAGTACTCTTGGTTTTTGTATTTTTTTCCTTGTTAATTTTTGATGAAATTTCAATTTTGATATTTTACGGTTTTCTTATTGTGGAGTTTTAGTTTTGCAAGCTTTTTATATTTTTAAAAATAAAAGAAAATAAAAAACAAATAAAAGAGTAAAAGAAAATGTGAAGGAAACAAGATTTGTTGTATTTTTAAAATATATCAAAAATAAACAAAAAAATCAAATGAAATAATTTTGCTTTTGAATATTTTATATTGTTTTTGTGATTTTTTGTGTATTTTTTGTTTTTTATGATTTTCAAATAAACGAAAAATAGGATAAAGAAGAAACACAAAATGAAGAGATTTTTTTGGATTTTTAAAATAAGGAATAAAATAAAAATTAGGCAAATATGCATGTTTTTTATGATTTTCAAATAAACTAAAAATAGGATAAAGAAGAAACACAAAATGAAGAGAATTTTTTCGGATTTTTAAAATAAGGAATAAAATAAAAATTAGGCAAATATGCAAAAACATAAAGATGAAATTTCCAATTTTGCAGAAAGCATTTTTTTTTGAAATTTTCAATGATTTTCTATGATTTTTTCATTTCCAAATGATTTGCTATTTTTTGTTTATATGAGGAATTAGAAAACTAAAACTATTCAAAAAAAATAAAAGAAATAAAAGCACATAGACACAACTTTTTAAGAATTTTTTAAAAGTTTTATATTTTTATTAATTTTTTAATGCAAACATGAAATAAATAAAGAGTTTTTGTTGTTCTTAAAAATAAAAAAATGATTAAAATGCAAAATAAAAATTATAGGAATGAATTCGATTAGTAGGCACTTAATGAAAATTTTATGGATTTTAATGGTACTTTATATTTATTAATTTAAATAAACACGTAAAATAAAAGACTATAGAACATGGACTTAAATGAAAAGAAAACTATTTTATAGGACCAAATGAATAACAAAACAAGTAGATTTGGGTTGAAAAGAGCAATTTGTTCAAGAATGGCGTATGCCAGCAAACGTGAGTCGCATCGTCGTGGACTTACATGCAATTATTTAAGTTCGAGGGGCCAAACAATATCAAAAATACAACATACTTTTATTGCAAAAAGGGAAAAGATGCATGCGCTTAGCATGCGTTTCAGTTTAACGAGGACCAGAAAGCCAATAAAATAAGAGCGGGGTAAACGAGCAAATTTTTAATGAATCTCAGTTTGACATGTGTCCCTAGAGGGACTTATTAGAAAATCAAATAAAGATAGGGTTAGAGTGCAATGTTTATATCGATCCACGTGGATGAAGGAATGGTTGAGATGCCACCTTGATTATAATTTGATGGCGGAAACGTAGGCACACACTGACTATTGAGATGTATGGCTCAATCTGATCAGAATTTGGGCACATATCAACAGTGCATATGAGATCTAGCACCTCTGTTCTTGACCGAATGGCCATGAAGGCATCCGAAAGAACAAGGATGAAGGTTTGCACCGTTTAGCTTCATTTGGTTGAATTTCAGCGAATCTCTGCTCGAGTCATTGCTTGAAGGTCAATCCTTGTTCCTACAATAATTCTCTATCGATCTGGTTGTTCCACAATGGTCGACCATGATTGAAGCGTGATCTAATCGTTAAAATGTTTGTAGCTCCAAGTGGACCCCCAGATCCTACTCTTTGCTTCCAAATCTGCTCCTAGACCCTACAGAAGACTCAATGCTTAAAAGCAAAACTCCAGCAAATTTATTAGCAAAAACCACTAGCAAAATGGAAGGGGTGAGTGTCTCCGGTGAAGGCGAGGTGGAGATGGAGACCAAACTCTAGATTTGAGGTGATATGGAGGGGTTCAAATTGCAGGAAAAGGTGGAGAATGTCGTCGCAGATATGAAAGTTTCATCGCATATAAAATTAGGTGACCGGAGTACCACTGATCTGTATGATCGGAGGGAAATGAAGATAAGCAAATCTATGTTAATGTAGAGGATTAAATGCTTAATTTAAATGATGAATCGTTAGGAAAAAGATCTGCAATGCCTACAATGGAGGAAACGAAGGAAATAGCCTTGATTTACGATGGAGAACATAGAAGCTCAATGTCGTGACGGTGCTCCGATGATGTTGTCGGATCTCATATCCCCAACACTTTTACACACTCATAGCAGCGGGCAAAGATTGTTGTCACCTTGCTTCGTCTAATGGGATCAGCTTTGGGTGAAAAAAATGGTGGAAAAATAGATCAGTCACGGTGGAGGATGATCATGTTCTATTTATAAGCATGATGCATGGTGTATTTAAATTTCCAAATGCACGCAATCCGAGATAGGATAGATGGAGATGATGACCTGGTGATAGCTATGGATGTTAGGCCTAACAACTCGGAGAAGAATATGGGAGGAGTTAAGCGTAGATTGGATGGGAAAAATTGGAGAAGAGGCACCGACGAGCTAAAAGCATAGGGAGCGGCAAGGATTGGGGAGTTGACCCAAGTCAATAGACCCGAGCTTAACCAATCATAGTGTTGGCAAATAAGACAGAACCAAAAACGACAAAACAAGAAAAAATGAAAGATAAATCTAAAGAAAATAGAAAATAAATTCAATATAAAAAATTGAAAATTTTGTTAGTAATTATATTAACCTATTTATAATGATTTTTAATTCATTAAATAAATTATATACAATGGTATAAATAAATACAACATGTTATTTGTATGTATATATACCTATACATCGAACACTATGACTTTTCATCTATTATTTTACAAATATACATGTAATTTAATGATATATTATTTTATAACATTTTACAATGATTTTAGTGATATTTTTATTTTATTTTTATGGAATAGTTTATTGGGGTAAATAAATAGGTGGATTTTATAATATATATAGTGATATATGTACAATATTTACATGATTTAATTTTATTTGTATTTTCTATAAGTCAAATACAATATGTATACAAATAACTAAAAATGCAAACCATATAAAAATATATGGAAAAATACACATACACAAATAATATACATAAGCATATTGTACAATAGCACCCCAAAAAGCCACATTTCGCATCTTAACTCCAACTTTTGTGAAACCACTTCCATTTTAAAGATTATATAATTCAGAGTAAAGTGAAAGTGAGTTTGCTTAATATAGAGTTTTTTTAAAGAAGATATTGATCTGATAATCTGAGCTTTGTGGCTTTTTCAAAGTGTTGTTATTTACAAACTATACAATGATTCTTCCTGCAATTATTTTTAATATTCACAACTAATTTTTATGTACAAATTTCAAGAAGCGAACATTTTTATTGGGAGCAAGTTTGGTGATGAGTAAAATAGTTTATAGAATATATAACATATACAATATTGTACAAGTAATGAATATGCACTTGTGAGAGCTATTCTGGGATTTAGGCATTATTTCCCCCTACTTTATTCCTAGTCGATTAGGTCAAGTCTTGCCCTAATCTCGGGGACAGAGTCAGCTTGTATCTATTATATATATTGTCTTTGGTTTTCTTTATTTTTCTATTATTTCTTTATTTTATTATTTTAGGATAAAATAGTGATAAATACACACTATTTATACAATAATAAGGATTAGCAAAAGAAGAGATTTGTTGACATTTACAGGTGTTTTATAAGGGATTTTAAGCTAAAATAAATGAATAAAGATGATGAAATGCAAATTCATCATCCCCCTATGCTTTGCCTTTGCTAGTTCCGTAGCAAACACTTATTTGAAAAATAAGTGGCTAAAAGAAAAGGAACAAGAATAAAGAAAATTAAAGAACTTAGAATAATAATGATTATTAAACTTTTATTTATAAAATCAAAGTATGGAGCACGGTCAGATCTTTGGATTATTAGTTTGGCGGAACATTATTTCGAATAGGATTTAAGACTCAACAGCCCTCAAGTTCCACAGTGTTTAGGTCACCACACTAGTCATGTCAAAACAAATCTACGTGTGCAAGGTCTTACGACTATGAGTCTTTAATTATATTGTCTAAGTGAAATATAGCTTCCCACTTCATAAATGACAAAGAAACAACCTTCTCTAACAAGGTAACTCCAATTCCCCAGTCTAGCTACTCTTTCCTCGAGGAGCGGCTATTCCCTTCTAAGATCAAGTACAACCATATCAAGAAGAGGGGATAGAGAAGAGAATGGATTGTGGACAGTGTAGCCACATATCCTTGGAGCTTGACAAGTGTAGCCAAGTTTCTAGTTGCATGCTTCCTTGATATAAGACTTTGAGGCATAGGACTTGCTTATGAGATGATTTTTTTGAATATATAAAAAGTTGCAGCATGTGCATATGGAGTTTTTCTTCTTGATCTAATAGACCATCCCTCTTTTGAAGCTTTATTGCAACCCACAGCAGCCTATCTTTAGATATAGTGCCACTAGACTAAGTTGAGTCACACTGGCCACTTATTATGATTGTGAATGTTTCCACTCACGTGTGTCCTCAAGATAGAGGATTCTTCCTCCTCACCACCTCATATGTGTTGAAATACGTGTAAAGTGCTTATCCAAGTTAAATCACTGTCTAAAAAGGGTCATGTAAGTGTTGCTAAATATTCTACTTAGACCAATCAAGATAACATGTGAACATAGCCTTATGAACTCCAAGAATTAAGTCACTATACCTAAAAGTCCTAACTCCAGTTCCTATAAGGTTCCTTGAATTTAAGTGGATTAAGGTCTTAATCAAGCTCCATTCTTCGATTTTATTCCCAATTAGTTTGATGTCAATATCATTTTGAAGAATGTACATGCAAATGCAAGAAATATAAACAAAATAAATTTTCCATTTTTTCAGAAAAAAAAGAAGAATCTTTTTGAATGATTTTTCAGAGATTTTTGCATTTTTTATGGATTTTAAACATTTTCATGTTTTTTAACAAAGGAAAAAGTGAGTAGATAGAATGTATTTTGCAAGGGTTTTATACAAGCAAAAATAGAAGGATTATACAAGATTTATTTTACACGTTCATTTTATTTACATGTTTTATTTACAAATTTTATAAAAGGATTTTATATACAATAATAAATTTTACTTAAAGAATGAGAAGTGATTAAAGATTGTATACACATGTGGATTTTACAACAAACATATAGATCCCATAATTTATATCCCACGTTACAAAATAATATGACAAAAATACAACAAACCTTTTCAAATAATTTTACAAAATATTTTTCTAACATTTTATGAATTATTTTGCAAAGATTTTACAAAAGTTTTACAAATGTTTTTCAATCAATTTTGTAAGAATTTGTAGAAATCATTTTACAAACAATTTTACAAAAAGGTTATTACAAATATTTTGTTTTCAAAATCTTTACAAAAATTTTGTATAATATACATAATTTTGATACAAAAATAATTTACAAATAAAACAATTTTACAAAGATATGTAAAAAATTACAAGAATTTTTCAAATAGTTTACATATAATTTTATAAAAGGTTTTATAAAATATTTTTACAATACAAAACAAATAATTTAACAAAAGATTTTTGCAAATCATTTTTTAAAACATTTTTATATAATTAATAGCCATATTATTAACAAACAAAAGTACAAGTTATGGCTAAAGTATATATACAATATATAGGACACCCCCTATACTTAACTCGAACTATGTCCTCATAGTGATCAAGAAGAGGCAAAGAAATACATAACTCGTGCTACGTATAGAAAAGAGAAAAGAATCATATGCTACAATGACTCAAAGAATGAAAGATTACAATGAATAGCAGTTAGTGATCCCCCTATTATAAGGATGAAATAATCCTAACTACATAATTCAGTACAAGTGGAGAAGATTGAGGAAGAGAATGTACACGAAATAAACGACACAACCTATACCTCCCTATACTTAGGGCAAAAGATCCCTAAGTATAGACGGGAATATCAACAGTTGAGGGATAAGTGAGAGGATTGAAGAAATAAAAGAAATAAAAGTGTGAAAGAAGACAAAATGAATGAAATCACTCCCAATACTTAGGGTAAAGGATCCCTAAGTATAAGCAACAACATGAGTGATGAGACAGAATGAAAATGGAAAAACTCAAGTCATTCACCTCCCCTACACTTAGAATAAAGTACATCCTGGGTATAGCATACACATAAGGAAAAGCGATGGATGATAAAAATGGAAGAAGAAAGAATAAAAATAAAGGAGTATATATAAAAAAAATATCAGCTCAAGTATCAGACATGGAAGATATCAATGAATCATCATTTGATACCAAATAGATGGAACCAACCATGGATAGGAATGTATCATGATATAGATATGGCTTAAGCAATTGTCCATTCATAATAAATGGTTTTGCATCAGATGACAATCCAAATATAACAATATTGCCATGCATAGCTCTAAAAATGAACAATCCTGACCATTCGCTTTTAAGTTTGCTGGGGAACAACTTCAATTTCACATCAAACAACCAAACTTTCTGATCAGGGGAGAAAGTCTTCCTTCTAATGTGTCTATAATGTCAAGGCTTTATTTTCTCCTTATACTTAACTAAATTATCATAGGAAAAATCTTGAAATTGCAACAATCGTTTCAAGTCCATTTTCCTATGCTTGCCTACTTTCTCATAGTCCAAATTGTATACATGAAGTGCCCATAAAGATTTGTGTATGAACTCAACTATCAAGTGGGGTAAGGCTTTCCATAAACCAATCTGTAGGGATACATACCCAATGGAGACTTGTATGACGTCTAATAAGCCCATAGAACTGAGTCAAGCATCTGGGACCAGTTCTTCCTATCTAGACGTAGAAGCTTCTGAAGTATCATATTGATCTCCATATTTGAAATCTCAGCCAAGACATTAGTCCGTAGGTGGTAAGGAGACACAACTCTATGCTCTATGGATTACTCCTTCACAAGATTTCTGACTTATCTGTTAATGAAATGGCTTCCTTCATATGAAATGAGTATCTTTGGAATCTCGAATCGGGCAATAATGTTGTCCTTAAGAAATGATAAACCGTATGACTATCAGCAGCTCGGGTGGGGATCGCCTCCACCCAATAACTAACACAATCCATGGCAAGTAGGATGTATTGAAATCTCTGACTGATAGGAAATGATTCCATGAAATCTATGCCCTAAGCATCAAAAACATCTGAATTTGAATATATCTCATGGGCATGGTATCTTTGGAACCGACGGTTCCTCCCATTTTCTAATAGTTCTTACAACCTCGAACGTAATATGTAGCATCGTTAAACAGAGTTGGCCACCATAGGATGCATTGAAAAGCCTTCATTATTGTGCGTTTCCCCAAATGATGCCCACCAGACTCTAGTTTTTGACAATGCTCAAGCACACTGGTGTATTCCTCTCAAGGAATGCACCTTCTCCAGATAAAATATGCACCCTCACGAAACAGGTACGGATCCTCCACTGGTAAAAATGAATCTCTGATAGGAATATGTCTACCTTGTGCTTTGGCCAATATTGTGGAACTTTCTTGGAGACAAGATAGTTTACAACATCAGTGTATCATGGGAGTGAGGAAACATAAAAGGTCCTTGAAATTGAAAGTATTATCTTCTCAGAGGATTCTACATCTGTGATCTGAGAAAGGTGATCTATCACAACATATATTACTCCAGGTTTATCTCGAATCTCTAAATCAAATTCACGTAGAAGAAGAATCCATATTATAAGGCTTTGTTTGGCATCCATATCATATGGTCTTGTGATCTGTGTATACAATAGCATGTGAACCAAGTAGGTATGAACAAAACTTCTCTAAAGCAAACACCACTACTAACATATCTTTCTCGATAATTGTATAATTACATTGTGCTTCATCCAAAGTCTTGATAGCATGGTGTATGACAAACGGTATACCATCCCTTCTCTGCTCTAATACAAATCCAGCTGCATAGTCTGGCACGTCTATCATAATTTCAAAGAGAAGAGACCAATCATGTGATTAAAGGATAGGAGCTCTAGTAACCATCTCTTTCATCTGGTGAAATTTAAGGAGGACTTATTCATCAACTATAAACTCAATTTCCTAGCATAGAATCTCAGTCAAAGGTCTAGCGATCGTTCTGAAGTTCTTAATATAATTAATAAACAACAATGGAAAGTGAACTTTCTTGGTAGTAGAGTTCGTCTCGGTAATCTACACATAAACACCATGAAGTTGGTACACGGGTTGGAATCTCCTCACTACGGACATTCGTCAAGAGAATAATCCTGGATTTCTTTGGGATCACATGCAACAAGCAGACCCACTTAGAATTCCAAATGAGATAAATAAAGCTAGAATCACAACATTTCTCGATCTCTTTCTTGACAAATCCAAGAGATTTAGACTGAGACAATGATGAAACTCACGGGTTAGTTTACTACCATCCTCTAAGTAGATATGATGCGAGCACAACACTGGACTAATCCCACGAAGATCTAAAATATTTCAGTCTATGGTCTTGCGATTTTGATAACCTCTAGAAAGCGATATTCCTAATCATCGGTTAAATGCAAATTAATGATGACTGAAAACATTTGGGGTGCACCCGCAAAGAAGGCATACTTCAGTGTTGAGGGTAAAACTTTGAGCTCAGGAGAGGTCTGAACGACTCTACAACAACCTCTACAACTTCACTAGTAGAAGGTAGATGACTTGCTCTATGTAAACTATACACTATAGCTATTGTAGGCTCGGTAAGTAATGTCTCAAAAAGGTCGCCAATGAGTAATTTCTAGTCAGAAAGGGATGGCTTATCATGATGCTAAAAAATCTCAAAAAACTCATCAAATCTCATATATCCCAGAAGTATGTGTATCATCAGTAATCTCATAAGGAAGTTGAAGGATATGGAATTATCCTCAAGCACATCACAGAAGCGTGATCGTCGTATCGGATACGACGAAGAATGACTAGTCGTACTAGTTGTTCTGATGAGCGGAATTTAAAAATTTTCATATGATGAAACCACATGACCCAAGAACACTTCTTGAATCATTTCATCTATAACCATAATAAGTATAAGGAATACCTCTTGAAGCGTGGTTGATCAAGTCTCTAAGAGAAAAGACCTCCTGTCTCAAGTCCGATCGTCGATGAGACCGCTTGCGAGCGCGGGGATGAACCGCGTTGTCCTCGCAATCCAAGAAGATGATCCAAGCACGGTTGCTCCTAATCTAGTCGTACGAGATCGAACGTCTCCTTCGCGAGCGTAGCACACCAAGAAGACGGAGAACCGAAGAACGTCGAAGCAGTGGCGCGGTGGCGAGAGCGTCGACGAATCTCTCCTCTAGGGTATGGTGGACGGCCACCGAAAATAGAGGGAGAGATGGTTGTCGTGTATGAAGAAAAGAGAGAGAGAGAGAGTGGATCCATGGATCTCAATCCATGGGACATATAAAATCAATGGATGAGATTGATTTATGTCAATCCAATGGTCAAGATTATTGTTGTTAAAAAAACAACAAATTTGGAGTAAAATATATTTGATAAAATCAAATATAAATCAATCCTAAATTAAACCAATAAATAAGGAGAGAATATACATGGAGATCAACATATACCATGTATATCCAAGTGGACGGCCGCCCATTCCAATTAGGAATTGGGTGCCGCCACTTTGAGATCTCAAGGAGGCAATCTCATGGATTTCCATGAGATTGCATGTATCCTTGAATTTCTCCATTATTTATTTGCAACAATTTTTTGGGGCTTTATTCTTCAAAAATAATTCACAATTATATTTGAGAATATTGCAATCTTGCCATGGAAAAAATTGTGAATCATATTCACAACCCAAAACAACACATAATTTACTTTGTCAATTAATCACACAATGTGTATCCAATACACACAATAATTAATCAACAAATATAAATTATAATTAGCTCTCTCTAAAACATTATAAATCACATTTATAGTATATCATGAATAATTGAATATTTCTATCCACATTATTCTTATCCATAATAATTAAATCACATTTAATTATATTGGATAATTTCTTCACACATCAATATAATTAAATCACATTTAATCATCATTTCTTCATTGCTTAGATCTTATGGAATTATTCTCGAACCCTTCAAGAATATAGTGATCTCTCCGCAGATACTTGGAGATAAGGACAGGGAGATTGCATTGTTCCACGTTTAGTGACTTGGATGTTGAGATCATATCTCAAATCCAGATACCATGGACCTCTCACTGATGCTTGATCAAATGAAGATCGTAGACCTAATCTTCTCATTGCATCTGAATCTCATTCAGATCAATGTCCAGTTCATGGACTAAGATTAGGTCACTTCTCTAATGAGAGGAGTCACTAAAATCCAATCATGTTTCATCACTCCCTCGGAATGGAAGCGTCATGGTTATACAATCGTTTATGATCACATCACCCTCAGGTATTCCCAATACCTGTACATCCTACATACTGGAAGACCTATGATCATTCTGAAGATAAAGATCACTTTTACACTGTCATCTTCAGGGTTTGATCATTAAGTTTCTCAATCTTGGTCACTGGGGTTTGGCATAGATCATATGCTTTCCCAAAGCATATATCTTACCTTCAAATTCATGTCATGCTTCCAAAGCATTACGACCATGCATGGAATTTGATCAGTCCCAGTACCTCATGAGTGAGCTCATGTCTCCCGGTTCAGAAGTGAACCTGTATGATCCCTTTGAGAGATCGTATTACTCATATGTCCTTACATGCACACCAGCTCGCCGGTGTATAGACTTTGGTTAGGTCATCAACCTATTGGTCTGCCAAATGTACACACTCAGACATATAGCAACACATCTGTCTCCGGTCAGAGGATGCATGCCTATGTTGTCACAGTATTCAACGTAGGTCTTTGGTTATCTCGATCTCATTAAGTCAACCCATTGACTCAACTAACCTGACACCTCCGAATCACTATTCCCATGCAGTGGACCTGCATCAAGAGGTCAGTCAGATATCAGCCATCTGAGAGAGGATTGTCATCTCCTACTCAGGCTGGAGATCATAACTTAACAATCATTTAATGATGCTTGATGAGTCCTCTATCTAACTCCTTAGATATTCATCCAAGCATCAGCCTCTATGATTCATCCAATGAATCAACAGCTGTATGATCATCAAGTTGGCCATGGTACATAACCCTTATTGTACAGAGGGACCCTATAGTGCATTCATTCATTTAATCTCAGAAAGGGAGAGAAAAATAATCAATAACTTTCATTGATAATTTATTCATTACAATAACATTAATTGTAGAAATGGTTCGCCTGGTGCTCACAATGCTAACAATCTCCCACTAGCCCTCAGAACCATTCAGGTACAATCCTTAAACCCGTACTCATTACATGCTGGTCAAAAACCTTCTGTGTCAGAGGTTTGGTAAGGGGGTCAGCAACATTGTCGGTAGAGGCCACCTTGGTGATGATGATGTCACCACGCTTTTGTATCTCCCGAATGATGTGGTATTTCCTTTCCACGTGCTTGCTCTGATGCCATCTGGGTTCCTTTGCCTGGGAATGGCTCCCGTGTTATCGTAGAGTAACGGGATGGGAGTATCAGAGGAAACTACGCCAAGCTCCAGGATGAACTTGTGCAACCACACCGCCTCCTTTGCAGCATCCGATGTGGCAATGTATTGGGCTTCTGTTGTCGAATCTGCAGTAGTGTCCTGCTTCTTGCTTCTCCAGCTCACAGCACCACCATTCAACAAGAACACAAACCCTGATGTCGACTTTCGATCATCTACATCCGATTGGAAGTCAGAATCTGTATATCCCAAGACTTGAAGATCACCATCTCCATAGACCAAGATGTAATCTTGCGTCCGTCTTAGATATTTGAATATGTTCTTTACTGCATTCCAGTGTTGCTCTCCATAGCAGGATTGGTAACGACTTACCACTCCCACTGCATGGTAGATATCTGGCCTAGTACACATCATGGCATACATTAAGCTTCCTACGGCTGATGCATAAGGACATCCAGCCATGGCCTTCTTTTCCTCAACAGTTTGAGGAGCCATTCCTTTAGACAAGTGGATACCATGTCTTAAGGGTAGGAATCCTTTCTTGGAACTATCCATATAGAGTCGTTCAAGAATCTTCTTAATGTATCCATGTTGTGACAATCCCAAAATCCTCTTTTTTTGGTTTCTGATCAACTTCAGGCCTAAGATGTAAGAGGCTTCTCCAAGATCTTTCATCTCAAAGGTATGGGACAGCCAAATCTTTACACTGGTCATCATCCATGTATCATTCCCAATGATAAGGATGTCTTCTACGTAAAGCACGATGAACACAATGGCGCTCCCACTAAGCTTCTTGTACACATAGGGTTCATCAGGATTCTACACAAAATCATAACTCTTTATGGTTTCGTCAAATCTGATGTTCCAGCTACGAGAAGCTTGCTTGAGCCCATAGATGGATTTCTTCAGCTTGCATACTTTGCCATCCTCGGTCATGCAGCCCTCGGGTTGCTCCATGTAGATATCCTCCTCAAGGTATCCATTGAGGAAAGCCGTCTTGACGTCCATCTGCCAGATGTCGTAGTCAAGATATGCAGCTATAGCCAGCAGTGTCCTGATGGATTTAAGCATAGCCACAGGAGAGAATGTCTCATCATAATCGATGCCTTCTCTCTGTGTGTAGCCCTTGGCTGCGAGCCGTGCCTTGAAAGTCTCTACTTTCCCATCAGGTTCCCTCTTTCTCTTGAAGATCCATTTACACCCAATGGGTTTTACCCCTTTAGGTGGATCCTCTAGGGTCCATACACCATTCTTATGCATGGAGTCAATTTCTGACTTCATTGCTAGCATCCATCTATCCATGTCTTGATCCGCGAGTGCTTCATCAAATGAAGTAGGATCAATGTCAGTCTCACTTGACACATGGAATCCATACCTTTCAGGTGGTGCAACCACCCTCGAACTCCTTCGAAGAGGTATGGGTGTTTCATCTTTATTTATCTCTTCAGTTTCTGGTCTAGGAAGCTCAAAATCTTCAGAGGATTCAATGAGTTCCTCTACTTCATCTTTGTCTTGACCTTTAAGGAAATCATTCTCCAGAAACTTCACATCTCTGGAAACAAAAACCTTTTCGGTCTCAGGGTCATAAAGTTGGTATCCAATACCATCCTTAACATACCCAATGAAGTAACACTCACGAGTGCAAGATTCTAGCTTATTTGCATCCACGTTCTTCGCATGGACCAAGCAACCCCAAACCCTCAAGTGATTAACACTAGGTTTGGATCCATACCAGAGCTCATGAGGAGTCTTAGGTACAGATTTGCTAGGAATCTTATTCATGATATATATTGCAGTCTCTACTACATATCCCCAGAAACTAAGAGGTAAATGTGCTTTACTCATCATTGAACGGACCATGTCCATGATGGTCCTATTGCATCTTTCAGCAACACCATTAAGTTGGGGAGTTCCAGGAGGAGTGAGATTGGAAACAATTCCATTCTCCTTAAGGTATTCCTTGCTTCATCTGATAGGTACTCACCACCTCGATCAGATCGAATCCGTTTAATCTTCCTATCGGTTTGGTTCTCAACCAAAGCCTTGAACTCTTTGAACTTTTCAAAGTTTTTGGATTTATGACGTAATAGGAAGACAAACCCGTATCGCGAATGGTCATCTATAAACGTCAAATAATAACAATATCCATTTCGAGTCGTGGTACTGAAGGGACCACATACGTCGGTATATATTAGGTCAATAATACCTTCGTATCTTGTAACCTTGTTACGGAAAGGCATCCTGGTCATTTTACCTCGAATACAATGTTCACAGGTAGGCAAAGATTGAACCTGAAGAAAATCTAAAGGTCCATCCTTTATCAATCTATTGATCCTATCAACAGATAAATGACCAAGCCTTTGATGCCAGATCTCATTCGAAAGATTTTCCCTGGATCTTTTAGGGTTTTTATTAGTGGTTGTAACATTCATGACATTCTCATTAATGCACAATTCATAGAGTCCTACAGAAGTTAAAATACACTCTGCAATATATTTATCATAATGATTTATGACTAATTTATTACAGAACAGGAATGAATATCCACTTCTAACTAGCTTAGATACATATATTAAATTCCTTCTAACTTCATGTACATAAAGACACTCTTTAAGTACTAGGACTCTACCACAAGATAATGATAGTCTTACATGTCCCGATGGCGACCGCTGCAACACTTGCATCAGATCCCATCTGGATAACTATCTCCCCTTCTTCAAGACTTCTAGTTTCCTGAAACAAATGCAACACATTGCATACATGAACAGAAGCACCAGAGTCTACAACCCAACTTCCTTCTCGTCCGACGAGAAAACTAGTTTCAATGATGAAAGTAGAATTCATACCTGTTGGGGCTTTACCTTTGTCTGAGGACTTTAGGTATTCCAGGAAGTTACGCCTCCAGTGCCCCGGCTTTTTGCAGTGGTGACAGGCGTCGATTTTCTTCGACGCCATTAGAGTGGATGCATTGGAAGAAGAGCCAACACCTTGTCCCTTCTTCTTTCTCTTCTGGGTCGGGCCCTTCCGAGAACCTTGCTTCCGACCGTGCTTCCCTCTAACCTGTGCAACCATTGCACTGCCATTGGGACCATCTTTCTTCATTACATCATCCGCAGATTTCAATGCAGCAAGAAGACCAGCGCTTGTCAATTCCAGCTTGTTCATGTTTAATGACACTACAAAGTTATTGAAAGATTTGGGCAACGACAGCAGAATGAAGTCAGCTTGCATGTCTGCATCCATTGTTGCTCCAAGAGTCTCCAGCTCCGACAAGTACCCAAACATTTTGAGTACATGTTCACAGACCGAAGTCTCTTTCTGCATCCTACAACGAATGAGGTCTTTCATAACATTTACCGCTGGGTGCGGTTAATGTCACCAAACATATCCTTAAGATTATGCATTATCTCCTGGCAAGTGCTCATCTCCACATGTTGCTTCTGCAGAACATTGGAGAGAGAACCCAAGATATAGCATCTAGCCAAGACATGATTGATGAAACCCGATTTCATCATCATAATTTCCCATTAAACCCCCCTTGCTTAAACATGTGTCAATAAAAACCCAGTTAATGTCCTGTAATTATCAGAGTCCTCAATAAATTAAAAACCACAAAAAAATTGCAAAATTAAAATCGGTGGTATTTTTAATCATAAAAATACCTTCAAAAATATTTCGGGTCTTTGTTTGATCTCATCTCCAGTTTTGGTCAACATGAAACTTGTAGATCTCATCAAGATCTACAACTTTCATGTTTTGAGTTTTCTCAAATTCGGCCAAATTAATCCTCAAAAATCAAAAATATTCTCTGAATAAACTGATTGGGCCACGTGGCCCGTTCTGGGTGAGCCACGTGGCCCAGGCTTCTTTGTCTTATCCGCCCCCCTCCTAGACCGTTGGATCTCCCTCTGATCCAAAGGCCAGCTGGCTTCCATGTGCGCCTTAATTTCCAACCGTCTGATCTTCCCCCGCCTCTAATCCGATCCGTCCGTGAGCGCTTTGATTAGAGCCTGCCACGTGGCGCGTTGTGCGCCCTTCGATCGTGCTCCAGATCTTCCAGCTCAGCCGCTCCTTCCTTTGACGCTCCTCAGCCCTCCGATTGACATCAGCTTCCCATCTATACCATCCGTTAGCGCCTCATGTCCCCTTGCGCCACTTGTCACTTCAGTAGCCATCAGATCAGCCACGATCCTCGCCATCTCAGCCGATAACTCCGCGTTTACTATTAGCCCTTCGATTGCGCCTTCTTCGCATCACAGCCGTCCGCTAGCGCGCATGCCGCATCACGACACCTGGCATGTTACTGACGCTTCGATTGCTTCGAATCGGATCTAATCGCAACCGTCGCTTCGCGCCCAAATGCCCGCCGTTGGATCTTCAGATCCAACGGCTGACCTTCATCGTCAACCTCCCAACGCCCACCTTCCACACGTTCTCCACCTCTCGCATGAGTTGGCCCCTTTCCATTTTACCCGAGTCTCCAGCCACCACCTCCACTATCTGGAAGCTCCACGACCATCGCCTCTCATCCCTCGTCCTTGCCAGTCCTCCATTATCCCACGAACGCCTCTCCACTCGCCCCATTTCTTCGTCGAAATCCACGATTTCACCACCGAAACCGCCATGTTCTTTCTTCAAATACACCGCCTCCCCCTTCGTTCGCCCTTGTCCACCTATATGCGGGGCACGGCCCAGCCCTCCTCCGTCTCCCTGTGACAGGGGGGGCGGAGGATCGAGCGAAGATGAACGGAGCCCCCGGTGTCGACCCATCGCCACCACGACGGCGTCGTGGTGCTCCGAGCCCGCCTAGTTGCTCCGAGAGGTCGCCGGAGTCCAGCGATGACCCGAGCTCCTCTCGGAGCTCAAGCCCAGGCCACTGCATCCATCTTCGTCCAGGTAAGGTTCTCGAACTTTCCTCTTTGCTTTTTGCTTAATTTATTAGCTGCTGACATGCAACCCCCTGCTCCATTAACCACTCTCCGAGCTCCGCCACACTCCCCCCCTTTCACGCGACACCCTCCGCTCGCCTTCTCCCTACTTCTTCGCCTCTGACCAACTCCGACCCACCTCATCTCCGACCGCCGGAGATCGAGCTTCGAGCTCCCATCTCCTTCGCCCGCAAGATCTCTTCACTTCACTCCCCTTCACGAAACACCACGCTTCGGCTACGAACTAACCATGCAGGTCTTCATAACTATCAATGATCGGAGCCATCTTCGTCAACCTCGACATAGTCCTCAACGCTCTGATGGACCGATCAGGAAGGACCAGCACCTTCCCCGAGCTCCCCGCTTCATCGACGACCGTTTATGAAGCTTCGGGGAGGTCCAAGTTGACAGAGAACGAGCAGCGGAGGAGAACCCCCATCACCGGAGACCCGAACGTGCCTCCAGCTGCGGATGGGGAAGGAGAAGCAGTCACCGTTGGATGTCCCTCTCCAGGGGATCATCCAACGGTCCAAGAACGTCCACGTCGCCAATCAAGAGCCTCTTCCAGGTACTGTTGGATTCCACCAGATCCGACAGTTATCATGCAGCCACATCGTCACTCCAGGAGCCCTTCGATCCTTGTGATCAAAGGGTTCACACTCAGCTACGTGGTGACGCCAGAGCCTCCCCGAGCCTAGCGTCCGAGCCTTCAGGCTTGGGTGCTCCCGAGCCTTCACGAACTTGCATCGAGCCCAAGCCTAATGTACGAGCCTAGTCGAAGCTTCATCGAGCCTCTGCCGAGCCTGACCCGACCTCCGAGCATGGATAGCACGTGCCTGGCACGTGCGTATCGAGGCAAATTGCAGAGACACCATGTCAACTTCTCCATATTACATCCAGGTCCAGATCACGTGCAGATCTCGTATGCAGGGGACAATTTGCATTGAAACCCTCCCGGGTTTTCGAATTTGCAAAAATGCCCCTGCGCGTGATGGTAATTTACATGGAAGGTCCCGATCTTTTCCAGAATTACATTTTAGTCCCTCCTAGGGACCTGTTTGTAATTTTTCTCTCATGTTTTCTTTCAGTTATGCCCTTGCTTTCTTTTATGCATATCTTGAGCTACGTACGTTCAATTGAGTCGATTTCAATTTCGTTTCAAAGCTGGTTTGATGGTCTTTCTAATGGCATGCTTAATTGTTGTTTTGGACAAATGATTTTTTATGTATTATGTAGTAGCCTTGTGTTTATTCGAGCTTCAACTGATGCCTTTCTTAAAATTGTTCATCACATCTGCCTCTTTAATTAAACTTGAAATTAACTCTTGTTTAATTTTTCTCATCATTTTTACCTAGGGCATATTTTCATTGCAACACATGGCATTTATTTGCATGATAAAAATTGATAGAAAATGATGTTAATTTTTAATGCATTGTTGTGTCGTGTCTGTTTAATTTGACCTATAGATCTCTAACTCAACACTTAGTTAAATAGATGGAAATCCGGATAATTAGAGAAAGGCTCGTGTCCCTGAGTTCGACCTTTATTTCTTGCCAAGTAAAATAAAAATCACGACCATCTCATTCTTATTTGACATATATCAATCAGATGGTCTTTTGATGAGCCCGAATTGGCCCGACTGCGATGACATTATCAAGTGCTAATTACACACTTTTAAAGGGACGATTTTGTGTCTTATCAAATGGCGCCGTTGCCGGGGACACGGCTCATTTCTTATATTTTTTGGATTTTTGTTTGTTTAATTTAGTGTTCCTTTTTATAGGTCAAATGTTCACATATTTTGCATCGTAAAATTTTCTTCTCTATGGATCTCTAACTATTATTTTTGTGGCAGGGCCCTTGATGGATCTAGGAGGCGAGGAGCAGGACGCTTCCCGCTGCGAGGAGCTACAAAACATACGTGGAGCAAATAGGGAAGGAAGAAAAAAATGTGTGTCTCGCATTTTATTTTTTGCATGTCATGTAATAATTCGTCTTTTACAGTGGTATTTGATTGAAGGCTCGCGATTGTAATCGAACGATCGTGGTTGTGTGGGGATCGTCCCCACTTGAGTGTCGACCTAGGACCAGGCACGCGGCTCTTTGAGCGGTTTTTCATTTTTATCTTTTACGTGCTTGCTCGTAGGTAAGAGACACTTTAAATTTAGACGTACATAATCTTACCTCACTTAGCTAAAATTAATAAAAATCACTCACCGCTAATAGATGCATGATTAGGTGCGGCTTTTATCGACTTGCATACATGGATTTTGGTTTTCAAAATAGCCCAGGCTTTCACGTGTTTTCGTCAAGTCACTGCATGTTTTATCGCTTAGCCTAGATCGCAGTTTTTATCAAATACATGTTTTTCTCGGCTTTCTATTCCTAGCTTGATCACCTAGGATTAATGGAAAATGGGAATGAACGGTAGACGATGATTGCTTGATTTTGTGCTAACCATAATTCAGTGATAACCTAAAATAAAATTGGGACTGTTATTTGCAAGTCAACATAAAATGGAGTAAAACTTTGGTTTTGGGAGAGCAACACCCTCGCGTACGCATTGATTTTCATTTCACAAATTTCTCCGCGTAAAATCTAATGTTTTATCACCAATAAAACCAACAAGATAATAAACCAACTGCGGTTGGTTTCATGTGTGAGTTGGTGAATTTAAGGGTCTTGCTTGCTTGATTGAGCCTTATTTGCTCCGATACACTCCCTAGAACCTTAGTCACTCCATCCATCTCCGTAGATTCATCCGTTCACTTGTACATCCATTCCTCTTCTTCGTTCACCTTGGGTCCCTCCCAATATCAATTTCCATCTTTATACTTAGGCTAATCTCAGCCTAAGTATAGGGGGGACCCGAGTCCCTGTGATTTCTCTACTCATCTTTCCTTGCCTTTATACTTAGGTTATTTCTAACCTAAGTATAGGGGGAGCCCCTCTTAGCTCCCATATATTTCTCTATACTTAAATGGACCTATGGACTTGTATCAACTAGTGCTATGAGGACATAGCAAAGTTTAAGGATAGGGGGGTATACCGTATATACAGAATACTTACTTTAGCTATAATCTGAAAATTTTGAAAAATTTAAAACTTTTTGGCTAAAGAAAAATCTTTTGAACCAAGAGGACTCAAGTGTTTTTACGGCTTTTCTATACTATGTTACACTATTTTCATAAAAATATTTTTGAAGATGATTTTAAAAATGAGATTTTCTTGTTTTGAAAAATATTTTGAAAAAATGTTTTGAAAATTGCTATTTGTGTGACATGGTTTTGAAAATTTTCTCTCTTTTCAAGGAAAGTTGAGTCTAACCTGTGTTTTAACCTTTAATTAAAATCCATAAAAAATGAAAAAAATAAATATAAAATAAAATAAAATAAAACAAAATGAAAAAAATAAGAAAAGAAGAAAAGAAACAAAAATGTGTGTTTTTGAATAAAGGAGTTGGATTAATCCTCTACACTTACATTTCCACCCAGGATCTGAAATGATCAAGGAGACTTAGTTTTATGAGGTCTTTGAGATTTTAGGTTAACCAACCTTAGCCATCAGGGTCATAGACTTAATCATACACATTTCCCTAGGTCTCTAGGTTTGCATGATATATTCCATGCTTAGTCTCAGACATAAAGAATATGATCAGCACATCACATGCACGACTGCGGTTTTGATGAGATGAGTTGACTTTTCACCTGAGGGATTGGGTGAGGGATTTGAGTTTGGATTTGATCTAATGATGCTCGAGGATGGGATAAAATCTTTGAAGGCTTCATAAAACCTGAGTGTCAGCAATATTAGCCAGTATGAGAACTTGGTTCTTATACTAATCTCTTGATATTGACCTAAGTGCCTGGGTGTGAAATAAATAAAAAAATTGTTGATCAGTGTGCGCCAACTCTTGGTAAAAGCAGTGGAGCTAGCCAAAAATTTATACAAGTCAATGAAATTCAAAGAAAAGCTCACATTCCACAAAGTCAAATATCAAAGAGCTTCCACCAAAGGCGAGCGCTCCCAAACTTTTCAAAGTGTCCACTTGGGCCACCGCTATTAGGACCAGGAGTTGGGCTTGCACCAAAAAAAGGGCTTTGCATCGTAAATGCTACAAGTTTGGGTGTCGAAGGTACGATAGGTACTCAAAAGAGACACACCCCGGTGTAATCCCAGGAAAACAAGTGCAGACAGCTCCAACTTATCTTGACGGACGCACTGATCAACACCAAAAAAATGTGTTGCGTAAAAGGCACTAGAGAGAATCCTTATTCCAATGAGAGGGAGAGAAGAAATGACACAATCCCATGCCCTCCATTACTGGCCATCCATCTTCATTTTCTAAGTCTGACAACTAAAGAGACGGTGGATCGAATGCAAGATTTGATTTATTCCCTAGTGTTGAGGATTGAGTCCTTATGAGAATTTCTCGGACCAAGACTTTGGGTGACTATTTGACTCTACTCTCGAAATTGCAGTCAACACTAAATGTCATATCCTTTAGATTATATGTACATCAGAGAGAGTCTGGAGAATTAGAGGAATTGGGTACCTCTTGGTTAAGGCTAGGTTGAACTCAAGAATTTTGGACCTCTAAGGATTGAGTCGACTTGAACAGATTGGATCCTGTACTCACATGCACAAGGGGGTTAATCCATCTTATTCATTCTCTTTGATGCTCGAGGACGAGCATAGTTTAAGTATAGGGAGTGATGAAACCCGATTTCATCATCATAATTTCCCATTATTAACCCCCTTGCTTAAACATGTGTCAATGAAAACCCAGTTAATGTCCTGTAATTATCAGAGTCCTTAATAAATTAAAAATCACATAAAAATTGCAAAATTAAAATATGTGGTATTTTTAACCTTAAAAATACCTTCAAAAATATTTCGGGTCTTTGTATTATCTCATCTCCAGTTTTGGTCAACATGAAACTTGTAGATCTCATCAAGATCTACAACTTTCATGTTTTGAGTTTTCTCAAATTCGGCCAAATTAATCCTCAAAAATCAAAAATATTCTCTGAATAAACTGATTGGGCCACATGGCCCGTTCTGGGTGAGCCACGTGGCTCGGGCTTCTTTGTCTTATCCGCCCCCCTCCTAGACCGTTGGATCTCCCTCTGATCCAACGGCCAGCTGACTTCCACGTGCACCTCAATTTCCAACCGTCTGATCTTCCCCTGCCTCTAATCCGATCTGTCCATGAGCGCTTTGATCAGAGCCTGCCACGTGGCGCGTTGTGCGCCCTTCGATCGCGCTCCAGATCTTCCATCTCGGCTTCTCCTTCCTTTGACGCTCCTCAGCCCTCCGATTGACATCAGCTTCCCATCTATACCATCCGTTAGCGCCTCATGTCCCCTTGCGCCACTTGTCACTTCAGTAGCCATCAGATCGGCAACGATCCTCGCCATCTCAGCCAATCACTCTGTGTTTACTATTAGCCCTTCGATTGCGCCTTCTTCGCATCACAGCCGTCCGCTAGCACGCATGCCTCATCACGACACCTGGCACGTTACTGACGCTTCGATTGCTTCGAATCGGATCCAATCGCAACCGTCGCTTCGCGCCCAAATGCCCGCTGTTGGATCTGGAGATCCAACGGCTGAGCTTCATCGTCAACCTCTGGACGCCCAACTTCCACACGTTCTCCACCTCTCGCATGAGTTGGCCCCTTTCCATTTTACCCGAGTCTCCAGCCACCACCTCCACTATCTGGAAGCTCCACGACCATCGCCAGTCATCCCTCGTCCTCGTCAGTCCTCCATTATCCCACAAACGCCTCTCTACTCGCCCCATTTCTTCGTTGAAATCCACGATTTCACCACCAGAACCGCCATGTTCTTTCTTCAAATACACCGCCTCCCCCTCCGTTCGCCCTTGTCCACCTGTATGTGGGGCACGGCCCAGCCCTCCTCTGTCTCCCTGTGACAGGGAGGGTGGAGGATCGAGCGAAGATGACCGGAGCCCCCGGTGTTGATCCGCCGCCACCACGACGGCATCGCAGTGCTTCGAGCCCGCCTAGCTGCTCCGAGAGCTCGCCGGAGTCCAGCGATGACCCGAGCTCCTCTCGGAGCTCAAGCCCAGGCCACTGCATCCATCTCTGTCCAGATAAGGTTCTCGAACTCTCCTCTTTGCTTTTTGCTTAATTTATTAGCTGCTCACATGCAACCCCCTGCTCCATTAACCACTCTCCGAGCTCCGCCACACTCCCCCCCTTTCACGTGACACCCTCCACTCGCATTCTTCCTACTTCTTTGCCTCTGACCAACTCCGACCCACCTCATCTCCGACCGTCGGAGATCGAGCTTCGAACTCCCATCTCCTTCGCTCGCAAGAGCTCTTCACTTCACTCCCCTTCACGAAACACCAGGCTTCGGCTACGAACTAACCATGCAGGTCTTCATAACTATCAATGATCGGAGCCTCGTCGAAGCCATCTTCGTCAACCTCGACATAGTCCTCAACGCTACGATGGACCGATCAGGAAGGACCAGCACCTTCCCCGAGCTCCCCGCTTCATCGATGACCGTTTATGAAGCTTCGGGGAGGTCCAAGTCGACAGAGAACGAGCAGCGGAGGAGAACCCCCGTCACGGAGACCCGAACGCGCTGCCAGCTGTGGATGGGGAAGGAGAAGAAGTCACCGTTGGATGTCCCTCTCTAGGGGATCATTCAACGATCCAAGAACGTCCACGTCGCCAATCAAGAGCCTCTTCCAGGTACCGTTGGATTCCGCCAGATCCGACGGTTATCATGCAACCACATCATCACTCCAGGAGCCCTCCGATCCTTGTGATCAAAGGGTTCACACTCAGCCACGTGGCGACGCCAGAGCCTCCCCGAGCGTAGCGTCTGAGCCTTCAGGCTTGGGTGCTCCCGAGCCTTCACGAACTTGCATCGAGCCCGAGCCTAATGTACGAGCCTAGCCGAAGCTTCATCGAGCCTCTGCCGAGCCTGACCTGACCTCCGATCCTGGATAGCACGTGCCAGGCACGTGTGTATCGGGGAAAATTGCAGAGATACCCCGTCAACTTCTCCATATTACATCCAGGTCCAGATCACGTGCAGACCTCGTGTGCAGAGGACAATTTGCATTGAAACCCTCCCGGGTCTTCAAATTTGCAAAAATGCCCCTACGCATGATGGTAATTTACAGAGAAGGTCCCGATCTTTTCCAGAATTACATTTTAGTCCCTCCCAAGGACCTGTTTGTAATTTTTCTTTCATGTTTTCTTTCAGTTATGCCCTTGCTTTCTTTTATGCATATCTTCAGCTACGTACGTCCAATTGAGTCGATTTCAATTTCGTTATAAAGCTGGTTTGATGGTCTTTCTAATGGCATGCTTAATTGTTGTTTTGGACATAATGATTTTTATGTATTATGTAGTATCCTTGTGTCTATTCGAGCTTGAACTGATGCCTTGCTTAAAATTGTTCATCACATCTGCCTCTTTAATTAAACTTGAAATTAACTCTTGTTTAATTTTGCTCATCATTTTTACCTAGGGCATATTTTTATTGCAACACATGGCATTTATTTGCATGATAAAAATTGATTAAAAATGCATGTTTATTTTTAATGCATTGTTGTGTCGTGTCTGCATAATTTGACCTATAGATCTCTAACTCAACACTTAGTTAAATAGATGGAAATCCAGATAATTAGAGAAAGGCTCGTGTCCCTGAGTTCGACCTTAGTTTCTTGCCAAGTAAAATGAAAATCATGACCATCTCATTCTTATTTGACATATATCAATCAGATGGTCTTAAGATGAGCCCGAATTGGCCCGACTGCGATGACATTATCAAGTGCTAATTACACACTTTTAAAGGGCTGATTTTGCGTCTCATCAATGATCTTCATCATACTTGTCATTGTATGCCTTTTCTTCCTTGGATTTAGGGTTCTCATGCTTGTCCTCGGAGAGCACATAACTTATGCGCTCTGTTGAGAGAACAAGCTCCAAATTACAAATCCAATCCGAGCAATTTGGGCAGGTCAATTGGTTGACCTCAAGAAGACTACTAAGTGGGTTCAAGGACTTCATTTTCTGAAATTAAGAATGCACTATATTAGAACATATTAAACATATATTCATAATGATATTTGATAAAGGCATTTTTAAATCAAATTGTTCTTGCCCTGTCAACCTTGAAAGTTTATTCCCTTATCACTTTCAAAGTAAGTGATATACTTACCATTATATCTCAAGCAAGAACTGGGATCTCCTCCTTATCTTTGTCATATCCCAATAATATGAGAATCTATGACTCCAATAAGGAGAAGAGGAAACACATAAGGGAAATGACAACTCTATTCATAATAGAGTGTCTAAAGTGGACATAATCAATTTAATCATATTAAATTAGTTATCAATCCAATTCAATTAACAAACTTGATTATTTTACTTGAATATATATATATATGTTAATATCTCAAAATACGTGTTAATTAGAATTTTAATCATTAGAAAATACACCTTGATTTTCTCCGGCATTATACAGTCCCTACCCGTTGTCATGGCCAGTACCGACGAGAGTGGGGTGGACCACATACGTTGCAACCCCCAACCCCAATGCTCTCCGACTAGACACCATATCCCCCTCGGGAAAGCATAATGCCAGATATACCAATTTGTACTTGAGATAATCATCGGTTATTTAACCGAAATTATACCATATAGCAATAATCAAAACATTTTTTATTATAAGGAAATTTTCTACACAAATTCCCAATCCTATTCAAGCATCAAGTTTGATGACTGTGTTTCCAATTAAGATTTAGATCAAATCTAATCAATTAATTGGTTGAGGTCAAGTCAATTATGTAAATAATCATCTTTCAATATTTTACAAATATTTTTCTTGATTATTTCATGAAATCAACAATTAATTTCACTAATTGACAATCACTTGGTTCTAGATTAGGACTGCAATTTTAGTAGTGACCCCTACTCACTAAAATTAACATATCTCAATCAATTTAAATCCAAATTAGACAAACTCAATTTTCAAAGATTGTTAACTTGATTTAGGACAGAAGACAAGTGATGTTTCACGCATTTCGATGCGGATCAAAATAGTAATTAACTCTTTAATGGGAAAACTCAGATCTTGAGCATACGAAATCCGATTTACGCAAACTCAGATCCTATGATTTCCTTATTTAATGGGGAACAAAATCCAAGTAAATAATTCGTGGTTAAACATTTTAAACATGGCCGAAATTATTTACTAAACAGATCTGCGAAATCAAATGCGACAAAAATTTTGCGACCTTAACGAACCCAAGTCATCCTTGGTTTACGAATCATATTCGAAACCTAAGGATTTTATACCACTTGAATGATATGGAATTATTTTAAAGTGCATCACGTAAGCGTGATCGTCGTATCGGATACGACGAAGAACGACTAGTCGTACTAGTTATTCTGAGCAGCGGAATTTAAAAATTTTCATATGATGAAACCACATGATCGAAGAACACTTCTTGAATCGTTTCATCTATAACCACAATAATTATAAGAAATACCTCTTGAAGCGTGGTTGATCAAGTCTCTAAGAGAAGAGACCTCATGTCTCAAGTCTGATCATCGATTAGACCGCTTGCGAGCGCGGAGATGAACCGCGTTGTCCTCGCAATCCAAGAAGATGATCCAAGCACGGTTGCTCCTGCTCTCGTCGTACAAGATCGAACGTCTCCTTCGCGAGCGTAGCACATCAAGAAGACGGAGAACCAAAGAACGTCGAAGCGGCGGTGCGGTGGCGAGAGCGTCGATGAATCTCTCCTCTAGGTTATGGTGGACGGCCACCAAAAATAGAGGGAGAGAGGGTTGTCGTGTATGAAGAAAAGAGAGAGAGAGAGAGAGAGAGAGAGAGAGCTTCAATATTTCATGTACCTAGAGAGCATGGTATTCCTCTTTATTTATAGGGTTTTGGGATCCATGGATCTCAATCCATGGGACATATAAAATCAATAGATGAGATTGATTTATGTCAATCCAATGGTCAACATTATTGTTGTTAAAAAACAGAAAATTTGGATTAAAATATATTTGATAAAATCAGATATAAATCAATCCTAAATTAAACCAATAAAGAAGGAGAGAATATACATGGAGATCAACATCTACCATGTATATCCAAGTGGACGGCCACCCATTCCAATTAGGAATTGGGTGCCGCCACTTTGAGATCTCAAGGAGGCAATCTCATGGATTTCCATGAGATTGCAAGTATCCTTGAATTTCAACATTATTTATTTGCAACAAATTTTGTTGGGTTTTATTCTTCAAAAATAATTCACAAATATTTATGAGAATATTGCAATCATGCCATGGAAAAAATTGTGAATCATATTCACAACCCAAAACAACACATAATTTACTTTGTCAATTAATCAACACAATGTGTATCCAATACACACAATAATTAATCAACAAATATAAATTATAATTAGCTCTCTCTAATACATTTCAAATCACATTTATAGTATATCATGAATAATTGAATATTTATATCCAAATTATTCTTATCCATAATAATTAAATCACAATTAATTATATTGGATAATTTCTTCACACATCAATATGATTAAATCACATTTATTCATCATTTCTTCATTGCTTAGATCTTATGGAATTATTCTCGAACCCTTCAAGAATAATGCGATCTCTCCGCAGATACTTGGAGATAAGGACAGGGCGATTGCATTATTCCACGTATAGTGACTAGGATGTTGAGATCATATCTCAAATCCAGATCCCATGGACCTCTCACTGATGCTTGATCAAATCAAGACCGTAGACCTAATCTTCTCATTGCATCTGAATCTCATTCAGATCAATGTCCAGTTCATGGACTATGATTAGGTCACTTCTCTAATGAGAGGAGTCACTAAAATCCAAACCTGTTTCATCACTTCCTCGGAATGGAAGCATCATGGTTATACAATCGTTTATGATCACATCACCCTCAGGTATTCCCAATACCTCTACATCCTACATACTGGAAGACTTAAGAACATTCTGAAGATAAAGATCACTTTTACACTGTTATCTTCAGGGTTTGATCATTAAGTTTCTCAATCTTGGTCACTGGGGTTTGGTATAGATCATACGTTTTCCCAAAGCATATATCTTACCTTCAAATTCATGTCATGCTTCCCAAAGCATGACGACCATGCATGGAATTTGATCAGTCCCAGTACCTCATGAGTGAGCTCATGTCTCCCGGTTCAGAAGTGAAGCTGTATTATCCTTTTGAAAGATCGTATTACTCATATGTCCTTACATGCACACCAGTTTGCCGGTGTATAGACCTTGGTTAGGTCATCAACCTATTGGTCTGCCAAATGTACACACTCAGACATATAGCAACACATCTGTCTCCGGTCAGAGGATGCATGCCTATGTTGTGACAGTATTCAATGTAGGTCTTTGGTTATCTCGATCTCGTTAAGTCAACCCATTGACTCAACTAACCTGACACCTCCAAATCATTATTCCCATGTAGAGGACATGCATCAAGAGGTCAGTCAGATATCAGCCATCTGAGAGAGGATTGCCATCTCCTACTCAGGCTGGAGATCATCACTTAACAATCATTTGACGATGCTTGATGAGTCCTCTATCTAACTCCTTAGATATTCATCCAAGCATCAGCCTCTATGATTCTTCCAATGAATTAACAGCTGTATGATCATCAAGTTGGCCATGGTACATAACTCTTATTGTACAGAAGGACCCTATAGTGCATTCATTCATTTAATCTTTGAAAGGGAGTGAAAAATAATCAATAACATTCATTGATAATTTATTCATTACAATAACATTAATTGTAGATATGGTTCGCCTGGGGCTCACATTGCTAACAGAAGTATCTCAGGTATATCAAAATGTACCTCGTAAAGTGACTCAAACTGATCCAAAGAAAATAGCTCAAAAGATCCATTAGCTGACAAATCAAAATAATCAACAGGGGAGCTAATATCAAATGTGCTTTCCAAAGGTTCCTTTTGGAAAGGAATTCCCAGGGTGTTCATGAAATCTGTGAAAAGATCTGTCTTTTAAAACTCAGCAAGAAAATCACATTTCTCAAAATCTATTGTAATTGTCTCTCTCTCTCTCTCATCTATTGTTGTGGGTGGTAGTAATGACTTTGGATATGGGATCGTCTCTATCTTAGCCGTGTCACTGAGGGTGCAAAAGGTTATCTCTCCAACACCATAATTAACTACCGTTTCAACCGTTCGAAGGAATGTCCCAACCAAGTATGATTGTGGTATGGAGTAAAAGTGTAGAGGTATCCATATTCATTACAACAAAATCAACCAAGAATCTCATTCCTTACACGGTTATGCTAACGTCCTCTAAAATGCCCCTCAACCTCTTGGTCGATCTATCAGCAAACTGAAGAATCATCTTGGTTGATCTAAAAGGCCCCAACCCAAACTCAATGAGTAGCGAGGATGGCATGTCATTAATTGAGGATCTGCTATCGAGAAGTGTATGATCTAACTCTTGATCAAATATATGGCAACAAGCATGAGGTGCTCCCTTATCTTTCCTTTTGGATAGGAGTTGTTGATGTCATGAACTATGGTCATAGTTAAGATGTGATTTTCTATTTTCTTTCATATGTTTTGCCTTGGTTGATGCTTTTGAGTACATGCTTCTTTCATTCTCTTTTTTACTATGAGTATGTACTCTACGGCCATAAGGAGTGGTGTCTCTAAAAAGATGTTCTGAAGTGTCTCTTCCACTCTATGATTAGATAATGTTGTTTTTAATTTTTGGATTTTCCTAGTTTTATTCAAAGTTGAATGAAATGGAATAAAACATCAAAATACTTATTTCTCTTATTCAAATCAAAGTAATCATGTAAATTCGGATAACCAGAATAAGTTTGTACAATGTCATACAATACAAGAGCAGATGAAACAAAAGGAAAAATAAGATGGGCTACTTGGTTTTTTGGTGTAGAAGAAGACTCCACGACTAGTGTGTTCTCCTTCATGGATGACTCGGCAATACATCTTTCTTTATTGTCTTTTTGGTTTTTCAGAACAATGATGGGGGTGGTAAAGAAGATGGTGGAGATGGTGAAGAAGGTGATGGTGGTCCTCTATGCTCTGGAACTGCAACACTAGATCGCTGCTCAACTGGTGAATAAGATGGTGAGGTCAGTGTAGCTCTCTTAGTGGCTTGATCTCCCAATCCCAATTGTTGTTTAGGTGGATGCAATCTCCTACTGCTCCTGAGATGAGTGGCGTCAGATAAAGAAGTTAAATCAAGGGACATACCCATCTCGAGGGTGGATAAATATGGGCTACCTACTCCTTACATCTTAAGTTTTTGGAATTTGCTTTGACCTAGACTGGTATCAATGTCTTCTTGAAGATCAAGTCATCAAGCCTTTGAGTCAAATCATTCATATTCTTCATTAGGAGTGCAAGTTGAACAAGTGTTGGGTTCACCGAAGGTGCCTTTAGATTCTCAACTATGGGATATCGCTAAGTCTAGTAAATGTGAAGGAGGTTGATACCCAGAGTATCATGATTGATAATAAGGAGGAAGAGGGTGTAAAAAATATGTAGACTACTACTGAAAATAGGGTTGATGAAAATACACAGGCTGCATCTGATGTTGTCCATGTCTCTAATTCTAGAAGTGTGGTGGAGACGAAAAATGAGGTTGTAGTTGCCGGTGCTAGTTTGTGCTCTCCCTCCTTGAAAGTGGTGGACATGGCTCTGACTCAGCTACAAACCCATCTGACCTTGCCCTGACGAACAGGGATGGTTGTGCTCTCGGTTGAACCAAGTGACATTCACCTCATGAATGTAGGTGGAGTTGGAGACTGCTATACAAGAATGTAAGGATGCTCCTTATGGTACAGTACAATGCATGATGAAGGTGACAGATATGGTACCTTATCCAGGGTTTGCACGTAGTAACATGTTGAATAGTGAACGATGCTCTGGTATCCTACTATCTTGAAGTCAAAGAAGTTTGCTCATGTAAAGAAGTATCGGCTGCGGCATTCGCACTTCTGACCTCGTTCAGCTTATCTAATTGCTTTGTCCTCTACTCGATCACATGTAAATTTACAAGATCCTTGGATCATTTCTCTATTATATCCACTTTGCATGGGTGATTTTCTATGATGGTCAGATCTGCGTTGTCCACCCCTATCCACATCGTTTGATGACGTCATGTTGAGAGCCTCGTGGATTACTAAGGGAGGAAGTAACACGATGCTTCTAAAAGGAATGTGAAGAAGAAATAGCAGCAGATCTCTCTGCCATCTCCTTAAAAATCGGATAAATGGAATCCTTGTCCTTGTTAAATTGGGCCCCCCTAGAAGCAACATCTACCAATTTATGATTTCAATACTCAAACCCACAAAAAAATTCTGCACAAGGATAGTGTTTGGTGTATCGTGATAGGCGCACTTCGCTATCAAATCCTTAATCTTTCCCACGCCTCATGAATAGGCTCATGGGACATTTGGGAGAAGATGGAAATCAAGGAACGCATCTGATTTAGTCATCTTGGGGGATAATACTTGCTCAAAAATGCTAATCTCATTTCCTCCCAGGTAACAACCTTCCCTAAATGATTGATCCAATATAATGCCTTATCCACAAGGCTGAATAGAAAAACAGTCATCTTTACTACCTTTAACAGAATGTTAGGGTAGTGTATAGTGCCACATATGTGGTCAAATTACTGGAGGTGTATTTTTTCATTAATGTCTCCATGGAATATTGGAGTAAAGGTAAAATCATGGCCTTTATCTTAAAATGCCCATGAATCACATGTATCTAAATCCATGTATTGGTCTGTCAAGCACCTAGATTATAGACATCCTTATATGTAAGCTTAGTCACTAGTTTAATTAGTGGACCTCCTCCTCCCTACCTCCATTTGGTTGCTCACCCTCCTCTTTCCTATCTTGTACATCATTCCTTAGTTTTGAGATCATATCTCTCAATCCAACCTAGATGTCAACTTGTTCAATCAATTGTGCTTGAATGACATGTATGGAAACTAACATCTTAACCCTTGACATTTGGTGGCATCAAGTGCTCATACTCTATCTCTGAAAATGTATACAACACTTGATTAATCCTCAAAAATGGGAGTCTCAAATGAAAGTTCGAGATTAGAGTCAATCTAAAACAATGGAATTATGGTGAGAAGGATTGGCGATGTAGAGAAAGAGGGATATTCAAAAAGTGAGCTTTCTCGAATATAAGATGATCGAACTAAAGTTTGAAATGATCTCACAAAGACCGAACAAGAAATACTCCAATCAGACATCTTCATATCAACAGGAATGATGCGAGAACACGAAAGTCAACACAAGAAGAAAAATGAAGAAAAGGCACGAAGGGCACAGAGGGATTCTTTACAGTAACAAAGAAACACAACACAAACCCAATATTCACCAATTAAACACAAGTGGAGATCATGAGTTCGGTATTTTATCTTTTCAATTTTAGTTTTAGTGAACCTACAAGAAGTTAATTACTACCAAACACACAGGGTGAGTCACCGCTATCATCCAGTGTACGTTCTCAATCCTCCCCAGTTAATGGAACTATCTTCCGAGGTTGTGGGGTATAATATCAATCCCAAAGGGAGAAGAGAATGAACACACCAAAATGATTTTCTAACATCTGAGGCAAGTGATTGCATCTTAACCATACACCCATAGAGATGTGTACAGGAGCATAGGGCACAAGTCCAGGGATTCGGGCTTTATTCGTATGATTGCATCCTCACCCACTCTGTTTGTAGGTAAGTACCTCAAATAATGAGGGGGTTACTCTCCCCAAAACAAATGAATGATTTGTCCTTACGTTTAGTTTTAGGGTCGAGTGAAAATTTAGTATCCCTTTTTTTATTGGGTTATCACTTTTTTTGGATTTTTGAAAGAATAGATCTAATCAATTTTCCAATTATTTTATTACCTAAGTGGGAAGAATCAAGGGAGGATATGGAAAAAGTAGATGCAATGGAAATAAATGATGCATGTACGAGATAGAAATGTGTTCCTTACTCCAGCATTCTACATGTAAAATGATCCTCGTATAAAATAAAAATAGAAAAATAAACTAACCTAAATGATGCACAAGAAGCATCCTAAGCAGTAACTTCTATTAGCAGGAAATAACAAGTTAAATTTAACTAAGTCCATACTACGCTCTGGTCTATAGGAACATATATTATTTTAAGGGCTTTGGACCTAATCCATTACCCCCGCTCAGCCAAGGAAGTAGAACCTACTTCTAAGGTCTCAAGCACTCAAAACTGTGAGAAACAAAAAAATAAAAGAAATGAAAACAAAAATCGGTGAGGTCCCCCAAGTGCGTCGGCACTTGGTAAAACAGACCCTGTAATCCACAAGGGTATATAATAGCCTTAGAAAAAGCAGAAAAAGAGGCAAGTGCCAAAAGAATAATTACAACTTTTTACAACAATAATGATGGAAATAGAAGTCTAAAAGAAAACAAAAAATGTAAGTGTAAAATGCTCCAAAAATCTTCAAGTCTTCTGCTATCTTCCTCCTATAATCTCCTATTGCCCGATGAAGAAACGAGCTCCCTTTGCTTCGCTCGAGTGCGATGGCACTCTTAGGAATGCTACCCTTACTCATTGGACCCTTGCAAGAAAAATAAAAACAAAAGATATGTTAGTTGATAGTTATGAAATATGAGCAAACTAAAAGAAAAAAAATAAAACAAAAATAGACAAACAAACAAGACATACATGGATGGATATGAAGCACAATGAGAAAAGCAAGTGAAAGAGATCTCAAATGGATCCCTAAGTCCGATCTTGGGGAGCTTTTTATGTTCGATAGATTGTTTCCTACAATCACTGTATGAGCTCCCTCACGGCACTTGGGAATTTGAAGTGAGTGCTCACACCTCACAAGATGTAATCCACACAATAATATATATAGAAAAATAAGAGAGAAATAAATGATTGAAATAAAATACAAAATATATACAAGTGACAGTTATAGAGACAGAAATAAGACAAAGATAATAAGTGAAGAAATGAGAAAAATTTAGACAAGAGAAAATAAAAAGAAACATTTCTATACACAATCCAAGAATAGGCATCATATAAGGAGCAAGACCTAGCTATCCTCGATGTGCCTCCCCAGCAACGACGCCATTTATTGAACATAGAATTCCATGGTTTATTTAAAATAATTAATCAAGTGTCGAAGCGACCCTAAAAATCCCTGAACAAAAATTATTGATGAACTCTCAAATTGATGAAATGAAGACATGTAAGCAAAAGAGTTTGCTAATTGTTTACAAGTATAGCGTACAAGATCGAACTTAGGGAGGCTACAAAAATCACAAGGGTTATTAAATCAACGAAAAACCATTGAAATAAAATAAGGAATTATATGCACTTACTCTTGCTTTTTGTGATTTTTGTCCTTTTTTAAACCTTTTTTAACAATTTTTATTTTAAATTTTTATCGTTTTTTTAATTATACAACTTCTAGTATTTCTAAAATTGTCGAACTTTTTATATTTTTGACATTAAACAAAATGTAAAAACAAATAAAATAATAAAATAAATTATGAAGGAATCAAGATTTTTGTATTTTCAAAATATAGCAAAAATATATAGAAAACTCAATAAAATTCTTTAGGATTTTGAATATTTTTGTAATATTTATGAGATTTTTAGTGCATTTTTGTTTAGGATTTTCAAATAAATTAAAAACAAGAAAAGAAGAAATAAAAAATGAAGATATTGTTTCGAATTATTAAAATAGGAAATAAAATAAAACTTAGGCAAATACACACAAACAGAAAGAGGAAATTTCAATTTTAGAAAAAAAGATTTTTATGGAAAATTTGGAATTTTCAATGATTTTTAATAAATTTTTTTAGGTTATAAATAATTTTCTATGTTTTGGTTTTTATTGAGGAGTTAGAAAATGAATTGTATACAGAAAAATAAAAAACACATACACTATTTTTCCAGAATTTTCAAAAAAAAATGGTATTTTTTATTTTTTAATGTAAACAAGAAAAAATAAACAGTTTTTTATTTTAAATAATAATAAAAATGATTAAAATGTAAAAGATTACTTGAAATGAATATGATTATTAGGCACTTAATATGATGATGAATTTTTAATGGTGCTTTGTTATTTATTAATTCAAATAAACGTGTAAAATAAAAGTATGCAGAATAGGGACTCAAACACAAAGAAAGCTATTTTAAAGGACCAAATGAATAACAAAACAAGAAGATGCAGGGAGAAAAGTGTAAGTTGTCCAATAATGGCGCGCGACTTACATGCAATTATTTAAGTTCAAAGGGAAAAACAATAATACAAATGCACTCTGATTTTATTACAAAAAGTTCAAAGATCACTTGTGTAGCTTGTATTTCAGCTCAAAGAGGACTAAAAAGGAAATAAAATAAAGAACAGGATAAAATGTGCAAAATTTCATTGAATTATAGTATGATATGTGTCCCTAGAGTAGACTTATTGCATAATGAAATAAACGGCAATGATGGAGAGCAATTTTTATACTAATCCACATGGATAAGGCAACAACTAAAATGTATCCTTGATTTTGATCTGATGGATGAAGCGTGGGCACACACAGATGATTGAGATGTGTGGCTTAATCTGATCATGTGATTTAAATTTGGGCATGGATCAACAACGAGGATGAGATTTGGAATCTCTCTTCTTGATCGAATGGCCATGAAGGCGTCCAAAAGAACTAGGATAAAGGTCTACTCTATCGACCTTCATTCGACTAAATCTCAACCAATCTCAACTTGAGTAACTTCTTGAAGGCCAATCCTCGTTCCTACAATGCTTCTCCCTCGATCCGATGGTTCCACATAGGTCGATGATGGCTGAAGCACGATCTGGAGGGTAGAAAGTTTGCAGTGCTAGGTGGACCCCCAGATCCTACTCCTTGCTTCTAAATCTATTCATGGACCCTATAACATACTCAATGCTCAGAGATGAAACTCCGAAGATCTTATTAGCATAAAACACATGCAAAATGGGAGGGGGTGAGTATCTCCGACGAGGATGAGGGAGTTGGAGACCAAACTTTAGATTCGAGGTGATCTGGAGGGGTTTAGATTTTGAGAGAGGGTGGAGAAAGTCATCGCGGATTTGAAGGTTGCATCAAATATAAGATTAGATGACCTTCAATCATGCAGATCAGAGGGAAATGAAGATGAGCAATCTATGTTAATGCATGGGATTAAATGCTGAACTAAAAAGAAGAATTGATAGGAAAAGATCTACAATGCCAACAATGGAGGAAACAAAGGAAATATCCTTGATCTACAATGGAGAACAAAGAAGCTCAACGTCGTGGCGGTGCTCCGACAACATGGGTGAATCTCATATCCCCAATAGTTTCACTCACTCCTAGTTACGGCTAAGATTGTTGTCACCTTACTTTGTCTCCAAGGATCAGCTTCGGGCACAAAAATGGTGGAAAACGGATCAACTGCGATGGGGGATGATCATGAACTATATATAGGCACGATGCCCAGTATGATTTGAATTTCAAAATGCATGCAATCCGAGGTAGAACAGATGGAGATGATGAACTGGAAATGGCTATGGATGTTAGTGATAACAATTCAGAGAAGAAGGTGGGAGGAGTTAAGCAACGGATTGAACGGGAAAAATTGGAGAAGAGGTGTTTGTAAGCGAAAAGCATGGGGAGCAGTGAGGATTGGGAGTTTACCTTGGTCAACAAACTCGAGCTCAACAAATCACAATGTGCGATGAATAAGACAGAACAAAAAATGGCAAAATAAGAAAAATGAAAGATAAATCTAAAGAAAATAGAAAATTATTTCAAAATAAAAAATTGAAAAAATGTTAACAATTACATTAACTTATTTATAGTTATTTTTAATATTAAATAAATTATATACAAATGTATGAATAAAAGAATATGTTATTTGTTTGTATATATACCCATATATACAACACCATGATTTTTCATATATTATTTTTACAAATATACATGCAATTTAATAATTTATTAATTTACAATATTTTACAATGATTTTAATTATATTTATTTTATTATGGAGTAATTTCTTGAGGTAAATAAATAGGTGGATTTCACAATATACACAATGATATATATATATATATTATATGTCTGATTTTATTTTTATTTATTTTTGATATTGTGATTTTTATTTGTATTTTCTATAAGTCAAATAGAATATACATACAAATAATTAAAAATATAATCCATACAAAAAAAGGAAAATACATATACACAATAATACACATAGGCATATCGTACAATAGCACCCCAAAAATTCACATTTCACATCTTAACACTGATTTTTATGAAATCACTTTCATTTCTAAAGATTGTTTAATTTGAAGTATAATGCAAGTGAGATTCGTTAAGTTTGATTTTTTGTGGAGAAGATATTAATCTGACAATCTAAGCTGTGTGGCTTCTTCAAAGTGTTGTTATTTACAAATTATACTTGCAATTATCTTTAATATTCACAACTGATTTTTATGTACAAGTTTCAAGAAGAAAATATTTTTATTTGGAGTCAGTTTGGTGATGAATAAAATAGTGTATATAATATGTAATATATATAATAGAGTGTAAGTAACGAATATAAACAGGTGAGGCTTATTCTGGGATTCAAACCTTATATCCCCCTATTTATTCCTAGTCGATTACATCAAGTCTTGCCTTAATCTCGGGGTCAGATTTAGCCCATATCTATTACATATATAGAGTCTTCGTTTTTATTTATTTTAGGTTAAAATAGTTATAAATACATAATATTTACACAAGAATGAAGGTGAGTAAAAGAAGAGATTTATTGATAATTACATCTATTTTATAAGGGACTTTAAGGTAAAATAAATGAATAAAGATGATGAAATGCATATTCATCACCTAGTGCTTGTCATTGTACATTATTTGTAGAGTATAATAAATTTCACCCCGCATCATATTCATTGTAAAAAATCATATATCATGGGTTGATTATTTTGATTGATTGAGATACGTTCCGATTACCATGGGAGAGATTGTTATAGCAATTTCCGTATCCGATTTGTCAGACATCGCATGCCTTCTAAAACCAGGCGTTAGGAACCCCTACCTGAATCTTTTTATCGGTTCCTTAGGTGCTCCTCAAACAAAACAATACATTAGCATAGACTGACTATAGGGTTTTTATCACTTGCACCAATCTTAACTTCTACAATATTAGTTATGCATTGAAGTTCATATGATTATGTGCTCCAGATAATTATATTTTATATATTTAGATCCATGAAAATTTATTTATATAGAAATGGATGTTTTTGTAAAAGATGATTACGATATTTATAATATGAAATATTCTGGGCGAATATATGTAAAAATCATGGTCATTTTGGATTATAATGGTGGTTCTAAATAGACAAAATATAGGTTTGTAGGAAAGTTGGTAAATTTACAAATTCCACATAATATCCAAAATATTATTTATTTAATAAAAAATATTTTCAATATTTTTGAGATATATGTATTATAAAATTCGTTTTAAAGCATTTATAATGACTAGTGGAATTATGCAACTATAAATAAATCATTTTGAAAAAATAATTATTATGTAAAGATATAGTATCATTTAGGTTTTTCATCGCTTGTGCCATTCTTAATATTTTCATATGAGTTATGCCCCTCTATTTTTAAGAATATCAATTGTGCCCCTACCTTCTTAAAACAATCGCAGTTTTGCCCTTTTGTAATATCTGTTATGTCTCTACTTTACCTTAATGGAATGACATAACTGTGAATTTTCTAAGAAGGTAGGGAAACTGATATTCTAAAAAAAGAGATAATAAATGAAAGTCCATAGTTTCATAAAAATTTTACATCTAAAAATCCAAATAAACACCATTAATCGGTTACCTAATTTCTAAATTGATTTCCCTTGATCGGAAAGCAATGCGAATATTGAAGTCTAGGGTTTGGACCTAGCACATCACGAAAGCATGATGATCACACCACATGCGATTAAGAGCGACCAGTGATACTAGTGCTCAGGGTAGTGGAAATTTAAAAAAATTATAAAGATGAAACCACATGACATGAGAACCATTCTCATATTATTCCATCGAGATCACAAAACAAGCAATTGAATTACATCTTGGAGCATGTTTGCAATTGTGCATGTCTCTAAGCGACGAGACCTCCTATCTCAAGTCCGATCAGATGAAGGATGCACTTTCGAGAGCATGGATAAGATGTGTGCTTCACGTAATCTGAGTTGAAGGTCCGAGCATAGAGTCTTTATATTTCATCTCAAGAAATCAATGGCCTTCCTCACGAGCAAGATGCATTGAAGAAGGCGAAGATCCATGATCAGTCAATCCAGCAACATAACAATGTCACAACGATTGCGAGGCTCTCCAGGTCAATATGGTGGACGACCACAATATTGAGAGAGAGGGGGTGTTTATGAGAATAGAGAGAGTGTTATTTCTCTTGCAATTATTATTGTAAAGAAAGAGCTAAGTGTAACCTTTTTTATAACATAATAGATGTCCATGGATCTCAATTCATGTGCATGCATAACTAATGGTGTAGATCATTTTGTACTTTCAATCAGTGGCCTTGGTTTTATTGCATAAATTTGCAACAACAAAAAATCAACTTAAAATAAATTAAATATGTTCAAAAATATATTCAACATAATTAATTTAATTCAAATCAGTTTCATGTGGAAATAATGGAAAGAGGACAAGCCTCCTTCCCTTAATAGAGTGGACGAACATACAAGGAGTAGGACTCCATGGTTGTCCACCCTCTTAAAGAGGAATGTGGCTATGTTCTTCCTTAATTGAGAGATCTCATATCCCTTCAAATATTTCACATGTGCAATAACTTTTGTGCAAAATTATTCATCAAAATATTTCCAATATATTTTATGATAATTTTAATTATGCCATTAATAGTTGTGAATCACATTCATACATCCAGTAATGTAAATTGCATTTACAATTAATTGGTCAATGTAAATCCAATTCACATCAACATTTATTTTGTAAATACTATTTACAATTAAATCTCTCCAACATATTATAAATCATACTTATAATATTTATTATTATTATGGATAATTATATCCACATTAATCGTATCCTTAATAAATAAATCATATTTAGTTATCTTAGATGACTATTGTCTTGTATCCAAATAATATAAATCACATTCTTACTATTGATGATAATTAAATTGCATTTAATCATCAGTTTTCCAATTCTCGGATATAATTTCAACAATGGAATTATTCTTCAACTCTTCCAAGAATAATGCACTTTCTTCGTGAATACTTGGAGATAAGGACATGACGATTGTAGATTCCATTTATATTGACTTGGATTGAGATCATATCTCAAATCCATATCTTGAGGAACTTTCAAAGATGTTTGATTAAATCAAATCATAAATCTAATCTTCTCATTGTATCTAAATACATTTAGATCAATGTCCAACATTTGGACTAAGAATGGATTACTATTCTACTTAGAGGAGTCACTAAAATCCAAACATGTTTCATCACTCCCTCGGAGTGGAAGTGTCATGGTCATATAATCTTTTACAATCATATCACCCTCGAGTATTCCTAATACCCATATATCCTGCATACTAGAAGACTAGAATAAACTTGAAGTTTTAGATGATATTTGGACTGTCGTCTCTAGGGTGTTATCATTAAGTTTGTCATTCAGTCATTGGGAGTTAGTATCTGTCGTATGCTTTCCAAAATAATATATCATACCTGCAAATTCTTGTCATACTTCCAAAGCAAGATGACCTAGAATAGAATTTGATCAGTCCAAATACCTCATGAGTGAGCTCATGTCTTCTGGTTTAGCGGTGAACATGTAGATCCATTTGAGAGATCGCATTACTCATATACCCTCGTATGCTTACCAATTTGTCGGTGTATAGAACTTAATTAGGTCATTAACCTAATGGTATTCCTGATTTACATAATTAGACATATAATATTACATCTATCTCCTGTCAGAGGATGTGTGCCTATATCGTGACAGCATACGACATAGGTCTTAGTTATCTTGATTTTGCTAGGTCAACTCTTTGAACCTAAATTATATGACACCTCTGAATGTTTATTCCTATGCAAAGAACCTACATCCAAAGGTCGGTCAAATATAAACCTTTAGAGAGCTATTGCCATCTCCTTATCACGTCGGAGAACCTTTCTTAACAATCATTTGATGTTGCTTGATATGTTCTCAATCTAACTCTGTAGATATCATCCAAGCACAAGCCTATATGATTTAACCATTGAATCGACAGTTGCATGACTATTAAGATGACCATGGTATATAATCCTAATTTAATAAAGGACCTTATATTGCATTCATCCATTTAATTTCAGACAAGAAATGAAATAAACCAATAACCTTTATTGATATATTAAAGATTATAATAACATTTATTGTAGAAATGGTTCGCTCTGGGTTCACATGGCTAATATATATTTTGAATTATACACAATGGTACTCCCTTATCTCTACATTTATGGCTTTCCATCTATTTTTCTTCTCTTCATTTGTGAAGCATATCGGGAACTCGTGTCTTATCCTAAACATTTCTCTTACTCCACATTCCCAAATACATCAACTATATCCAATATGAAAATCAAAAATGCATCCTTTCTTCCTTTCCTTCTCTTTTATTCTACTCATGCCCTATTGGAAGCTTGGGTTCTTTCCCTACCAATCCTAACCCAAAATGCCACCTTTTCCAACCCTTCCTGTGATATGGATCTCTACATCAACAATAAAATTATAGTTTTTTTAGAAATTTAGCATCTTTATTTTTAATGATTTTCTTCTTTTAAGGAACCAAACTTCAAAAGGAAAAAGACCATGGGATGTGTTTAGGCCACAACTGTCCCCACCATACCCATGTTATCATGGAAAGAGATCTCAAGAAAGATCCATAGGGCGTGGATACTTGATCTAGAGTCATTGTTATAGTCCAGATGGGTCGAAGTTCTCCCCATATTGTCGAGCACCACAAAGTGCTTTGCACTATGCCCTCAAAGCAATGCCACTCTAGTTGTGACTGCCCCATCGTTGTGAAGGTTTCCTTCTAATGTCATAGCCAAAAAAAACCCCAATTACTTTTCGTAAGACCAATTATGTCTCTATTATCATAACGGTCGCATGCCTCAATGATGCAGGACCATCATTACTGACCACATTGAAGAAAATGTAGCATGCATCAGATCTCCTACAAAGTGAAGTCATATATACGTCTTAGATCTCGTACTTAGTGTAGTAACATACCCTTTCGTCGAGTCTTCCAGCTCCCTCTATTTGAGTTGTTGCGGAGGAGGTAGGAGAGAGTTGTCAAGGAGAGCAATGTTATCCTATAAAATGAGGACAAATAGATAGGAAAACTGAGGGGGTACAATAGTCATATATAAGTATTATGAAGAATATATCATAAAATCAAGAAAGTCAAAGAAGTTCAAACATTGAATTTTTATTTAAAAGATAATGTAGATATGAATACTTCATATTGATATAATATTTTTAAACTTTTATATAAATATAAAACAATAATTGTATTTCTTAACAAAAGGCATGAATTTTACATGTTTAGTATTAATATTTGAATGTTATGTCAATTGTCACAAAATCATTTTATTATTCAACAATGATTTTTTTTTATATGTAATCTCGTTATAAAAATAGAATGCAGGATATACTGTAACAAATTTAATATATGATAAAGAATAATTTATTATTGAAAATTTTATACTCATGCACTTCGAGTTTTTCCAATTACAGTTGTACCCATATAGTCTGACAAAATTTATAGTGGTTCCCTTCTATTATTACACGTGTGCTTATTGATAATACTAATGAAGAGAACTATTGTGAAATTTTTGAGAATATAACATCATAATTGTAATTGCAGAAATGTCTTGAGCAAAATATCACCAGGAAAACTAAAAATGGCACAAGTTTAAGAATCTCTTTATAAGTAGCCAGCATATCTTATGTATTTAAATGTATGACAATGAACATCAATTGTTACAATATTTGATTCTTTAAGTATGTAGTGAAAATCATATTTGGTTATATATATCGCTATCAATGAATCATACTAAAATGATTACAAAGTTCTATTTGCTAAATTAACAATAATTGGTAAAAAAAAGGGATTTTTACCCTATGAACCCTATAAACTTTGTCAATGACCTCTACGACCTTTTGCACAATGTAATTACCCCATCGACCCTATAAATTACCCAGAGAACCCCCACGAGCTTCAAACAGATTAACCGCAAGGTTCATGAGGTAAGGATTAGCAAGTTTATAGGGTCGAGGGAGGAATATCATGTTGGACATGCGAGCCCACGGCGAGCCATTATGCAATAAATGTTATTGCACATATCATTCCATGATCTGAAATGAAGAATAAATAATTTGCATAATAGGTCCCTTAGTACAATTAGGGTTATGTACCATGGTCATCTTAATAATCATACAGTTGTTGATTCAATAATTGAATTATAGAGGTTGGTGCTTGGATGAATATCTAAAGGGTTAGATTGAGGACTCATCAAGCACCGTCAAATGATTGTTAAGAGATGATCTCCCGCCTGAGTAGGAGATGGCAATCCTTTCTCACATAGGCTGATATCTGACCGACCTCTTGATGCAGGTCCTCTACATAGGAATAGATATTCGGAGATGTGAGATTAGTTAGGTCAAAGAGTTGACTTAACGAGATCAAGATAATCAAAGTCCTATGTCGTATGCTGTCACGATATAGGCACGAATACTCTGACCGGAGACAAATGTGTTACTATATGTCTGAGTATGTACATTTGGCAGACCAATAGGTTGATGACCTAACCAAGGTCCATACACCGGCGCGTTGGTGTGCATATAAGGGCATATGAGTAATACGATCTATCAAAGGGATCATACAGGTTCACTACTGAACCAAAAGACATGAGCTCACTCATGAGATATTGGGAAGAATCAAATTCCGTGCACGGTCATCTCGCTTTGGAAGCTTGACTGAATTTATAGGTTTGATATATACTTTTGGAAAGTATATGATCAAGACCTAGGTACGATATATGCTTTTGGAAAGTATATGATCAATACCAACTCACAATGATCAAATGAGAAACTTATTGATCAAACACTGAAGTAGACAATATAAAGTTGATCTAATACTTCGGGTTTATTTTGGGTCTTCCAGTATGCAGGATGTACAAGTTTTGGGAATACCTGAGGGTGATGTGATCATAAATGATTGTATAACCATGATGCTTCCATTCCTAGGGAGTGATGAAACGGGTCTAGATTTTAGTGACTCCTCTCAGTAGAGAAGTAATATGATCTTGGTCCAAATGTTGGACATTGATCTGAATGTGATTCAGATGCAATGAGAAGATTAGATTTGCGGTCTTGATTTAATAAACCATCTATAGGAGTCCCGATATCTGGATTTGAGATGTAATCTCAATATCCAAGTCACTATACATGGAACAATACAATCGTCCTGTCCTTATCCCCAAGTATCTGCGGAGAAAGCGCATTATCCTTGAAAGAGTTCATGGATAATTTCATTGTTGATATATGTATCCAAGCATCGAGAAAATTGATAATTAAATGTGATTTAATTATCATGGATAATATGAATTTGATTCATATTATAAGGAGAGTTATCTGAGATAATTAAATGTGATTTAATTGTCAAAGATATGGATAATGTGAATGTGATTCATGTTATTTGGGAATATGAGAAAAGAGATCCAAGATGATTAAATGAGATTTAATTATCATAGATATGAATAATGTGGATAGAACTATCCATGATAATCATATATATTATAAATGTGATTTATAATACATTAGAGAGAGCCTATTATGTTTTATATTTGTTAATTAATTGTTGATGTGAATTGGATTCACATTGGATGATTAATTAAAATATAAATTACATTTTGTTTTGGGATGTGAATGGTATTCACATTTTTCCAATGGCATGATTGCAATATTTCACAAGATAATTATGAATTATTTTAATGAAATAATTTACAACAATTGTTGTTGTAAATTCTGGGGATATCATGAGATAATGTATCTCATGAGATAATGAGAATTCATGAGATAATGAGATCTCATGAGATGTTGTAGTCGTCCCCCCTTTTTAAGGGATATGGTTTATCTCCTCATTATCTCCAAGGATAATTAATTGATTTAATTTGAATTTAAATATGTTGATTTATCGATATATATTAAATTAAAATAAATTAATTTTTGTTGTGTTTTTACAACAAGATCATAGCCATTGAAAGAAACACAAATCAATCTCAACCATTGATTGTGTGTTGTCCATGGATTGGGATCCATGGACTTTCAAAACCCTATATAAGAAGAGTCATCCATTTCTCTTCACAATATAGATAATTAATGAATGCTCTCTCTCTATCTCTATACATGCCCACTCTCTCTATCTCTCTCATGTACTCGTCCATCATGGATACCCTAGAGAGATTCTTCATTGCCGCAGCGTCGTCGTTATGTTGTCCGATCGTTTGCTTGTGGATCTCCATCTACTTCGGTGTGCCTTGCTCGTGAAGAAGACATTGTATCTCATTTGTCGAGATCAGGAGATCCGTGGCTTGGATCATCAACATGGATTGCGAGAATCACACGTCTCATCTACACGCTCGCAAGCGTCTCCTCCGTTGGATGGGACTTGAGACAGGAGGTCTCTTTGTTTAGAGACTCGATCGCAACCACGCTTGAAGAGGTAATACTATTACTTGTTTTTGGATTAGACGAAACGATCCGAGAAGTTTTCTTGGATCATGTGGTTTCATCACATAGAAAAATTTGATTTCCACTGCCCGAAGCGACTAGTGTGACTAGTCACTCCCGATCCCATTCGATGCGATCATCACGCTTCCGTGATGCGCGTGAGGATTTTTTCCGTATCCTTCAAGTGGTATCAGAGTCAGGTTGTCGAAGGTTTTGGATGAGATCCATGAACCTACGAAGATTTGGGCTCGTTTGGGTTCGTGAAGATTTTAGCATTTCAATTTTTGCAGCCATGTCTTGTGATAAAATTTAGACCCTATTTAAAATGTTTAAACATAGAATTTTAAATTGTATAATGTTCCACATTAATTAAAGAAACATTAGGATTTGAGTTTGTGTGATTTGAAATCGAATAACTCAAGTTATGATGTTTTTAATAACTATATATCCACTGTTTGGGGATGATGGTTAGTGACATATCTAAAGATTTAATTACGTATTCTAAATGCCTAGAAATGTATAATTATCACTTAGGTTCTTTTTTAAATTAAGTTGGCGAACCAAAAAAATTAGTTTGCATTAATTGGATATAAATTGATCGAGTTATGTTGATTTTAGTGGGTAGGGGTCACTGCTGGAAATTAACAAACTTGATCATGAACCTTGTGATGGTCATTCAAATAAATTGATGAAAACTAATTGTTAATTTTCTGAAATGATTATTGACAAATATTTGTGAAATATTTAAAGATGATAATTACTTCCTTGAATGACATTTCACTAACCAAAATGATAAGATAGTAGATCTTGATCACAATTGGTTAATATGAAATTTCCAATAAATATTGTTTTCATGAAAACTCTAGTTTATCCTACAATAGTTGTAGGATACCTTTTACATGCAAAACCTTGTTGCTTGAATAGGATTGGGGATTTGTTTAGCAAATCTTCTTATAATATAATCGAAATGGTTTTGATTATTATTATTATATGGTATAATTTTGGTTGAAAAATCAATGATCATCTCAAGTACAAAGTGATCTATTTTGCATTATCCTTTACCGAGGCGGATATGGTGCCTAGTCGGGGAGCGTTGGGGTAGCATGTTGCACCATGTGTGGTTTATCTCACTCCCGTCGGTACTGGCCATGACATCGGGTAGGGTTGGTATAATGCTTAAGAAATCATGATGTATTTCTAATTATTAAAATTCGAAATAATACGTATTTGAGATAATACCATAATTCAAGTAACAACTAAGAATGTTTGTTGGATATTAGTTGGATCGTTAATTTAATATGTTTAGATTAATTAGAATCCAATTAAAATTAAGACACTCTATTATAAATAGATGTGTTATTTCCCTTGGAAGAATTAATCATAATGAATGTGATTCATGATGATTAATTAGAATTCGAATATAATATGGAGGATCACATAAGTGACATCCATGGTCTCCCATCAAGGTGAAGGGTTCCGTCGCCAGGGATTGTATGTAGGAGACGTCTGTCCGAAGTGACAACTCCTGTATACAAGCGCATTTGGATCGGGCTCTTTGCTTCTCGAAAGAGTAAGGTCGTATGCATAGTGACCTCAATATCGAGTCCTCATATTATTGGGGCAATATTGGATTATGCATAGCGAGTTCTAATCCTGTTGACGGTTGGTTCAATTAACAACGGGTCAACATCACCTTAGCGGTGGTGGGCCCGGGTGTTAAAGACCAAATTGGGAGATGCAAGTTGGACTTGCAAGGTGGACTATGTTCCCGCTTATTTTATATGAGTCACAAGTTCTCATATTATTGGGATGTGATAAAGATAATGAAGGAGATCCCAGATCTTGCTTGAGATATAATGGTAAGTATATCTCTTGCATTGAAAGTGATTAAGGGAATGAACTTTCAGTGTTTACAAGGCAAGACAACTTTGATATAAAAACTCCTAAATCAAAGTAAAATATGTATATATATACACTTATGCAAATTTCTTATTTCGGATAATCCTTCATTAAAACCACTCAATGTTATACTCAATAATAATCAGTAAAATATCATGGATTGGACTCATGATCCTGATATTGTACTTGCAATTGGACACATAATGTATGCGGTTGCAATGTGCAAGTTTCCTCAACATAATGAGGAATGACAATTAAATAAGACAATAAGACATCACCTTAGGGTTCCTATGTCTCTATAGTCTTGATCTCTCATCGAATGTGCTTTAGAAGTGACATGTCGATGGTGATCATAATTGTCGAATAATTCTTATAAAATCAAAGAAGATGTTTTGGCATACATATGTTCTCTAGACATTTAATCATGAATGGCATGGTTCTCTGCATTATGCAGAATGGTAGCTCGAAAGAGATGATGTATTAAAAATGTTTGAATATCTACCTGAACCAATATTTTAAGAGTCTAGATGGATGTAGACATGATGAGTGTCATCATTCTACTATCTATACTCTAGTCATTCATGGAGCTTCATAATATTCATATTGTATGAATTTAATGAAGCATGTATAAATATTGAAATGCTCTTACATTTAATTATTTTGAAATTAACATAAGAGATCCTTTATCTTAAGCAATGGTTGTTTATAGATAAAGGGAGCACAGTGGACGCATGGGTCAAACCCGAGTAAGAAGAAAAGTCAAAGAGTTGACCTACTTCCGTGATTTCCATATGGCATCCAGATAGTTGGATGAATGCCAATACTGCAATGAGTCGATGTATTGATAGTATGACTATCTGGACTATCTAGGATCCTTAGAGGACTCAGATAGTGCATCAAAATAATCCGCATTTAATCATTGAAATTGACTTTCTTATAAGACAAGAGTAAAGTCTAATAACTGTATCTCATTCTTCTAATGACACTTGCAATTGTTGCATATGTTTTAGAAGACTGGAAAATTTGATCTTAAGGTTTATAGTTATCCATATGGATATTGATGCAATTGTTGCAACAATATCTATTGGATAGATGGACTTCATATTTTCATTGGGAGAGCCCTTTGTCTTAGAGAATGTCTCTATGACCTAGATATTAGAATACACTCATTGTTTGTTTATAAATGTTGGAAATAAACATGAATTCTGAGATAGAATTATCATAAAGAGTTATGATGGATATATTTCAGATAATAATCTAACATCTGAAGGACTCCACAAAATTAAAAAATTAATGAATGGTTCATTAATATTTCTAAAACTAAAAATTAAACATTTAGAAGATCAATAAGAGGATGAAGATCATTTGACAATGATCTTGCATCAAGTTTTGGAGATGTGTTTGTTGATGAGATCAATGGACTAGTAAGATATGAAACTTTAGAATGTCTAAAATTTCAAATCTTAAATACTTATGAATATAGTATTCAAAGTAAAATATCCAATACACCCTTCTCTGGGAATGATGTTAGATGTCGAGGTATTCAATATCTCATACATATTGATGTATGTGGATCATCTATATCATAGTAAACATTATGGATATGTGATATATGTTGATGATTATGTATGATATGAGATTTCTTCTCTTCACCTAAGAAATCTTTGAAATGTTTAAAAATTCACAATTTTGGTTTCGAACCAAAGTTTGAATAAAGATGAAATGAATTTGATCTAATCTAGGTAGCTTGTACATGTTAGATAAAATTCGAACAATACATGGAGATATGAATATCATTTCTATCTCACTCCTCCTGATAAACCTAAACTCAATAGAGTTGTAGGGAGATGCAACTGGATCATGTATGACATGATTTGATCAATGATGAATTTTTAGAATAATTGCCTGTTAGTTTGCAGGTATATATGTAGTAGAGACTACATTATATATCCTTAATAAGATTCCATGCAAGTAAGCTGGAATTGAGCACTAGAGAGTGCTACTTCATTAGGAAAATAAAGGATGGTATTGGATACCTACTTTATAACCTTGAGATTCTTAAAAGATCTCATCTCTGAGACTGTGATTCTTAGAGGATGACTCTCTTGAGAATCAAGATGAAAATGAAGTATAGGAACTCATTTAATCTTGAGAAGATAATGAGGCTCCTGAAATCGGTAAGTAAAAGGACAATTAAAGATGAAACATTAATACCTCTTTAAATGAGGTTGAAGATGTACTCCATGTGTCAGTTAAGTCTGACGATGATCGCGCTTCATGTGATGAAACTCCTGAGGATCATGACATGGAAAGATAGATTTTAGCAATGAAAATCTCAAGTATATTTCATATATAAGCGTTGTATATGGACCCTCGAGGATCCACCTATATGGGTAAGACCCATAAAGGTGTAAATGGATCTTCAAGAGAAAGGGAGCCTAATGATAAGGTAGGGACCTTCAAAGCATGGCATGTAGCCATGAGCTACATATTGAAGAGAAGACATTGCTTCCAATTAGACTTGATCTTCAATGACCATGCTTGAACTCAACAGAATATTGCTAACTATAGCTTCATAACTGGACTATGGCATCTTTAAGATGTAAGCCAAGATTCTATTCCTATGTGAATACTTCTCTGACGATATTCACATGAAGTAGCCCCATGGCTTCATGGTTGAGGAAAGCAAGATGTGCAAGCTAAAGAAATCCATCATGGACTCAACCAAGCTTCTTATTGTTGGAACATAAGATTTGATGAAATTATAAATGTTATGATTTCAGATAGAATCTTGATGAACCATATGAAGCTTAGTGGGAGTGCCTTTGTGTTCATCATGCTAAATGTAGATGATATCTTAATCATTTAGAATGATATAAGTATGATAATAAGTGTTTTATGATTTGGCTATTCCATACCTTGAGATATGATCTCAATAAGATGCCTCTTGGATCTTAGTTCTGAAGTTGTTCAGAAGCAAAGAGAAGAGGATATTGGGATTGTCACATTTGTAGTACACCTTGAATATATTTCATTTTCTGGAAAAATTCCAAGAAAGGCTTTCATCCCTTAAGATATGGTATTGATCTATCTGAAGGGATAGCACGCCAAAGAGTTGAGGAAGTGAATGCTATAACTGCCTGCACTTGTGCATCAGTTACGAGAAGCTGAGTGCATGCTAGATTTGTACAAAAGCCAGATATCTGCCATGCAGTGGGAGTAGTGAAGTGTTTCTAATCCTACTATGGAGAAAAAACACTTGATTGCAGTAATAACAAAATCTTCATAGATGACAAGATTTTTTTAGATAGTGATCTCAAAGTCTTATCTTCAAAAACTTAAGACTTTATAAATAGAGATCTATAAGAGTCTTAACTGTAGATGCCTTAGGAGATAGAGATCTCCAGGAATAAAGGTATTATGATAAGGATTACGGAAATACTGGTTATAATAATTACTGAGCAATAGTATCAAGTATAATACAATTGCTTTATCAAGATTGAGTATTGGTTGCATAAGATGCAACATTCGCATTGGATGGGAGCATTGTTACTGGGGATATGCAAGTGCCATAAAAGGACTTGACGTATTCTCGCAGGAACAGAGTGACTGATCATCTTACCTAGCTATTTTTCTAAATAGCCTTTGATTGTCACATGAGTGTGGGTTTAAATGATTAGCCCAATAATGGCTCTCTGGGCTAGTGGGAGATTGTTGGACATTCGAGCCCAGCCCACGACGAGCCATTATGCAATAAATGTTATTGCACATATCATTTCCTGATCTGAAATGAAGAATAAATATTTTGCATAATAGGTCCCTTAGTACAATTAGGGTTATGTACCATGGCCATCTTAATAATCATACAGTTGTTGATTCAATAATTGAATCATAGAGGCTGATGCTTGGATGAATATCTAAAGGGTTAGATTGAGGATTCATCAAGCATCGTCAAATAATTGTTAAGAGATGATCTCCAGCCTAAGTAGGAGATGGAAATCCTTTCGCACATAGGTTGATATCTGACCGACCTCTTGATGCAGGTCCTCTGCATAGTAATAGAGATTCGGAGTATCAAATTAGTTAGGTCAAAGAGTTGACTTAACAAGATCGAGATAACCCAAGTCCTATGTTGTATGTTGTCATGATATAGGCACGCATCCTCTGACCGGAGACAGATGTGTTACTATATGTATGAGTATGTACATTTGGCAGACCAATTGGTTGATGTCCTAACCAACGTCTATACATCGGTGCGCTGGGGTGCATATAAGGGCATATCAGTAATATGATCTCTCAAAGGGATCATATAGGTTCACTACTGAACCGGAAGACATGATCTCACTCATGAGATATTGGGAAGAATCAAATTCCGTGCACGGTCGTCTTGCTTTGGAAGCTTGACTGAATTTGTAGGTTTGATATATAAATTTGGAAAGTATATGATTAAGACCTAGGTATGATATATGCTTTTGGAAAGTATATGATCGATACCAACTCCCAATGTTCAAATGAGAAACTTACTGATAAAACCCTGAAGTAGACAATATAAAGTTGATATAAAACTTTGGGTTTATTATGGGTCTTCCAGTATGCAGGATGTACATGTGTTGGGAATACATGAGGGTGATGTGATCATAAATGATTGTATAATCATGACGCTTCCATTCCTCGGGAGTGATGAAACGGGTCTGGATTTTAGTGACTCCTCTCAGTACAGAAGTAATCTGATCTTGGTCCAAATGTTGGACATTGATCTGAATGTGATTCAGATGCAATGAGAGATTAGATTTGTGGTCTTGATTTAATCAAGCATCTATGGGAGGTCCGAGATCTGTATTTGTGATGTAATCTCAATATCCAAGTCACTATACGTGGAACAATACAATCGCCCGGTCCTTATCTCCAAGTATCTGTGGAAAAGCGCATTATACTTGAAAGAGTTCATGGATAATTTCATAGTTGATATATGTATCCAAGCATCGAGAAAATTGATAATTAAATGTGATTTAATTATCATGGATAATATTAATTTGATTCATATTATAAGGAGAGTTATCTGAGATAATTAAATGTGATTTAATTGTCAAAGATATGAAATATGTGAATGTGATTCATGTTATTTGGGCACATGAGAAAAGAGATCCAAGATGATTAAATGTGATTTAATTATCATGGATATGACTAATGTGGATAGCATTATCCATATTAATCATATATATTATAAATGTGATTTATAATATATTAGAGAGAGCGTATTGTGTTCTATATTTGTTAATTAATTATTGATGTCAATCGGATTCACACTGGATGATTAATTAAAATATAAATTACATCTTGTTTTGGGATGTGAATGTGATTCACATTTTTCCAATGGCATGATTGCAATATTTTACAAGATAATTATGAATTATTTTTGTGAGATAATTTACAACAATTGTTGTTGTAAATCCTGGAGATATGATGAGATAATGTATCTCATGAGATAATGAGAACTCATGAGATAATGAGATCTCACGAGATGTTGTAGTCGTCTCCCCTTTTTAGGGGATATAGTTTATCTCCTAAATATCTCCAATTAAATTAAATTAATTGTTGTTGTGTTTTTACAACAAGATCATAGCCATTGAATGAAACACAAATCAATCTCAACCATTGATTGTGTGTTGTCCATGGATTGGGATCCATGGACTCCCAAAACCTTATATAAGAAGAGGCATCCTTTACTCTTCACAATATAGATAATTAATGAATTCTCTCTCTCTATCTGTCTCTCTCTCTATACACGCCCACTCTCTCTATCTCTCTCATGTGGATGTCCATCATGGATGCCCTAGAGAGATTCTCCATCGTTGCAGCGTCGTCGTTATGCTGCCCTATCGTTTGCTCGTGGATCTCCGTCTACTTCGGCGTACCTTGATCATGAAGAGGATGTCATATCTCATTTGTCGATATCAGGAGATCCGTGGCTTGGATCATCAACATGGATTGCGAGAAGCACGCGTCTCATCCACGCGCTCGCAAGCGTCTCCTCCGTTGGATCGGACTTGATACAGGATGTCTCTTTGTTTAGAGACTCGATCGCAACCACCCTTCAAGAGGTAATCCTATTACTTGTTTGTGGTTTAGATGAAACGATCCGAGAAGAGTTCTTGAATCATGTGGTTTCGTCACATAGAAAATTTTAATTTCCACTGCCCGGAGCGACTAGTGCGACTAGTCGCTCCTGATCGCATTCGATGCGATCATCACGCTTCCGTGATGCGCTTGAGGATTTTTTTCGTATCCTTCATATCAATGTTTCAAAGGTTGTAGAGGCAATTGACCAAGTTTATAAGGTTCATGAGGTAAAAATACCCAAAAAATGTAATGAAAAAGTCATTAAATTATCGTCGTTATTAACTTTTAGCAAAACATGATATTCATCGCAAATTATAAGAATTAAATACTAATTTTCAATTAATAATATTCGTCGCAACAAAATTAGTATCTAAGGATATGATACATATAATTAAATAATTCATTTCTATAAGCTAATTATATTGCAGTGCAATGTCGAACATGTGTCAATAAAAATTATATGTCTACGATATCCAACTACGGAGTTCCATCAATTAAATTTGAGGATATGAAATTCCAAGAGAACTTGAGATTAAATCATTAATTTATTAACTATTGCTATCAAATAAAAGTCAACAATCAAGGTCTAGTTTTTTACATAAAAAGAAAATAATATAATCCATGCATCTATCATAAAGGAGAGATATATAGATCAAAATTTATGATTAAAGTATTTGAAACTAATTATATAGAGAAAATTACACAAAAGTCCATGAACTATACTTCCGATTTCAATGTTTTAAAAGACAATAATGTGACATCTAATCTTTAATATTTGTCCCAATGCATTTTCAGCTATTGAGATTTAAGGTTAGAAATGCAAAATGATCAATTAATTTTCAATGGCCAAGGACCACATTAAGATAAATCTTAAAAATTAGATATCACATTGTTACCTTTTAGAGTTCAAGAACTTTTTTGCATTTATTCTTAAATATATTCAATAGTTGACAAACCTCTATGGATCATGTGTTACGTAAGAAACCAACGTACCATTTTCTAGTTTTGTAATTATTGTCAACGCTTGTGTATTTAACGTAAACATTGTAGCTATAGTAACTACTACAACGTCTACTCCACGACCGTTAATATATTGCAAGATAATTCTTAAACATTTGTAATCAACTATAGTCCTTAAAACTATGTGAATCTAATGGTGGAGTAAAAGCTCTTGTCACGATACTTGAGAAGCGAGATCAGATTTAGTTGGGTGACATCATTCACCTTTTAGTTATTTGTGCACGATCACATATTTATTTATCTTTTTACACTTGCGATTATAAAAGAGGAGGAGAAAAGTGTGGTTTAGGCCAATAAGAAGGGATGCTTTTGTGTTTATGGTTCCTTTGGACTCTCATCATTCTTTTGGATATATAGGTCATCAAAGCTTTCTTTTTTCTGAGCATCTTCCTTATATTACACAAAAAAGGATAAAGGGAAATCACATCACTTCTCCTACAACAAAAGGGAAAAAAACCATCTAGCTTTTTTCTTTCAGTTTTTATTTCTTCCCTTCACCTAAATTATGCTTATTTTTACACATGTTTTAAGTCTTAAGTTTTAATAGTCTTCATTAACTATGCGTTGACTCCCAATTTTGTGCATCATTTTTTAAATGTAACAAAAGACCTACTAAAGTTTCATACTTTATGTTTTAACATCGGCATAAATAGCTTGTGGAAGTTTACAGAAGTATGTATTTGAGACACAAAATTAAATTAGATTGCTCTTTGAAGCATTTCAAAAATGAAGCCCGTACTTTATAATCAAAGCATAGTTAAGATCCTTTTATATAATTTATCTTTTTAATTTTACATACATGCACAATGGATATGCTTTTTTTATATCAATCCTAAATCCATTGGGAAAAAAAGAAATAATATCATAATTAATCATTGTCGCGTTGGAATTTGGGGGTCTCATGTATTAATCTATCAACCTGGTGCATTATACACCAACCACTTTTATTTGATTTATGATACAATCACCTCGCTTGAATAATTGCAAGAATCTATCTTTGGTTTCACTAATAAAGAAATGTTATAGATTACTATTTCGATTTTTTATCTTAGCCTTATAAATCTAGATAATCTATTTGATATACACGACCGAGTATAAATAATTTGATAGAATAGTATTTAAGACGAGATGAATTTTATATGATATTTTTAGTGAATTTCTAAAATCGAAATACAATGATGATGATATCCATGACTATAATATGCTGGAATAAGATGTCGACATGATGTACTTGTAAATTACTATATTGATAAGCACGGCTTGTGGGCACTGCATTATAACAAAAAAGTGGATATTACTCAAAAGGTCCAAAACTTTGATGTAAACAATTTTTTTAGTAGTAGGATTCGAAACCGATGTAAACAATTTAAACTGCCTTGGCAAAGAATATAATATTTGAAAAAGGGAGGAAATGGAGTGTACTTCGTTAAGTAGATAACCTTATCTACTTAATGCTCATTTTTGCTCAATTTTTTCCATATTTTTGAAAAATACTAACATGAATTTTCATAACCATATCCCTCTAATATGTGACTCCAATTTCGTCAGAAACAGAGACTCCTAATACCTCTATCCAGAATATGTTTATTATAGTAATTTTAAGACCGTTAAAATTACTTATTCTAAATGTATGGCATATGAGTCTCAGTTTCTGACGAAATTTGATTGATCTATTACGGGGACATACGATGAAAATCTATGTTGGTATTTTCAAAAAAAATAGAAAAATTGACTCAAATGGGCATGAAGTAGGTAAACTTATATACATCATGAAATATACTCTCTTTCCTCTATTTGAAATATGAATGTCAGATTATAATATTTGAGGTTGGGGAACGTGAACAAGGTGCATGTAACTTTACATGCACCGGTGCTATAACGCCTAGTTTTTTATTTATTTTTTTGAAATGAAATAATGCGAGATTTAGATCACTATATATCTCCATGATGTCATTAAAATTCAACTTAATTCGAGACTTCCAACCTCTCTATTAAGACTATCATATTTTAACGATATCTGAATTACTGAAATTGAGCCGTCCAGATGGACATGTTAACAATGTCTGTTTTACACAAAATTGGAAACACATATTCCACTAATAATACTAAGTAAATCCTCGAATGTTTCATTTAAAAAAATGAGTGTTTGTGACACCGATACATGTAAAGTTACATGCACCATGATGCAAGCTCCCCAAGCTCATAATATTTTATCAAAGTATACTACTTTCAGTTAAACGATAAAATTAAACTTACAGATATGATTTACATGATCAAAGTTTATGTGATAAGTGGTGCTCGATTAACTATAACATTGTTGTTATTGTCATTTTAAAAGCCGGTCATAACAACAAAAACAACAATAATAATAGTGACAATAACAACAACAATAAAGAGGTAATAATAATAATAGTAATAATAATAATAATAATAAGGTGTTAAGATTTAGGACTCAAAATGGGATGGTATTTGAACGGGATATTTTTAATATCGGCATCAAAACTTTGAAATATTTTGAGCAATTTAAAAACCCACCAAGATTAACGACTTGCGGTATCTTTGGTTATGCACAATGAATGTCTACCATCTATTTTACATCACAATTTTTTTCCAAACTAATAAGTACCGATTAAGAAAATGCTTATTGATTAGAGAACATTACGATTCTCTTGGACTAGTAGATCTATAAGATACATCCATTCGTCATGATATCTAATCTAAGTGGAGATCAACTAATCCAAGATCAAGGATTTGTTATAACCCGGACAAAATGACGTTGACATGCAATCGAACTTTTGCTTGGATGTACAAGTAGCTCGTTTGCTAATTGGGTTAGGCTGGGTTGAGTTGGAATATCTTCATGTGGACAATAGTTGTTTATAGGATTGGAATGATAATTATGATGAGACGTGACATTGATTATATGTTATATTAACTTTTCTAATAATTATAATAGTTTTTTATGTTAATAACTTTATTTGAACATATTTAAAAAACATTATGCCAGAAAAATTATACTGTCAATACAATTAATCCCAACACATATTGAAAGGGTTGGACCGAAGGGTACGTTGATGTACAGCGATGTGAACCAGCAACCAAACGATCCTTATAGACCATCATCCACAAGGGCATCTATGAAAACAAAAATATCTATAAAAAAAATCATGGGATGGATTACATCGTGGTCTATAAAAAAGTTGTCTCCCAACAGTCTTCCCATGGTTTTATGCGCACTACCCATGTCTAATCATCCACCCAAGCAAAGTATCGAGGCAAGTTCTCATCAGTAAATATTCCGAAAATAAAAATAAAAACCAAATATTCGGATTCATTTTAGAAACCCTGTGTGGGTTGAAATATGAAGAATATATATATTTCTAGAAAGATAAGAGCATCTTCTTTTTCCTCTATTCCTCTTAAGTGATGTGAAAGCTAAAGTCCTTTCATCTTTCAACCGTAGAAAATATTAATTTTTATTGCTTCTTGATTCTTAAAACTAAACTACCTTCCAAATAGAGATTCATCCAAAGAGAGATTCAGAGTTATTGTTTTTTGTAATTAAAATGTTAACAGTTATTGTTGAGATACATTGAATTCAAATATCTCTATTCAACTTATACAATACAGATCTGGTGATGTGGTAGCCTCCGACGGTGGTAGACGGCATCCGATTTGCTTTGGGGTTAAGGAGTCTTATTTTCTATGGGATCGAAGTCAACTTTGCTTTGGAATTATAACTTTTACTTGATTAGGAATTTAATGTCATGTTTGCTTTTGATCTGAAGTCATATTTGTTAGAATTAAAGTCATATTAGAATTAGAGGTTCTAATGGGATTGGACTCATAATCCTAATAATAGTTGAGTTGTATTCTATTTATAATCCTATTGAGAATATGACATGACGTTCTAACTGGTTATATATAAAGGGAGGTGGATGCATTGCCTCGATACCACAACAAGAAAATGTAACCCCTAGAGAGGGGAAGAGAGAGAAGAAAGAGATGCGAGAATGAGGGAACAGAGAGAGTTGTAGTCGTTTTAATTTATAGTATCTTCGTCTCTGATTGTTTTGAGAGATGATCGACCACCGTTATACCTGATTTTCTTTCGCATGCTTCCATAGTGGTGGACGATTGCGCATCAGGTATCCGAACATAGGCAATACCAGATCGTGTCCCAGCAATATTTGATTTGAGATTTAAATTCTTGTTTTTCTTGGATTTATACATGTTTCATTTAGGATTAGGATCGTGTTTCCTATGAGATTCGGATCCTATTTATTCTAGGATTTGTTTTTACCAAAGATGGGCAATATATAAACGTTAATGTTGAGAGTCATCTTATGTACTCCAGTTCTTCAACCATATTAAGAGAGATCCACCAGCGAAGTCAAGGACATAACCTGATTATGAGCTAATATTGTAAATTTTGTGTCGTAGTCGCTTCTTTATTTTTTTTTCCTGTATATTTTATGCGCGACGACTGCTCCACCATAAAGGTGCAATCACACCCTGTATATACCCACTTTTCAATCAGTAATTCCTCCTCTAAAAATTAATTCTCATTAATTTCATCAAGACAAGCTCCCTCGTGATTTCCTTCTTTAAAAAATATGAGAGGACCTACCAAGGAGGTGTATTTCCTTTTCTCTTGGGATCTCGGGGGTAACTTTCGTTGTATTTATTTATTTATTTATTTATTTATTTTTCATGAATGGAAAGGAGGGAATCAAATGGAAATAAAAGAGGTGGAGGTGATGGGCTGAATGTAGAAGGGTAATAAAAAAGACACATTGAGCCCACAGGGTGTGAGGGAAACGAATCCTCCTATTCTCCCTCTCTGTGGTTTTCTGCCTACTGACCATGAACTGGAATTTGGATTCTTGTGGTAAATCCATCAGTCTCGATTCATTGCATGCGCCCCACTCACCAAATCCTTTTCTCCATCTAGATCTTTCTGTGATTTCTCTCTCAAGGATCTATTTTATTTTCCCCTGATCATTCACTTGAGAGAAAAAAATCTCATCACCCCTGCCCTGATCTTACATTTTTTGTAAGTGTGACATTACAGTTTCACCGAAATTACAAGAAGAAACCAGTGCCAAATAAAAAAAAACTTTTGCAACATATCTTTGAATAGGAAAAACAAAGTAACATTCATTTTGAAAGGATGGGGGGAAGATAAGACATTGTGTGACATGAAAGAGATGAAATAAACTAGAATAGATAAATACTCTCCCTGTTTCTTTCTGGCAATAAATATAAATATATTTCCTTTCTCATCTCTTTGCAAGGGGTGGTTAATAAATATAATGGTGGGGGGAAGAGAGCATTGAGTGGAGGACTCCAACCCGATCTATAAAACCCACCATCATCTCAAGTGCCTCTTCCCCCTTCCCTTCCCCTCTCTTCTACTCTCCATCTCTCCTTCAACTCTGTCAGCCTGCAGGCTGTCCTTCTCTCAGGCTTCCGTGTAGTCAAGTCCCTCTATCTCTCTCTCTCGCTCTAAGCTCTTGAGCTTTTCGTCCTCGGTAGCTCATCTCCTCTCTCTAAAAGCTTGTCTGGAGGGGAGGTTCTGCTGAAATCAGCTCAGGTGGAATCTTTCAGGTGCCAACAAAAAACCCACCTCCAAAATCCAATCTTCAGTGCTGTTCTTGCCGCAAGATCTGGTCTTTGATCAAGCACAAGTGGATCTTGGGGTTCTTGTGAATCAGTGGGTACTGTGGGTCTGATGTCTATCGAGGTCTGTGATTGATGACTCCCATACTCAGCGAAATCTACCACTCGGGGCTTCTCTTCTCGGCGTTTATGATCAACTCCACCCTCAGACGCAGGACCCATCTCGTGCAATCCTTCTCCGTCGTGTTCCTCTACTGGTTCTATGTGTTCTCATTGGTAAGGAGCTGATACCAACCGCGCCAGAAGCCTCCAGGAACCAATATTTTTCTTCGTTTATTTATAGCGAAATTCCTGCTTTTGTTTCTCCCCCATAAAATTTGTAGCATCAGAGTAAAGGTCTAGAAATTGTCCTTAGAGAATTCCAGTGTAAATTCCTTTGCGGTATATGGCATCTTCGAGCGGGACCTCGTCGGGCTCCAGCGGGCAGCTGCAGAATTCCAACTCCTGCGAGGAGGAGCTGCAGCATGCCATGGACCAGAGGAAGCGTAAGAGGATGATATCGAACCGGGAGTCGGCAAGGCGATCCCGTATGCGCAAGCAGAAGCATCTGGACGACCTCATGGCTCAGGTCGATCACCTCAGGAAGAAGAACAGTCAGATCCTCAACTCCTACAAGGTCACCACCCAGCAGTATCTCGCGGTCGAGGCCGAGAATTCTGTGCTGAGGACACAGATGATGGAGCTGAATGCAAGGCTGCAGTCCCTTAATGATATATTGGAATCCTTGAATGGAAACATTGGTGTTGGTTATGGGTTTGATGCCCCTCAGAGCAACAGCGTCCACACCATGGACAGCTTCATGATGAACCCCTGGAATTCCATACCTGTCAACCAACCAATAATGGCCTCTCCAGACATGTTCCTCTACTGAGCTTGTTCTTTCTGTTATACTTATCTACTGTGGTCAGCGATATCCTATGCGGTGATGATCTTTCTGGTTCTCTCATGATTGGTGGTGATCATGCCTTTAATTTTGAGCTGTGATGTAGCAGATGTAAGATATATGATTAGCTTCTTAGTTATATCTATGTATTATTATAATAAGGGCTAGGTAGTATTATTGGTATGTTATGGGAGTATTGGTTACTGTCTTGTAGTTTTATTTTTATAAGAGAACCAAATTTCTTATATATTTTTGCTGTTCCTGATGTAAATGATAATGGGTTGATTCTGCCGTCTGTTATGGATTTGTTCTTTTACTTATTATATTTTGTAGATTGTGTGGCTGTCGTTGAAATATGAGTCACTGATTTGGGTTTTCATGGGTTTATGAGCTATCCATGTTTGGCCATTTTAATATTTTGTATTGAAATGCGAGTGATTGATTTTGATCTTTTTTAAGAACTACAATCCCATCTTAACTTATTTTCAAGTTCAGACCTTGGTCTTTTGTACATTAATTTACATGTCCTAATTTGGCATTCTGAAAATCTTGCAAAGGAAAAAAATCTTATTAAAATGAATCTCTGTTCTTGATGGCAAGAGAGGGTGGTATGATTGAAGGTAAAAAAGAGCTAAAAATGATGGAGGTGAATTTAATGGAAAAGTTGAGAGGCAAAGGAAAGTCCCCCAGCAATTTATCATTTTGTTATATTTGATGTCTGGATATTCTCCATGATAAATCTGAATGATGTTAAAGGATCCGTGTCACCAATCTCAATTAACATGGAAAATACATGATTTTTTTCTGATTTTTGTGGAATCCCACAGTTACTACAACACAAAATAAGTTTGGTGAGACAGTTTTCTCTTATTTTTCTGTTTTAAGAAATGAGGGGAATTCAGATAAGATTTAGGTGTATAAATGATATTTCCCCCTCTTACATATGCTTCATTAAGTAAATGAAAAAAATAGTCCAATAATGATGCGTTTTTTAATGTAGATACTTTTATCTGCAACTGGCATCTTAAATATGTCTGTAGGTCTGCCTCTTCCGAGGACTGGAGTCACCCCAACTGCTATCATTTTTTCGTAGCTCTTCTGTTTATAATATCTGGTTGCTTGCGAATGAATGCTCTTCAATAATAAAGAAACCATTCTATATGAATCCATTTTCCGAATTAATGATAAGACCGGGAAAGAAAATATATAAAAAGTATGCACTGCACTTACTTCTATCAGAATAGGTTTTTGTTGATGAGGAGCTAACAGAAGTAAATTCAACTTTTCCTTCAATGACAAGGACAAAGAAATGGAAGGAATCTCTTCATGCACAGGTTTGGAACAGTACCACTTGTCCATCTAGACAAGAAAAATTAGACAAAAACTTGGATGGATACATGTTTTTCTTTGGCTGTTATGTTACGGGTTCCATAAAATTTACAGTTTTCCTTCTGTGTAGACTAAAGAAAATGAAGATCCCATCTTTGCCTTATTATTCAGAATATCCTTAACAGTGACCTGTCTAAATTCTTTCTTCTTTTTGTTACTGCTAAAAGTCAACTGCTAGCCCTATTGAAAATAGGCAATCACTTAATGCGCCCAAACTATGACTGAGAAATAGTCTAGGCTATAATATTTGTACTGTGAGAAAAAGACCCAAAGATAGTATATATCCCATGGTAATACAGAAAAGAGAATCCCTAATTCGTCTGCCTTTCAATCCATTGGCAACAGAATTTATAGTTTATAAATTTTGGAGATTGAGAAAGCTACAGAAGATATTCTAAAAAAATGCAACAGAAAGAAGTTAATCTGAATTTTGTTAGTCCTCCTTTCTGTTTTTGATAGCATGAAGTTTGAATCATCCAGAGGGCTAAATTACCATATTTTACACACACTTGGACGATTAAGTTTACAATGAAGTTTAAGAGACTAATGGACATGTATATGAATTCATAGCCAGGGATGGAATTTGATCTTATCCTAAAAAAACATCAGCTCATGGATGGATGCATATTCTGATCTATGAAATGTACTTCAGTGGCTTTGCTTGCCCCTCTTCACATCCATTCTTTTAAAGATGCCATTCCTCATATCCTCCTCTATGGAGGGACACAAATAGTTGCTTCTCAAAAAATCTTCGGGGCACCAAGGTGGTTGTAATGGATGTGGGTTCCAAATTGTGAGGCTAAAGGAGTACAAAGAGGGCATTTCTTGGGGATCTCAACTCATGTACTTCATTCTTGCATCAATTAACAATATCTTATGTAATATCTGCCATTATTTATTCACGTGAGACCCTTCTCTCACTAGATTATAGATGCCCCTTGGTACTTAAGATTTAAGAAGACAAAAGCTGCAGTGTCTAGCTTTGTTTATTCAACGTGTTTGCTTAGTTGAGCACTAATTAAAGCTTTGTGAAAATGTCATATGACATGAGGCACTATAGCTATCATTTGGTCTTTTCAAATGAAATGTTCATGCTTATTGTATACATAAAAAACAAAATCCATGACCATTCCTGGCCAATGCTGAAGCATTTTACTGAAAGAGAGATTTAAGTTCCCACCTTGTCGTTTATTGATTGGAAGGGGAGTCTTAGGTGCAATATTTAAAGTTGTCACTATGTGACTTTTTGGCCATGTATTTGAGTCGCAAAATCAGCCTCCTGTAGAAATAATTAAAGGTCAGGCTATGTGCAAATTGGTATGACCCATCCCAGCATAGAGGTCTGACCCTTCCCTAAATACCCTTGTCATTTAATGGAAATATTTAGAATATTTTTTCCCATATGTGCCACCTGCTCTTGTGCAGACCAATTACTACTATGTCTTCTCGGAGTATGTAGATTATGGACATGATAATTTCATGGTAACCCAAAAAAAACCCAACAACCAAAAAGAAAAAATTGAATGGCATCTGGACTTGAAGAATACTGCTCTAATCATAGAAAATTTTGCAGTTCTGTCTCAGCAACAGGAACTGATTATATCAGCAAGGCAAAAGGCAAATAATATGCTGAAATCATTTTTCTAAAAGTGAGACAGATGCATATCTAGTGGGATTTAAAACTCGTTAGGAGGTTTATTGATTGCGTTCTGGCAGTGGTTAATTGTATAAAATGGTTTGACTGATGGGATTGATAATAAACCTTCTGACAATTTAATAGTGATTGCATGTGGGTCAGCCTTAATTGTCTGAGTTACAGATTTAATAAAGAGAAATTCCTCTAACCTTTGTTTAACTTCATGGAATTATGTGATTACAGGTAGTGCCCGTTGGTTTAATACAATGCCTTAAGTACAAAATGTTGCATCTTGATGTCATTTTTCACTTATATCGATAGATGAGAGAAGTTTTAAGACTGCAAGTGCATCTCTGAGCAGGATCGGTACCTTAGTCAAAGGCACTGGCACTGAGAGTCAAAGTGGGTGGATTTACGTGTGCTCCTAATTCTATAATAGTCCCACCACACCAAAGGAGGGTGCTTAGGATTGATGAGATCATTTGTCCATTGCAGTGCTCGAAAAAAGTCTGCATAATACCAGTATAGTAATTAGAGGTGATGGAAGCATGTGGGCTGCCATGCTTGAGAAGGCAGCTACTAGTGGAGGTTGATTTTTCTTGCTTTAATCACAAGTTGGTTGTTTAATAATCGACCTGTAGAGGAAAATGGCAACTGGGGCGTGATCTGATCGGTCACGAGCGGGAGAGTTAGACTGTGATTTGATGGTTTGTATTTAGCATAGGTTAGTTACCGGTGGATTGTTTCATAATGAGAATCTTCTGGTTATGATGGAAGGAGAATTTGTAGCACAAGCACTCACCATGAGTAATATAACTGCTTGCTAGAATTGGTGTCACGATACTGTTTGTTTTTTGTGGTATCTGTTGGACATGATCTGGTTTTGACTCTGCTATGATATCAGTTGATGGGCTACGATCCGGTATCAACTTTGCTCTGATACCAGTTGTGAGGCATAGAAGCGAAACCAACTATGCTCCGATATCAGATGATGGGATACGATTCGGTATCATCTCCTCTCGGGCACTGGTGTTGGGGATACAAATCACCTGATATGGATACGAATGCGCAATCGACCACAACCACAGAAGCACATGAAAAAAAGAGCAACCATATATAATTGTGGTCGATCACCTATCCCGACTATCGGAGAAGAAAGATCACTATAAATTAGAACAAGCACAACTCTCTCCTTCCCCTTGTTCTCTCATCTCTTTCTCCCCCCCCCCCCTCCCTCCGGTCTAGGGGTTACATTGTTCTTGTGGTACTGTTGAGAAGCACATGAAAGAAAGAACAACCATATATATTGGCGGCCGGTCACCTCTTGCGACAAAGAACAACCATATATAATTGTGGTCGGTCCCCTCTCACGACCACCAGAGAAGTTAAGATCACTATAAATGAAAACGAGTACAACTATCTTCGTTCCCTCTCCCCCCCCCCACTCTAGGGATTATACTGTTCTTTTGGTGATATCGAGGCAATGCCTCCACCCCCTCTATATATAGCTCAGTTACAATCCCATAGTCCTATTCCCAATAGAACTATAATTAGAATACACTCAACTACTATTAGGATTAGAAGTCCTATCCCATTAGGATTCCTAATCCTAGTATGACCCTAATTCTAACAGTATCTACATCATATAAACTTCCTATAGATTTATAGTATGCAAATTATGTTGAGAACACTATCCATTCACAATATTTTTTTTTAAAAAAAATGTAAAAGGTGACTATTCCTTTAGGAACTCCTACTTCATGTAAGAGTAGGCTTGGAGAGAGGAGAAAAGAGTAGTATAAATATGACCCCATGCATGATATTCGGGATCATCCCTACTCAAGCATCTCTCCTTCTCTTCTCTCTTAGTTCTCTCTCCCCAAGCAAGGAGAGAAGTAACCCACGCAAGGTGTGAGGAGAAAGTTCGCGTAAGGCGTGAAGAGTTAGCTCGCAGGGGTGCAAAGAGAAGTCACATCCACGAGGAGTGTCTGCGCTAGAGGCGCGAGGAGCAGTCACCAGGGAGGTCCGTTCTTAAGGAGGGGCATCACATGACAAGGAGAAGCAACGGTAACATGTTCTTCAAGTACAAGATGACAGTTATCTGATTTATTCTTGTAACTGAGGCTCAGTTTTGTTGCGCAACAAAACTGATAAGACATCGTACCCTCTCATTTTTCCGGCCTGGTGGATTTTGTTGCAGGTCGTCGTGCTCCGTGGTTTTTCCCTTCTCTCACATCGAGGAGGGTTTTTCCACGTAAAATTTCTCGTCTTTTTGTGCTTGGTTATTGTGCTATGATTATTTTTCTTGGTTCCCATGTGGGAATGCTCTGCTGCTAGTCATCCTTTGCAGTACAGGTTAAGGGAATCCCTCGATTTTCCAACAAGTCGTATTAGAGCTCGCATTGTCGAGATGAGGAAGGATGGCGAAGACAATGATCAAGCTGACGAGTACGAATTGGGAATATGGAAGGCCAAGATGGAGGACATCTTATATTGCAAGGACCTCAATGATCCGATGGAAGGAGAAACAACCAAGTCCAAGGGCATGTCCGTAGGTGACTGAACGAAACTGAATAGGAAAGCAGTCGGCACCATCTGGAAATGGCTGGACTTATCGGTATTCCATCGTGTCGCAGAAGAGACAAATACGAAGAAACTATGGGAGAAACTAGCAGAGCCTTATGAGCAGAAGACGACCACCAATAAGGCGTTCTTGATTCGGAAATTGGTGAATCTAAAGTACAACGACATGATGAAAGTTGTTAAGCACTTGAATGAATTCCAAAGTGTCATCAACCAATTTAGTACCATGAATATAGCGCTAGATGATGAATTGTCGGTGCTTATTCTCTTAAGTTCTCTACTAGACTGTTGGGAAACTCTAATGATTACTGTGAGCAACTCCACTATGGATGGCAAACTGACCATATCTATGGTTAAGAGTAGTCTTTTAAATGAAGAAATCAGACAACGACCATCCAGAGAGTCCTCTTCTTCACATGTGTATATAATTGAGAGAAGAGGCATGTCCAACAACATGGGAAAATCACAAGAGAGACAGAAATCTAGGGCGAAGTCGAAGGACAGAAGAAAGTGCCATCAATATAACAGGCCTAGTCACTGGAAGAGAGATTGTAGAGTCTGGAAAAGAGAGCAAGCAGAAGACAAAAAGAATCAGAAAAAAGATGAAGATGAGAACGTTGCTGCAACAATGGTTGATGACGATGAGGATCAGTTGGTTCTCTCTATTCAGGAGCAATGTCTACATGCAGGAGATGACTCCGAGTGGGCCGTCGATATGGTCGCCTCCTACCACATGACTGCACAGGGAGTTCTTCATTTCTTATATAGAGGGAAATTTTAGAAGAGTCAAGATGGGTAACAATAGTTATTCCAAGATCGTTGACATGGGCACCTTCTCAGTTTAGACTGATATTGGATGTGCAATGACTCTACAAGAAGTTAGACACGTTCCCAACTTGCGGCTTAGTCTCATATCCGGTTCTCAATTGGATAGGGAGGGTTACTATATGAAGTTTCACAACAACAGATGCAAGATCAGCAAGGGCTCTCTTATCATGGCCAGAGACCGGTTGTGCTGCATGCTCTACGAGACGTGGGTGAAGGTCATGGATGCAGCCTACATGCTAGTGAGGCTGACACGTCAGATCTTTGGCATCATCAGCTCGAACACATGAGCCAAAAAGGCTTACAACTTTTAAGCAGGAAGGAGTTGATATCATGCCACACTAATATAACGTTGTCATCTTGTGATTCATGTGAGATTGGAAAGAACAAGAGTGCACCTTTCAAGACCATATCAATGGTGAAGGAAGACCTTCTGCAGTTGATTCACTCTGATATGTGTGGTCCCATGGACACAACGTCTTTGGGAGGAAACAAGTATTTTCTGACCTTCATTGATGATGCATCAAGGAAGATGTGGGTTTATATGTTGAGGACGACGAATCAAGTCTTTGATTGCTTCAGGAAATTTCATGCCATAGTGGAGCGCTAGACAGGGAGAAGTATTAAAGTGTCCGTGCACGGATAATTGAGGGGAGTACACCTCTCATTGTTTCTAGAGCTACTGTGCAGAGCACAGAATCAGGCATGACAGGATAGAGCCCGTCACACCCCAACACAATGGTGAATGGATAATGCTAAAGACAACAAAGTTGCTCAAGACCTTTTGAGTTGAGGCGGTTTGGACCGCCTGCTACTTGATTAATCGATTTCCATCTATTCCCTTGGATTTTCAGGTCCATGAGTGCATTTCGTCTGGGAAAGATCCCTCATATGCTTACATGGTGTTAAGTTTCAAAGCTTATGCATTTATACCAAAGGAACAGAGGGAGAAGCTTGATGACAAGGCAATGCCTGGTATTTTTGTTGGTTATGGAGATCAGGAGTTCATATAGCGACTTTCGGATCCGACGAAGAAGACCATCACCAGGAATAGAAATGTGATTTTCTATGAGAACCAGACTTGGGTTGAGGATGATAGTGGTGATGGTGACCCAGATGGGATTGTTAAGTACGATGACAATGATGAGAACTCAGATCCTTCTCCAGTACCAGGTACAGGTGGAGAAGATGCACAACCAGAACAATATAAGCAAGATGCAAACCACGTTGTTGCAGGTTCAGGGGATCCTGGGCAGGGGGAGCATCCTCATCAAGAAGTTTATGTAGCAGAGCCTCAAGTCAGGAGATCTGGGAGAGCACATCAGCCATCATCTCGATATCCTACTTCCCAGTACGTAATGCTGACTGATCATGATGAGCCATGCACTTTAGAGGAGGCACACGAATATAAGGAGAGAGATCATTGCCAAATTGCAATGAATGAAGAGATGCAATCTCTGAAGAAAAATCATACCTATGATCTTGTTGAGCTTCCTGCAAGAAAGAAGAAAGCGATGAAGAACAAATAGGTCTACAAGCTGAAGACGGATGATGGTGGTAAGAAACTAAAGTACAAGGCCAAATTGGTTGTAAAAGGACACAACCCGAAAGATGGTGTGGACTTTGATGAGATCTTCTCACCAGTTGTGAAAATGAATTATGTGAGAGTGGTGCTAGTTTTTGTTGCAAGCCTGGACCTTGAGCTAGAGTAGATGGACGTAAAGACAATTTTTCTTCACGGTGACTTGAAGGAAGAGATCTACATGGAGCATCCACATGGATACCAGGAGAAGGGGAAAGATCATATGATTTGTAGGTTGAGGAAAAGTCTCTATGGCTTGAGGCAAGCCCATAGGCAGTAGTATTTGAAGTTTGATGCCTTAATGATGAAGCAGAACTTCAAGAGGACTACAATGGATCCATGTATGTATGTTCGACGTCTTCCCAATGGCATATTCACTATCCTTTTGATCTATGTGGATGACATGCTGATAGTTGGTCATGATCCCGATTTGATTGCAAAGCTCAAAAGGGAACTCTCCAAGAAATTTGAGATGAAGGATTTGATCAAGGCAAACAACATACTTGGGATGAAGATCACTTGCGACAGGAAAAAGCACAGGTTGTGGTTGTCACAAGAGAAGTATGTTGAATGCATTATGGAGCTGTTCAACACGAAGAACATGAAGCCTGTCAGTTCTAGTTAACGAAAGAGATATGCCCATCTACTTTTAATGAGAAAGCTGAGATGACCAAGATTCCTTACCAGTCCGCAGTTGGCAGCCTACTAAGACCCCATGCATGGCATTGGGGATCATCCCTACTTAAACATCTTCCCCTCTCTTCTCTTTTAGTTCTCTCTCCCCAAGCTAGGAGAGATGTAGCTCACGCAAAGCGTGAGGAGCAAGTTCACGCAAGGCGCGAAGAGTTGACCTATAGGGGCGTGAAGAGAAGTCGCATCCACGAGGAGCGTTTACGCCAGAGGCGTGAGGAGCAGCTATGAGGGAGGTCTGTTCTCGAGGAGAGGCATCACGTGACGAGAAGAAGCAACGGTATTGTGTTCTCCAAGTAAAAGGTGACAATTATCTGATTTATTCTTGTAACCGAGACTTAGTTTTGTTCGGCAACAAAACTGAGAAAATATTGTGCCCTCTAATTTTTCTGGCCTAGTGGATTTTGGTGTGGGTCGTCGTGCTTCGTGGATTTATCCCTTCTCTCAAATCGAGGAGGGTTTTCCCACGTAAAATTGCGCGTCTTTTTGTGCTTACTTGATTACTGTGCCACGATTATTTTTCTTGGTTCTCGTGTGGGGACTGCTCTGTTGTTGGTTATGCTTTGCAGGACAGGTTGGGAATCCCTCGATTTCTCAATAAATTCTATGTTGCGGAGATATATGATTGAAGTCATAATTACAAACTGTGTATTTTGCAGGGTGTAAACGGTAAACCTGACAGTTTTCAGGTCAGCTTTGTTCATTTAAAATTGATATTTTTTTTCATCTAAAACCGATATCTTTTAGGGTGCGTTTGGTTGGCGGGTTAAGGCGGGTTAAGGCGGGTTAAACTGGTAGAGGGTAACCCGTTTTGGTGTTTGGATAGAGGGTTAAATTGGGTGTGGGTTAGAAGTGGGTTTGGGGTGATATGATTGTATTGGAGTTTGAAAAAGTGAGTAGTTATTGTGATGTGATTGTATTGAAATTTGGAAAAGTGAGTAGAAGTGGAGTAGTTTATAATTTTTATATGATATGATGGTATAATATATTATTTTTTGATAGGATTGATGATGTAAAATTGATTTATTTATTTTTTTAAAAAAAGAAATAAAGTGGGGCCCACAGGGAGAGAGGGGGATGTGGGTTAAGGGGGGTAAACTCCCCTAACCCGCAGGTAATCCGGGACCCGAACGGGCCCTTAAGCTTTCTCATAGTTATACACAGTTGAAAAGAGTATCAGATGCGATCAAAACTTCTTGTTAAGATAGAGAAGGTTAAGGCAGGAATTATTGTTTGTACTAAATGGAGGTCAACTGCAATAGATCAAACCCTCTCAACAATTCATGATCATCTATGATTAGTTGTGCAACAAAAGAAAGGCACAAATTTCTCAAACCTATTCTTGAGAACAAGTTTTGTTGTGCAATCTTTCAAAAAGTTTCCATTTTAATGACATACTTCTTTGCATTGAGCATATTGTGAATGGTCGCGATTCTTCCAAATGAGTACTTAAGGCGGGGGGTCATCTGCTGTTTATTTTGAACTAGGTGTAGGTTGATTATGGGTGCATTATTTCATATATTATTGCATATCTGATTGTAATACAGAGATAGAGGATGTATACGTAAGCAATGGGTGGTTGATTTTACTCTTTGGAACTTGTTATTTTAGCAATCTAGGCTCTATCACTTCTCTGTTATTTCGTTTGTCTCATATTCTCTAAGTTTAGCTTTCTTGTCCAAATGAGGAGTTGCCAACATACAATCATGACGAATCAAATTCTGTCATTGCAAGCAACTGGTTTAGATACCAAATGCTTTAGTTTTTGCAAACCTGAAATATTGACAATATTAATTTCTATCAGCTACACACTACTTGGTTGCAATTTAAAATCTACTTTTGTGAATCAGATAATCTAGCAATGTTGTTTTGTTACACTTCTCCTCGCTAGTCCATTTGTCAATAAAATTTGTTGATCTTTTTTTCAAATCTGTCAATTCTTTAGCAGAGTTGAACAAGATTGGTAGATATCAGGGTTGAGCATGCTCTTTTTCATTCTAGCTGAAGTTCATGTTAGCTCAACATCCACAATGCACGCTCTCAGAAAATCCAACTCATGGAAGGGCATTTTGGTTCAGATTGTTGGGCATTAGAAGCTTTCTCGAAGAATCAAGCAAGAATCATGCAAAAAATTTCTTTCAATCTATTTTTGTCAAGTTCAAGGTTTCTGCAATGGCTATGTTCAACCCAATATTTTTAGTTCCGGTTGAGTCTTGCAAATATATTTACTGTTAGCTAAAGTGAATATGGTTGGTTATCACCATCAACAATCATGTTACATAAATTTTGATACTATTTTCTAATACTGATGGGCATTTGATATCATAAAATAGATAGTTTGTCCTCCCCCCATCATTTTCTATTTGTCATCCATCTATGATGTGGGGCAATGCTGGGTTCCATTCAATTCCAATGGGCAGTTGCTTGCAATTAAATAAGGCACCGACTTTCTTTTAAAAAAAATACTGACGAGATGCTTTGGTTTCTTCTGTTGCTTATAAGAATAAGAATATACTGTGGGGACTAAGGCATCCTAATCAAAGCGATTCCGCAAGTCTTTCAAGAGTATTTCCTTCTTCACAAGTCCTAATTGGAGATGGAAAATCATATAAAATCCAAAAGTAAAGAAATGACCTGAATGAATATAGTAAACATGATGCCGAGATGGGGATTAACGTGTGAGAAGTGATTCAGTACTGAAGAACTGCCGTCCCTCAAGAAACTGTATCAGGTAGGGTTTCCTGTATCTAGGAATCTGTATTATTTTTGAAATTTTGAATATTTTTGAAAAAGAAAACATGCAGAGGCATACTAAAATCGCAAGAAAATAGTAGTTATACCTTGTTTTTCAGTAAACCCAAGTATAACTAATTTTAAAGAAAAATATCAAGAACATAGCCCTGTGGTTTTCTTCTTTTAAATGGGGTTTACAGCAGTGGGGTTAGGGAACTTTCTGTGTGTACTATTTGGTCAAGAAAATTATTGATAGAAACTACAAACATTTTCTGAATGTGTCGATATCTAAACCTCTTACATTGGTGTCAACATATGTTAGGATTTTCTAGCACTAATATTGGGTCTGATGTAATAAATGTGCGAAATCATGAGGTAAAAACACAAGAAAGCAATTGACTATTTATCTCCTTCCTTGGGAGAAAAGATAACTTTATTCAAGAAGGGATGTATATGCTTAACCTCTCTCCCGATGGCACATGGGGTTCGATGGATATTCAGAGATTAAGGCTTCGTTTTCGTATATAGATCATATATACAACAACAACAAAGCCATTCCTACATTAAGTAAGGTCGGCACCGTACATATAATTAATTCTAATTGAATTGAATTTGACCCTTTAGAATTCAAAATATTCTAGGATTGGAGTGTGGGAAGGATTCAATGTTGTATTTAAGTGAACGTAATTAGGTTTTAATTTAGTGAACCTATGTAATTACATTGGATTTTAATTTGATTTCTATTGAGAAAATAAATGATTTTAGAGGGAAAGTTGGGAATTCCTAAATTTGAAAGATGGTGAGATATGTGTGGAAGTTTAATACCACATCTAGTTTTTTTTTAACTTTTGGTGGGTTTATATATGAATTCACACCCCAAGCCCTTTTAGCAATAGTGGAGAGGAGGAATGGATGACCACACATGCGCGCTCCGCTCTAACATCAGTGTTGGCGCTTGTTGGATGGAGTTTTTGAAAAGTGAAAAGCTGTGTCCTAGGTCTTCATATGCCCTCCCCCTAGTCGTCCTTTTCTTCACTCGCAAGAAAACTCTCACGTTGCTTTTACTCTCTCTATGTTTTTCCCACTGCATCTGCGGCCTGCATTTCTTTTTCTTCTCGGCTGCAAGTTTTCTGAGGTACTTTCGAGGACGATCTCATCATTGTGTATGAATGCAGATTGTGTGTTGTCATATCCTGAGAGGGGATCGTTAGTATCCTTCGCACCAGTATTGTGGGAGAGATATCTTCTTTAAGGCCAATCCATTTCATGGACGTTTCGGTGACCTCTTATCTATTATATTTATTATTTTGTTTGTCGTAATTTATCTATTGCATTGCATTTCCTAGATCTCGCCTTAAAATATTGTTTAAATTGTTTGACTGGTTCCTGCGTGCATCATGTAATTACTATATGAATTGGATATGCTTGATTATTTGTTAATATGTAATGCATTAACTTGGAATTGTTGTTTAATGTGCACGTCAATGTTTCTGATAACAACAATCTTAGAGAAGATATTTGGAACTGGATTTATAATCATGTCGGAAACAATATTTAGTCTCCTTAATCAAGAATATGTAGTAACAATCATAATGCATTCAGTAATATGGATATTTTTAATCAGTAATTTTTGTATGGATATTAGTAATTTACGTAATCAGTAAATTGATTTATATCAATAATTTACCTTTTCTAATTTATACCTGGAATGATCATTGCATAAATAAACTCTATGCCAGCAATAATTTAGATGTGGATTTTTTTATCTTACTAAAACCAACCGCCTATTTTTAAGGAAATGATTTAACTCGAATTCGTATTATGTTAATAATGCATAACATTGTTATTGCCAAAACTGTCTCCTACCAAATAGAAAAAACCTATACACGTGACGAGCCCACGTTTGGTGCTCACCACAACACAATTGGGCAAGGGGCTCTCTGGATAAGACATCTCTCTCTCTCTCTCTCTCTCTCTCTCTATATATATATATATATATATATAGGGTAAATGGGGCTGCCCCCCAGGGGGTAGCTAACTTAGCTCCCCCTGCCCCATTTCCCCATTTTTTTATTTTTTTCGAAAAATAAAACGTGTGTGTGTATGTACGTGTGTGCGTGCGTGTGTGTGTGTGTGCACGCGCGCGTGTGTGTGCCTGCGTGTGTGCGTGCATACGTATGTGTGCGTGCATGGGTGTGTGCGTGCATGTGTGGGTGTGTCCGTGCACATGCTTGTGTGCGTGTGTGTGTGTGTGTGCGTGCGTGCGTGTGTATTTGCGTGCATGTGTGTGCGTGTGTGCGTGCGTGTTTGCGTGTGTGTTTGCGTGCGTGTGTGACGCCCCAGGGATCCAGATACTCAACATTACATTTTCACAACATACAATTCTACATTCGAAATACCAAGTTGTAACAACCATGCAGGAGAACAATACAGAAAGAAGAACTGCATTTTTTTTCATTCTATTCATACATCATGTCCACAAAAAGAATATATTTTGAGAAGACAACAAATGAGGCAACCTTAAGCCAAACTATGCATGCCAAGTCTGCACTTGTGAAGTAGATATTTGGGTCTCAACTTTGAGAGAGTCCCTGCACTTGATTTCTCTATAATATCACCACAATGCTCTTTCATTTCCTTCACTATTCTGCCCATTATTTAACTTGTAATTGTGTCAGAAAACACTGAGGGGTTAGATTGGATCTTGCCAAGTTAATAAAACATATGATCAGTAGGTGGCCAGTTCCTGCTCTACTCATGCTACAAGCTTTCCCCAAAGCCACTCTTTTCTAGGTCCAGTGAGTCATTCATGAAGGAAAGATGATATTATTAATAATGGTGTACACAACTTCTGCAAATGAGAAAGCTACTCTGGTAGATTTTTTGTACTAATCTTTTCCTTGGATACTTACGTCGATTTTCTTCAACTGCTAGAAGACAGTCTGAATGCTTAACAAGGCACACTGGCTAAGTTATGTTCTGGCTCTGTAATGATTAACAAGGAAACTGGAAACAAGGAAAAAGAGTATCTAGAACACAAAAAGAAAGTGTACTTATGATTTCTAATATCGTTTCAAACCAACACCATAAGATGCAAGACAACCACACGCTCTAAATGTTGCGCACGAAATCTCGAGGATCGGAAAAATTAATCAGACAGTCGTCGTTGTTATCCCCAAAAATCCTGTGATAAACAAACAATTTTTTTTATTTTTGCTACTTATTAACCTGTATAGCGGACATGGTCGAACTCAGGGAGGCTACAAATCCCGAGGGTTATTCAATTAATCAAAAATCAATTGAAAGAAAACAAGAATTTCAAAGGACAACTATCCTTATTTTTTGTGATTTTTTTCTTTTTAGTTTTTTTTATTTTTAAAAAATAACATGAAGTAATATTCCCAAGATCAAAAATACACACACCAACTGTTTTTGTAATTTTTCAATTTATCAAAACTACTCAGAAAAATCCAAAGAAAATATTTCTAGGTTTTAAAAGTTTTGAAATATTTAGACAATTTTTATGGAATTTTAATTGTTTTTGTGTTTTTCTAAAAATCAAACAGTGAGAAAATGTGAAAATGTGCACAGCCTGGAGTAATTTGCAACTTAAAAATATTTTAAGTGCCCAAAACTCCTGTAAATTATTTTTAAGACAAACTAGAAACAATTATCTACAAATAGAAACTGAAATCACAATTTTTGGATTTTTGCAGAATTTGCTGTGATTTTTATAAGCTTTTTGATGTTTTTCATTTTTTTTGGGGTTTTATGAATAATTATGCGTGAAAATTGGTTAGAAATTAAAAGACAATGAAATGAAACTACCATACTTTTTGGAATTTTTAGAATATTATTTGAATTTTTATAAATTTTTGAATTTCAAATAGGGAAAAATGACATATTTTTTATTTTTTAATAATATTAAATGAAGACAAAATGCAATAGAAATTTTATGCTAGATGGATATGCACATCAGGACCGTAACATAGTTTTTGCAAGATTTTTAGATCACAAATAATATTTATTTCAATGAAAATATCATGCGAATATAAAGTCTGGAATTGAGAACTAAACTGTACCTATTAAAAAGTTTTGGAAAAATATAGATGACAGACAGAGTTCAATCACAAATTACCCAGATAGCATGTGTGGTGCAAGTGACCTTCAATTCAGAGCAGGGTTTCTTTGACATTTCTGAAACCTTTAGGGACTTTAGATGCAATTTACCCAATTATTTTTCAAAACACCTTCTAGGGTTCCCTATTTGTATCTCTTCCTGCAAAAACCAAATGGAAGGGCCGCCGTCTCCTCTGGGAGGAAGAGCTCGGAAGACGGTTGCGCTTCAAGGCGATGCTGCAGAGATCAACGGGGCGGGCGACGGTCGGCGTAGGTTGTTGCGGCTTGGATCGCGCGGAGGAGGAGCTCGGCACGCCTGGCGGACGTTGCGTACCGTGGGGGTGATAGAGCGTGCTGCTCCACACACGGAGGTCGTGGACGACGGAGGTGGGGCTTCAGGCGACGGAGGCAGGGCTGCAGGGTAGCGCTGCTGTTGCGGCTAGAGACGAGCGGGGCCGAGGAAGAAGGGGGCGACGACGCCTGGAGGGCGGTCGTCCCCCTTTTTGTTTTTTTATAAATTTTTTGTAAATTTTTTTTGTTTGTGTTGTAAATAGTAAAGGAAAAAACTTTTTTATTTTTTATTGTAAATCTGAAAATATAAAAAAATAGAAAATAAGAATTTTTTATTGTTTTTTTATTTTGATTCTCCTGCAAAACAAAGGTTAGAGAAGAAAAACAATTATATGGATTTTTTATTTATTGTTTATTTATTTTCAAATCGAAATATGAACTGGGATCCGGCGAAAATGAAAGGATCGAATCCGATTCTCCGACCACCAAGCGTGGTCGGAGTTGATAGATCGTGGGAGGTAGAGTTTGAAGGCAGAGAGATCGAGAAGATGATATGAAAAATCGATTCAGTGGCGGATCAAAAACGTAACGGATTTTTTTAATGATCTAGAAAAACAAAATGACGATGAATAAAAAATGTGACGAAGTAAACAATGATTAACCTAAATAAAAATAAGAAAAATGTGAATCTCTCCTTAGTAGCAGAAATAAACCATGATCGCCTCGACAAGGCCGACTCGCTGTCACCGGACGGCTTGAAGATTAGGCAACTTTCTCGACGAATTTTTCTCTCGGAGATCGAGCTCCTCTCTCTAAAGATTGATTAAGTTGGAATGAGGGAGAAGGAGCCATGTAAATAAGAAAAGATAATGGAGATGAAATTTTGAATTTTTAGCTTTTTGGATAGAGAGATAAGATGGATACAAAAATTGAAATGAGATAAAGATAAAGTGATAAAACTATTTACGAAATTATCTTTTTTTTTGAATTTTTGTCACTTTATTTATTTGAATTAAAAAATGTTATTTTTTATTTTTATGGTGGTTAATTAAAAATAGCAACTATATACATATACTATATACATATATGACATTATATGCAAGGGTAAATGAGGAAATTAACTATTTTTTGTTTTAATTTTTTAATTTTAGTAAGAATAATTTACAAATATATACAATTACAATATTTACAAAATACATGGCAAAATTGCACAAACCACCCCAGAAAACCAATTTTTTACTCGTAACTCCAAAAATTATGAAATCATAGCCATTTTAAAGATAAATTTAATTTAGAATCCAATGGAAGTGAGATAGGTTTAATTTGAGTTCATATGGAGCCGGAATTGATTTTTTCAATTAGTGCTTAGTGGCTTTTTACAAGCGTGGCTGCTTTTATTCTATACATGATTTAATTGTGCAATTATTTTTATTAATTAGAACACATTTTTATTTACAACATTGGTTTTGATAGTTATTTGATTTGAGGTCAATTAAGGCACAAATAAATTAGTGTTAGTTTTATACAGATATATACAAAATAAGTGAGAAGTATTTACAACAACACACGCACATTTTTTTTGGATTTTCTGCTTAAGGATCCTATCTCCCCCTACTTTATTCCTGGTCGATCAGGTCAAGTCTTGACCTTCTCTCGGGGTTTGGGTCAGCTTGTATACAGTTTTCCTTTTTTTTCTTTTCTTTATTTTTCCTTTCTTTCTTTATTTATTTTAGGTTAAAATTAGTAAGAAGTGCACAATATTTACACAGGCGTAAGTTAATAAGAATATAGAATTAGTATTACATGCAGGTATTTTACAAGGGATTTTAAGCTAAAATAAATGAATGAAGATGATGAATCGCATATTCATCATCCCCCTATGCTTTACCTTTGCTAGTCCCTTAGCAAACACTTATTTGAAAGAATAAGGAAAGAAGAAGAAAGGGAAAAATAAAGAAAGTATGACAACATTGAGTATTAAACCTATCTTCATAAAATTATAGTTTGGAGCTTTGTCAAACCTTCGTATTATTAGGGTGTCGAAACTTCTGTGAGACTTAGAATTTTAAAATCGACAGCCTTCAAGCTCTACATATCATTGTTACAGTTTCAGCTCAGAAGTCATCTTAGATCAATCCTCTTCCCAAAGACACCCTATGAACATTGAACAATCGACTCATGTATGTGAAAAGTTTTAGCTCTTCTCATCCAGAATGCCGGACTACCATGCAAATCCCCTCTCCAGTAACTCGTCCTCGGGGAGTCAGGTATTTCATTCTAAGGTCGGTCGCACTGTGTTCACAATCGAATTGGGGGAGAAGTTAGAAGAAGGAGAAAAGAACTGGAGGGTGGCCAGTGTAGTCACCTCTCCTTGTGAAGCTGGCTAGTGTAGCCGAGTTTCCACCAAGATCTGCAGGTTTTCTAGAAGCTTGGACCTTTTTGGTCAGATATTTATTTGGTAGTGGCTTCTTTCTATTTGGATTTTTGGTGGTTCTGCTTGGATCTTGTTGTGCCCCTACGGATATAGAATCTTTTGTTTCCGTACAAGTTTTGGGGTCTTAGAAAAAATTGTGCCCAGCTGTCCATCCTTTTTCCAAATCTTTATTTCAATCCGTACTCCGGTCTTTAGATTTCCACGCTAGCAGAAAAGAAAAGAAACGCACACAATCCTCCAACATCCCGTTTGAGTTGAGCTAAGTGCATAGTGCGAGAGTACAAATTAATTCCCTATTCCAGAGTTGTACCCAGAATGAAGAGACCAGGTTAGACACAAAGAGTCCAACGATGCACATTGTCATGTGGAACTCAAAGAATTAAGTCAAAGACCTGAAGCTTCTAAAATTCTCTTTCTCGGTGAAGTTCCTCTAAGAATTAGGTGGATTAAGGTCCAACTAAGCTCCATTCTTCACTTTTATACTGTACATAGTTTAAACATCAATACTATCCTGAAAAATGCACATGCAAATGCAAAATATGAATAATGCGGAGATTTTTTTAAAGACATGATGCACATGTGAAAAGAACATTTTTTTGAACTTTTTTTATGGATTTTTGGAGGAAAAATGCAGATGTGAAAGAAAGTTTTTTTTTTGAATTATGCAAATTTTTATGGATTTTTGGTTTTGTAGTTTTTTTAAAGGAAAAGGGTTAGTATATACAAGTATATACAAGAATTTTTTGTTTTTTGTTTTTATTTTTGTTGTTTTTTTTATTTTATTTTATTTTGTTTTTTTTATTTTGTTTTTTTGTTTTGTTTTTTTACACACATGGATTTTACAAAATTGTACACATAACCCCCCTGAATAAACATATTTAAAAGTACGAGTTATGTCTAAAGTATATGAACAATATATACGACACCCCCTTATACTTAGCTCGAACTATGTCCTCATAGTGATCAGAGAGCGACAAAGGAAGACATAACTCGTGCTAAGTATAGAAAGGAGAAAAGATTCCTATGCTACAACGACTCAAAGAAAAGATAAAAAGAAGAGAAGTTGGTGATACCCCCTATACTTAGGATCAAGAAATCCTAAGTATAGTAGAATCTACAAAGGGGAAAACCGATGAAGAGGATGTACAAACTCACAAAGACACGATATGAACAACATCACCCCCTATACTTAGTGTAGAGTATCCCTAAGTATAGGAAACAACAACAAGGGTGATAAACAGGACGAATATGGACAATACAAATCCTTCACCCACCATATTTAGGATAAAGCACATCCTAAGTATAGCATATATACAAACGTACGGAAAAGGGGTGAATTATAAAACGGGAGAAGAAAGAGTGAAACGAAAAGGATATACAAGAGGAGTGGATGTACAAAGGTCAAGAAGGTCGAAAATGAACCTTCTTGCGGGACCGTTGAGGTATGGATTTGACAAGGTGTAGGTCGATATTGGGATCATCACTAGACATAAACTGAGTAAGATCGACCAAGAATGTATCCTCAGCTGTATCAGATTGTGCAGGCCTAAACCGATTATTGGAAGTAGTGTGGTCATGTTCTGCCTGGTAAGTCTCGCAAACATCAGAGTAAAATGGCTCGAAATCATTATCAGAAAAAGCAGGATCAATTTCAGCCTGGCGAGCCTCAATCGGATCATCATCTTTATCAAAAGGCCCAAATTCCTTTATAAAAGCAATCAAATCAAATTTGGTATGATCGGTCTCATCTGAATCAGGGTGAATAGGAACAAACTCATCAGTGAAAGTAGTCGAATCATGTATGTCCTGTCTAATCTCAGAGTCTGCCTTCCGCTCTAGGGTGTCTATCGTGTAAATTCCACGTATGTCATCAATGCATCGCCACATACCAGAAGGGGGAACTCTAAGGTCTATGCTTTCCGAGTCTTCCTCCTTGAACAGGAATTCTTGGGTTTCATTATCATCCAACATATAACAAGAATCTCTGATATTATCATCGAGGTCCAATTCCTTGGAGTTGGCTAACACGGGAGGGATCTCATGGGATGCAGGTCTCTGGACAGTAGTGGGTGTAGTGATTAACACATCGCTCCCTACATCAGAACGGAAGCGAATCTCTCATGATCCATAATCAATAACGGCTCCCGCAGAGACGAGGAAAGGACACCCCAGGATGATTGGAGGGTGCTCCACAGGGGTGGAGGTCTCCATGGGCATTGCAATAAAATCCGAAGTAAAATTCATGCCCTGAATGAGAATGACAATGTTTTCCAAAATACCCTTCAGCCTCTTGATAGATCCATCACCAAATTGAACTATCACCCTGATTCTCTTGAGAGGCCCAAGATGAAGAGAGTGTACCATAGAGAAGGGTATTATATTGATTGATGAACTGTCGTCAAGGAGAGTGTTATCACAAGAATAGTCAGATATAAAGCAACTCACAAGAGGTGTGGCGGTGTTCTCTTTCTTAAAATACGGACGGTGAGAAAAGGTGTAGGCAGTAGCCATGGTCAGGATGTGATGCTTAGATCTTCTCCTTCGCTTTCTTTTCTTGTGTTGAGGAGTAGATAAATCTGTCATGGTCTGTTGAAATGGGACTTTAATGATCTCATGAAGGGTGGCCACCACTTTGAGTTTAGTTAACATGTTTTTGAATTTTTGGACCTCATCCATACAAGGGAGGAGGTCGGAATCAGCATTTACACGCAGATTTCCAAGAGCAGTTTGTACAGTGGAATCCTCGGGGTCAAGGTTGGGACATGCTGTGTGGGTAAATGATCGGTCATTTGGGTCCTCTCCTCACAAAATGAATCAACAACGTGTCTCCCGAATTCTTTTTGGATTTTTGAATTTTTTTCATTTTTTTGTATTTTGGGTGATTTCAAGTTCTCATGATTATCCTCAAATGAATCTATATCCTCAAATAGTGGAGCAGCGTTCTGGCTCTCATTCATGTTAAATAGATTGGAAATCCTCAAATTCATATGCTCCATCATCTGATTCAATGTCTCAAATGTGAACAGCATGAAAGGTGACTCCAAAATCCCATGATCGGGTGGGTTGAATGAGGGTGGGTGAAAATCAAAGTCCTCCAACTCCTGAAATAATGGGTTAGGTGGATATGCATAAAAATCAGGAGGAAAGTCCTCCTGGAAAAGGGAAGGTGGATCAACTGGAGGGTACGAGGTATCTGCTAAGATCGAATTAAAATAACTCCAGTCGACCATCTTTAAAACAAAAGATGAGAGAGCATGAGGGTCAACTCAAAAGATATGGAGAAAAAGGCGCAAATGCACAGCAGGATCTAGTATGCACACAAGCAATCAAACACAATAGAAACCCCTAGTTCACCAACTCAATGCAATGTGAAGATTGTGAAGGTTCGGTCTCTTAATCTTGTATGTTTTAGCATTAGGTGATAATCACAAAGTTGTACAAACACTTAGGTTGAATTATGGGATTTGGGCACTAACCTTAGTGTGTACGCGAGCAAGTTAAAACGAATACAATGAGGGGGTTACTCTCCCCAAAACAATGATTTTTCCTTATGTTTATTTTAGGATCGAGTTTTCTTTAGCAGACCCAAATTTTAGGCAGTTGTCACTTGGTTAAAATATTTTCAAAGAATCGCCTACCGAGTGTCCAATTTCCTTTTTAACTTATGTGAGTGAAAACAAGGAAGGAGATCGAAAATGTCAATGCGCGATTAAAAACAATGATGCATGCAGGGGTTAGAGATGTGTACCTTATCTCCAGCACTCTACATGCAAGTGATCCACGCAGAATTTAAATACAGAAAAATAAACTAACCTATATAATGCAAGTGAACCGTCCTAGATGATAACTTATATTAATAGGCAAGAACAAGTTAATTTGACTAAGTTCAAATTACACTCTACTCTATAGGCACAAATATTCTTGTTCAGGGTGTTTGGACCTAATTAATTACCTGGCTCAAGAAAATTAATTAAAGCAATCAATGGGTGGCTCAAATCCGCGAAAAACAAAGAAAAATAAAGCGATGAAAACAAAACCAGTGAGGTCCCCCAAGTGCACTGGCACTTGGTGAAACAGACCCCGCAACAAATGAATGTCCGTTTTACAAAGTTCAAATGCTAGAAAAATCTCTCTCTTTCTTCTTTTTCGCCTCCTTTACTTCTTCTTCTCCTCTTCTCACGCTATCCTGTGGCTTTGTGAAGAATCAAGTCACCTCCACGTCGCTTGGGTGCTTCGGCTCTCCTAGGATCGCCTCCGTCGCCCTACGGGCCCTCGCAAGAAAAAGAAAAGAGAATGTGTAAGAAACACAATTATCAGATATGAGAGAGAAAAATGAAATGAATGCAGTGGATATAAACAATGAAGTGAATGGCAAGAATGTAAATAGATATTTACAACCAAGAATAGCATGTCAAAAGAGAAACCTAACTACCCTCGTCGTGCCTCCCTGGCAACGGTGCCATTTTGTTGCACACGAAATCTCGAGGATCGAAAAAATTAATCAGAAAGTTGTTGTTGTTATACCTAAAAATCCTGTGACAAACAAACAATTTTTTTATTTTTGCTACTTATTAACCAGTATAGCGGACAGGGTCAAACTCAGGGAGGCTACAAATCCTGAGGGTTATTCAATTAATAAAAAATCAATTGAAAGAAAACAAGAATCTCAAAGGACAACTATCCTTGGTTTTTGTGATTTTTTTTATCTGTCTAATTTTTTTCATTTTCAAAAATAACATGAAGTAATATTTCCAAATCAAAAATACGCACACCAACTCTTTTTGTAATTTTGCAATTTATCAAAAATGCTCAGAAAATTTAGAGAAAATATTTTTGGGTTTTAAAAGTTTTGAAATATTTTTGACAATTTTTGTGGAATTTTCAGATATTTTTTTTTCTAAAAATCAAACAGTGAGAAAATACGAAATTGTGCACAACTTGGAGCAATTTGCAACTTAAAAATATTTTAAGTGCCCAAAACTCCTGAAAATTATTTTAAGACAAACTGGAAGCAATTATCTACAAACAGAAACTGAAATCACATTTTTTGATTTTTGTAGAAGTTTCTGTGATTTTTATAAGCTTTTTGATGTTTTTAAACTTTTTTGGGTTTTATGAACAATTAATGCGTGAAAATTGGTCAGAAATTAAAAGACAATGAAATTAAACTACCTTAATTTTTTGGAATTTTTGGAACAGTATTTGAATTTCTTATGAATTTTTGAATTTCAAACAGGGAAAAATGATATGTTTTTATTTTTTATTAAAAATAAATGAAGACAAAATGCAATAGAAATTTTATGCTATATCGATATGCACATCAGGACCATAGCATAATTTTTACAAGATTTTTAGATCACAAATAATATTTATTTCAACGAAAATATCATGCGAATATAAAGTCTGGAATTGAGGACTAAAATGTAATTATTAAAAAGTTTTGGATTGAACTTAAATATAGATGAAAGGTAGAGTTCAATCACAAATTATCCAGATAGCATGTGTGGTGCAAGTGACCTTCAATTTAGAGCAGGGTTTCTTTGACATTTCGAAACCTCCAAGGACTTTAGATGCAATTTACCCAATTATTTTTCAAAACACCTTCTAGGGTTCCATGTTTGTATCTCTTCCTGCAAAAACCCAAATGGAAGGGTCGCTGCCTCTTTTGGGAGGAGGAGCTCGGAAGATGGTGGGGCATGCCGCGGTTGGAATCGCGCGCCTCAAGGCGATGCTGCGGAGATCAACGGGACGGGCGATGGTCGGCGTAGGTTGCCGCAGCTTGGATCGCGTAGAGGAGGAGCTCGGCACGCCTGGCGGACGTTGCACACTGCGGGGGTGGTAGAGCGTGTTGCTCCATGCGCAGAGGTCGAGGATGATGGAGGCGGGGCTTCAGGCGACGGAGGCGGGGCTTCAGGCGACGGAGGCGGGGCTGCGGGATGGCGCTGCCACCGCGGCAGGAGATCGAGGACGACGGAGGAGGGCTTCCGGCGACAGAAGCGAGGCTGCGGGGCAGCGCTGCTACCGCAGCTGGAGATCGAGGACGACGGAGGCAGGCTTCAGGCGATGGAGGCGGGGCTACGGGGCGGCGCTGTTGCCATGGCTGGAGACGAGCGGGGCCGAGGAAGAAGGGGGTTGCGGCACCTGGAGGGCGGCCGTCCCCCGTTTTTTTGTTTTTTTATAAATTTTTTTGTATTTTTTTATTGTTTGTGTTGTAAACAGTAAAGAAAAAACTTTTTTATTTTTTTATTATAAATCCGAAAATATAAAAAACAGAAATGAGAAATGTTTTTTATTGTTTTTTTATTCTCCTGCAAAACAAAGGTTAGAGAAGAAAAACAATTATATGGATTTTTTATATTTTTTATTTATTTATAAATCGGAATATGAACGGGGTGAAGGATATGGTTAGATCCTCAAGCGCATCACGGAAGCGTGACCGTCGTATCGGATACGACGAAGAACGACTAGTCGCACTAGTTGTTCTATGCAGCGGAAATTAAAATTTTTTATGCGACGAAACCACATGATCCAAGAACACTTCTCGGATCATTTCGTCTGAACCACAAACAAGTATTAGGATTACCTCTTGAAGCGTGGTTGCGATCAAGTCTCTAAACGAAGAGACCTCCTGTCTCAAGTCCGATCCGTCGGAGGAGATGCTTGCGAGCGCGGGGATGAACCGCGTGCTTCTCGCAATCCATGTTGATGATCCAAGCGGTGGATCTCCTGATCTCGACACACGAGATCTGACGTCTTCTTCACTAGCAAGGCACGCTGAAGTAGACGGAATTCCACGAGCAAAACATCGGGCAGCATAACGACGGTGTCGCGGCGATGGAGAGCCTCTCTAGGGCATCCATGGTGGACGGCCATGAGAGGGAGAGAAAGAGAAAGAGAAAGATTATATATATATATATATGCTTCTCAAGCATTATGTGTAAAGAAGAGAAATGGGGTGCCTCTCCTTTTATAGGGTTTTGGGATCCATGGATCTCAATCCATGGGACAACACAAATCCAATGGTTCACATTGATTGTGTTTCTTTTATTGGCTAAGATTTGTGTTGGTAAAAACCAAAAACAATTAATTTAATTTAGATTAAATCTATATTGATAAATCAACACAACTCAATCACCAAATTAAATCAATCCACATTGGAGATAAAGGAAAGGAGGCTCCTCCCTTCCATATTAGTGGTCGTCCCCCTCTCCTATTAGGAAAGGGCGATTCCAATGCAATCTCCAAGATTGCATATATCTCCAATATTTGCAACAACAATTGTTGTAAATTATTCTACAAAATAATTCATAATTATTTTGTGAATATTGCAATCTTGCCATTAAAAAATTGGGAATCACATTCACAACCCAAAATAAAATGTAAATTACATTTTCAATTTAATGTCCAATGTGAATCCAGTTCACATTAACATTTAATTAACAAATGTAAATTACAAATAGTTCTCTCTTATATATTATAAATCACATTTATAATATACATGACTAATATGGATATTGTTATCCACGTTATTCATATCCATGATGATTAAATCACATTTAATCATCTTGGATCTCTATTCTCTTGTGTCCAAATAATATGAATTACATTCACATTATAATTAAATCACATTTAATTATCTTAGATTACTCTCTTTATAATATGAATCAAATTCATATTACTCGTGATAATTAATTCACATTTAATTATCCATTTTGTCAATGCTCGGATAAATATATCAACAATAGAATTATCCATGAACTCTTTCAAGGATAATGCGCTTTCTCCGCAGATACTTGGAGATAAGGACAGGGCGATTGTATTGTTTCACGTATAGCGACTTGGATATTGAGATCATATCTCAAATCCAGATCGCGGGCCTCCCATAGATGCTTGATTAAATCAAGACCGTAAATCTAATCTCTTATTGTATCTGAATCACATTCAGATCAATGTCCAACATTTGGACCAAGATTAGATCACTTCTCTACTGAGAGGAGTCACTAAAATCCAGACCCGTTTCATCACTCCCTAGGAATGGAAGCGTCATGGTTATACAATCGTTTATGATCACATCACCCTCAGGTATTCCCAATCCCTGTACGTCCTGCATACTGGAAGACTCAGATTAAACCCGAAGTATTAGATCAACTTTACACTGTCTACTTCATGGTTTTATCAGTAAGTTTCTCATTCGATCATTGGAAGTTGGTATCGATCATATACTTTCCAAAAGCATATATCATACCTAGGTCTTGATCATATACTTCCCAAAAGTATATATCAAACCTACAAATTCAGTCAAGCTTCCAAAGCGAGACGACCGTGCACGGAATTTGATTCTTCCCAATATCTCATGAGTGAGCTCATGTCTTCCGGCTCAGTAAATGAACCTGTATGATCCCTTTGAGAGATCGTATTACTCATATGCCCTTACATGCACACCAGCGCGCCGGTGTATAGACCTTGGTTAGGTCATCAACCTAGTGGTCTGCCAAATGTACATACTCAGACATATAGTAACACATCTGTCTCCGGTCAGAGGATGTGTGCCTATATCATGACAGCATATGATATAGGACTTCGGTTATCTCAATCTCGTTAAGTCAACTCTTTGACCTAACTAATCTGACACCTCCGAATCTCTATTCCTATGCAGAGGACCTGCAACAAGAGGTCGGTCAGATATCAGCCTTCAGAGATAAGGATTGCCATCTCCTACTCAGGCTGGAGATCATCTCTTAACAATCATTTGACGGTGCTTGATGAGTCCTCAATCTAACTCTTTAGATATTCGTCCAAGCACCAGCCTCTATGATTCTATAGTTGAATCAACAACTGTATGATTATTAAGATGGCCATGGCGCATAACCCTAATTGTACTAAGGGACCTATTATGCAAATTATTCAGTCTTCATTTCAGATCAGGGAATGATATTTGCAATAACATTTATTGCATAATGGCTCGCCGTGGGCTCGCATTTCCAATAATCTCCCAATAACCCAAAGAGCCATTGATGGGCTTATCATTTAAACCCGCACTTATGTGACAATCATAGCTATTTAGAAAATAGCTAGGTAAGTTGATCAGTCACTCTGTTCCCACGAGACTATAGCAAGTCTTTTACGGCACTTGCATATCCCCAGTAACAGTGCTCGCATTCAATGCGAATGTTGCATCTCATGCAACCAATACTCAATTTTTGTTAGTCATAGTGTCCTTGACACTACAGCTTAACAATTATCATAACCAGTATTTCCATAATCCTTATCAGAATATCCTTATTCCTGGAGATCACTATCTCTTAAGGTATCCACAGTAAGACCTTTTAGATCTCTATCTATAAAGTCTTAAGCTTTTGAAGATAAGACTTTGAGATCACTATCTCAAAAATCTTGTCATCTATGAAGATTTTGTTGTTACTGCAATTAAGTGTTCTATCTCCATAGTAGGACTAGTAACAGTTTACTACTCCTAATGTATGGCAGATATCTGGCTTTTGTACACATCTAGCATACACTCAGCTTCTCGTAACTAATGCACTAGTGCAAGTAGTTCTAGCATTTACTTCCTCAACTCTTTGAGGTGTTATCCTTTCAGATAGGTCAGTACCATATCTTAAGGGATGGAAGTCTTTCTTAGAATTTTCCATAAAATGGAATATGTCCAAGGTGTACTACTAATGTGACAGTCATAATACCCTCTTCACTTTGCTACCGAACACCTTCAGAACTAAGATCCAAGAGGTATCCTTGAGATCATATCTCAAGTTATGGAACAACCAGATAATAAAACACTCATTATTATCCTTATGTCATTTTTAATGATTAGGATATCATCTACATTTAGCATGATGAACATAAAGGCACTCCCACTAAGCTTCACATGGCCCATCAAGATTCTATCTGAAATTATAACATTTATAATCTCATCATATCTTATGGTCCAACTTTAAGAAGCTTATTTGAGTCCTTAGATGGATTCCTTAGCTTGCACACCTTGATTTCCTCAACCATGAAACCCTGGGGCTACTTCATGTGAATATCCTTAGAGAGGTATTTATAGAGGAATGCAATCTTGACTTACATCTTGAAAATGCAATAGTCAAGTTGTGCAGCCAAGGTTAGCAATATTCCGATGATTTTAAGCATGGTCACCGAAGAGCAAGTCTCATTGCAAGCAATGTCTTCTCTTCCAGTGTGTAGCTCATGGCTACGAACCGTGCTTTGAAGGTCTCTACCTTCTCATCAGGTTCCCTTTCTCTTGAAGATCCATTTACACCTTTACAGGTCTTACCCATATAGGTGTATCCTCGGGGTTCTATATACAACACTTGTATATGAAGTCTACATTAGACTTTTATTGCTAATCATCCATCTATCCATGCTATGATCTTCAGAAGCTTCATCACATGAAGTTAGATCATTGTCAGATTTCTCTGACACATGTAATCCTTCCTCAAACTCATTTGAAAAGGTTTTAGTGTTTCATCTTTAATTATCCTTTTAGTTTCCAATTTCAGATTCCTCGTTATCTTTTCAAGATTAAATGAGTTCCTATACTTCATTTTTCATCTTGATTCTTAAGAGTCTCTACTTCTAAGAATCTCATTCTTAGAGATGAGATATTTTAAGAATCTCAAGGTCATAAAGTAGGTATCCAATATCATCCTTTATTTTCCTAATGAAGCAACACCCTCAAGTGCTAGATTCCATCATGCATGGAACCTTTTTAAGGATATACATTGTAGTCTCTACTACACATATATATATACCTGGAAACTAAGGGATAATTATGCTAAAATTCATCATTGATAAGATCATGTCACACATGATCCAATTGTATCTCCCTATAACTCTATTGAGTTAAGGTATGTTAGGAGGATTGAGATATAAATGATATTCATATCTCCTTAAGGTATCCTTTGAATTCATCTAACAGGTACAAGCTACCTTGATTAGATCAAATTCATTTTATCTTCCTTCAAACTTTGGTTGTAAACCAAAAACGATGAAATCTTTGAACATTTCAAAGGTTTCTAAGTGAAGAGAAGAAATCTCATATCATACATAATCATTAGTAGATATCACATATCTATAATGTTTACTATGATATAGATGATCCGCATACATCAATATGTATGTGATCCTGAATACCTCGACATCTTACACCATTCCCAAAGAAGGGTGTATTGGACATTTTACTTTGAATACAATATTCATAAGTATGTAAGTTTTGAAATGTTATACATTCTAAAGTTTCATCTCTTACTAGCCTATTGATCAAATCAATAGACAAATGTCCAAGGCTTGATGCTAGATCATTGTCAAATGATCTTCATCCTCCTATTGATCTTAAGGTTTAATTTCAGTATTTAGAAATGTTAATGAACCATTCATTAATTTTCTAATTTAGTGGAGTCCACTAGATTTTAGATTACTTTCTGAAATATATCCATCATAACTCCTTATGATAGGTCCATTCCAGAATTCATGTTTATTTCCAACATTTAGAAACAAACAATGAGTGTATTCTAATGTCTAGGTCATAGAGACATTCTCTAAGACTAAGGGCTCTCCCACTGAAATTAACAAGTCTATCAATCCAACAGAGACTATTGCAACCATTACATCAAAATCCATGTGGATAACTACAGAACTTAAGATCAATTATTCCAGTCTTCTAAAACATATGCAACCCATTGCAAGTGTTGTAGAAGATTGAGATACAATTACAAGACTTTATCTTATTTAATAAGCAAGTCAATATCAATGATTTATGTAGATTATTCTGATGCTCTATCCGAGTCCTTCTCTAAGGATTCTAGACAGACTTGATAGTCATACTATCACCACATCAACTTATTGCAGTATTGGCATTCATTCAGCTCTTTGGATGTAATATGGAAGTCATAGAAGTACAGTCAACTCTTTGACTATACCTCTTACTTGGGTCCAACCCATGCTTCCACTGCGCTCCCTTTATCTATAAACAACCATTGCTTAAGACTAAGGATCTCTTATGTTAAATTCGAAAGAATTCAATGTAAGAGTATTTCAACATTTATACATGCCTCATTAAATTCATACAATATGAATATTATGAAGCTTCATGAATGACTAGAGTATAGACAGTAGAATGATGACATTCATCATGTCTACATCCATCTAGACCCTTAAAATATTGGTTCAGGTAGGTATTCAAACATTTTGAATACATCATCTCTTATGGAGCCACCATTCTGCATGATGCAGAGAACCATGTCATTCATGATTAAATGTTGAGAGCACATATGTGTGCAAGAAAGTCTTCTTATATTTTATAAGGATTAATTGACAATTGTGATCATCATCGATATGTCACTTCCAAAGTACATCCGATGAGATCAAGACTATAGAGACATACAAACCCTAGGGTTGTAGTCCTATTATCTATTTAATTGTCATTCCTCAATATTATGAGGAAACTTGCACATTTAAACCACATACATTATGTGTCCAAATGCAAGTACAATATCTGGATCATGAGTCCAATCCAAGATATTTTACTGGTTGTCATTGAGTATTTATTGAGTGGGTTTTAATGAAGGATTATCTGAAATAAGAAATTTGCATAAGTATACATATTTATATATATATATATACATATTTTACTTTGATTTAGGAATTTTTATATCGAAGTTAAATTGCCTTGTCAACATTGAAAGTTCATTCCCTTATTTACTTTCAATGTAAGAGATATACTTATCAACATATCTCAGCAAGATCTGGGATCTCCTTCCTTATCTTTGTTGCATCCCAATAATATGAGAACCTACAACTCGGATAAAAAGAAGTGGGAACACATTCCGCCTTGCAAGTCCAACTTGCATCTTCCAATTCGGTCTTTAACACCCGGGCCCACCACCCCTAAGGCAATGTTGACCCATCATTAATTGAACCAACCGTCAACAAGAATACAACTCGCTATGCGCAATCCAATATCGCCCTAATAATATGAGGACCCGATATTGGGGTCACTACGCATACGTCCTTACTCTTTCGAGAAGCGAAGAGCCCGATCCAAATGGATCGTATGCAGGAGCTGTCACTTCGGACATGCATCTCCTACATACAATATCTGGCGACGGAACCCTTCTCCCTGACGGGAGATCATGGATGTCACGTATGTGATCCTCCACCTCATATTCAAATTTTAATTAATTATCATGAATCATATTTACATAATTAATTCTTCCAAGGGAACTATTAACTCTAATCATATTAGAGTATTCTAATTGGACATAATCAATTTAATCATATTAAATTAATTATCAATCCAATTCAATCAACAAACTTGAATAACTTACTTGAATATATATATGGTATTATTCTCAAAGTACGTATTAATTCGTATTTTAATAATTAGAAAAATACATCATAATCCCTCGGACATTATCCCGGCCCTACCCGCTGTCATGGCCAGTACCGACGGGAGTGGGACGGACCGCATACGTTGCAACCCGCTACCCCAGCGATCCCCGACTAGACACCATATCCACCTCGGGAAAGGATAATGCCAAATTGATTAATTTGTACTTGAGATGATCATCGGTTCTTCAACCGAAAATTATACCATATAGTAATCAAAACAATTTATATTATAAGGAAATTTGCTTGACAAATTCCCAATCCTATTCAAGCAAGGAGTTTGATGATTGTGATTCCAATTAAGATTTAGATCAAATCTAAATAATTAATTGGTTGGGGCCAAGTCAATTAGGTAAATAATCATGTTCCAATATTTCACAAATATTTTCAAGATTATTTCATGAAATTAACAATTAATTTCACTAATTGACAATCACTTGGTTCTAGATTAGGACTGTAATTTCAGTAGTGACCCCTACTCACTAAAATTATAATATCTCAATCAATTTAAATCCAAATTAGACAAAATCAATTTTCAAAGATTGCTAACTTGATTTAGGAAAGAACTTAATGGTGTTTAACGCATTTCGAGGCGAATGATAACAGTAATTAACTCTTTAATCAAGTTAAAATCTACTGTCCCGCAACAGTGCATACATGTTCATTAAAACAACAATATCTAGAGCATACGAAAGCCGATTTACGTAAACTCGGATCCCATGGTTTCCTTATTTAATGGGGAACAAAATACAAGTAAATAATTCGTGTATAAATATTTTAAACATGGCCGAAATTATTTACTAAACAGATCTGCGAAATCAAATGCGATAAAAACTTTCGCGACCTTAACGAACCCAAGTCGTCCTCGGTTTGCGAATCACATTCGAAACCGTCGACCTAAGGCTCTGATACCACTTGAAGGACATGGTTAGATCCTCAAGAGCATCACGGAAGTGTGATCGTCATATCGGATACGACGAAGAACGACTAGTCGCGCTAGTTGTTCTATGCAGCGGAAATTAAAATTTTTTATGCGACGAAACCACATGATCCAAGAACACTTCTCGGATCGTTTCGTCTGAACCACAAATAAGTATTAAGATTACCTCTTGAAGCGTGGCTGCGATCAAGTCTCTAAACGAAGAGACCTCCTGTCTCAAGTCCGATCCGTCGGAGGAGACACTTGCGAGCGCGGGGATGAACCGCGTGCTTCTCGCAATCCATGTTGATGATCCAAACGGTGGATCTCCTGATCTCGACACACGAGATCCGACGTCTTCTTCACGAGCAAGGCACTCCGAAGTAGACGGAATTCCACGAGCAAAACATCAGGCAGCATAACGACGGTGCCGCGGCAATGGAGAGCCTCTCTAGGGCATCCATGGTGGACGGCCATGAGAGGGAGAGAAAGAGAGAGAGAGAGAGAGAGAGAGAGAGATATGCTTCTCAAGCATTATGTGTAAAGAAGATCAATGGGGTGCCTCTCCTTTTATAGGGTTTTGGGATCCATGGATCTCAATCCATGGGATAACACAAATCCAATGGTTCACATTGATTGTGTTTCTTTTAATGGCTAAGATTTGTATTGGTAAAAATAAACAACAATTAATTTAATTTAGATTAAATCTATATTGATAAATCAACATAATTCAATCACCAAATTAAATCAATCCACATTGGAGATAATGGAAAGAAGGCTCCCCCTTCCATATTAGTGGTCGTCCCCCCTCTCCTAATAGGAAAGGGAGATTCCAATGCAATCTCCAAGATTGCATATATCTCCAATATTTGCAACAACAATTGTTGTAAATTATTCTACAAAATAATTCATAATTATTTTGTGAATATTGCAATCTTGCCATTAAAAAATTGTGAATCACATTTACAACCCAAAATAAAATGTAAATTACATTTTCAATTTAATGTCCAATGTGAATCTAATTCACATTAACATTTAATTAACAAATGTAAATTACAAATAGTTCTCTCTTATATATTATAAATCACATTTATAATATACGTGGCTAATATGGATATTGCTATCCACATTATTCATATCCATGATGATTAAATCACATTTAATCATCTTGGATCTCTATTCTCTTGTGTCCAAATAATATAAATTACATTCACATTATAATTAAATCACATTTAATTATCTTAGATTACTCTCTTTATAATATGAATCAAATTCATATTACTCGTGATAATTAAATCACATTTAATTATCCATTTTGTCAATGCTCGGATACATATATCAACAATAGAATTATCCATGAACTCTTTCAAGGATAATGCGCTTTCTCCGCAGATACTTGGAGATAAGGACAGGGTGATTGTATTGTTCCACGTATAGTGACTTGGATATTGAGATCATATCTCAAATCCAGATCGCGGGCCTCCCATAGATGCTTGGTTAAATCAAGACCGCAAATCTAATATTCTTATTGTATCTGAATCACATTCAGATCAATGTCCAACATTTGGACCAAGATTAGATCACTTCTCTACTGAGAGGAGTCACTAAAATCCAGACCCGTTTCATCACTCCCTAGGAATGGAAGCGTCATGGTTATACAATCGTTTATGATCACATCATCCTCAGGTATTCCCAATACATGTACGTCCTGCATACTGGAAGACTCAGATTAAACTCGAAGTATTAGATCAACTTTACACTGTCTAATTCATGGTTTTATCAGTAAGTTTCTCATTCAATCATTGGAAGTTGGTATCGATCATATACTTTCCAAAAGCATATATCATACCTAGGTCTTGATCATATACTTTCCAAAAGTATATATCAAACCTACAAATTCAGTCAAGCTTCCAAAGCGAGACGACCGTGCACGAAATTTGATTCTTCCCAATATCTCATGAGTGAGCTCATGTCTTCTGGCTCAGTAAATTAACCTGTATGATCCCTTTGAGAGATCGTATTACTCATATGCCCTTACATGCACACCAGCGCGCCGATGTATAGACCTTAGTTAGGTCATCAACCTATTGGTCTGCCAAATGTACATACTCAGACATATAGTAACACATCTGTCTCCGGTCAGAGGATGTGTGCCTATATCATGACAGCATATGATATAGGACTTCGGTTATCTCGATCTCGTTAAGTCAACTCTTTGACCTAACTAATCTGACACCTCCGAATCTCTATTCCTATGCAGAGGACCTGCATCAAGAGGTCGGCCAGATATCAGCCTTCAGAGATAAGGATTGCCATCTCCTACTCAGGCTGGAGATCATCTCTTAACAATCATTTGACGGTACTTGATGAGTCCTCAATCTAACTCTTTAGATATTCATCCAAGCACCAGCCTCTGTGATTCAATAGTTGAATCAACAGCTGTATGATTATTAAGATGGCCATGGTACATAACCCTAATTGTACTAAGGGACCTATTATGCAAATTATTCATTCTTCTTTTCAGATCAGGGAATGATATTTGCAATAACATTTATTGCATAATAGCTTGTCGTGGGCTCGCATTTCCAACACGGGGATCCGGTGGAAATGAAAGGATCAAATACGATTCTCCAATCACCATGCGTGGTCGGAGTTGATAGATCGTGGGAGGTAGAATTTGAAGGAGGAGAGATCGAGAAGATATGATGAAAAATCGAGTCGGTGGTGGATAAAAAACGTGACGGATTTTTTTAATGATCTAGAAAAATAAAATGACGTTGAATAAAAAATACGACGAAGTAAACAACGATTAACCTAGATAAAAATAAGAAAAATACGCATCTCACCTTAGGAGCGAAAATGAACCGTGATCGACTCGACAAGACTGACTCGTTGTCACCGGACGACTTCGAGACTAGGAAACTTTCTCGACGAATTTTTCTCTCGAAGATCAGGCTCCTCTCTCTAAAGATTGATCAAGTTGGAATGAGGGAGAAGGAGCCATATAAATAAAAAAAGATAATGGAGATGAAATTTTGAATTTTTACCTTTTTGGATAAAGAGATAAGATGGATGCAAAAATTGAAATGAGATAAAGATAAAAAGATAAAACTATTTACAAAATTATTTAATTTTTTTGAGTTTTCGTCACTTTATTTAATTGAATTAAAAAGGTTATTTTTTTATTTTTTTATGGTGGTTAATTAAAAACAGCAACTATATACATATATTATATACATATATGACATTATATACAAGGGTAAATGAGGAAATTAGCTATTTTTTGTTTTAAAATTTTTTATTTTTAAATTTAGTAAGAATAATTTACAAATACATACAATTACAATATTTACAAAATTCATGGGAAAATTACACAAACCACCCCGGAAAAACCAATTTTTTACTCGTAACTCCAAAAATTATGAAATCACAGCAATTTTAAAGATAATTAAATTTAGAATCCAATGGAAGTGAGATTGGTTTAATTTGAGTTCATATGGAGCCGGAATTGATTTTTTTTCAATTAGTGGTTAATGGCTTTTTCCAAGTGTGGCTACTTTTATTATGTACATGATTTAATTGTGCAATTATTTTTGTTAATTAGGACACATTTTTATTTACAACTTTGGTTTTGATAGTTATTTGATTTGAGGTCAATTAAGTTACAAATAAATTAGTGTTATTTTTATACAGATATATACAAAACAAGTGAGAAGTATTTACAACAACACACATACATTTTTTTGGATTTTCTTCTTAAGGGCCCTATCTCCCCCTACTTTATTCCTAGTCGATCAGGTCAAGTCTTGACCTTCTCTCGGGGTTTGGGTCAGCTTGTATACAGTCTTCCTTTTTTTCCTTTTCTTTCTTTTTCCTTTATTTATTTATTTATTTTAGGTTAAAATTAGCAAGAAGTGTACAATATTTACACAGATGCAAGTTAGTAAGAATATGGAGTTAGTGTTATATGCAAGTATTTTATATGGGATTTTAAGCTAAAGTAGATGAATCAAAATGACGAATCGCAGATTCATCACTAACCAACTGAGATACTCCAGGTGTTATCTCTAAAATTATCTGTGGAGATTCAGTGGAGACTACGAGATTCTAATTGAAATGTCAATTGCATATCAAATGCTACCTATCCCCTGAATTGCATGTAGAGGAATAAGATGATGAAACATGAACTCATATGGGAACCATCAAACGAATCGAAACAAAATGTGAGGGAAATAACCAAGATCACATATATATATAAAGACATGAAATGCAAATAACGAAATATAAAATAAATGGAGGAAGTACATGGTATTTTACCTATAAATGTGGCAAAATCAAAAATTCCTTAAACATGTCAAAGCATTCTTACTTCTAAGCATACCGAGTACGCATCTAAGACAAGATAAGCAAATTCTGAAACAAAAAATGAAGACCTGAGCAGGATAGACCTCCCCGCTAGTATGAAATTTGATACCGACGTGGTGGTACGGGAACCACAAACCGCCGTCATAATAATGCGTGTGCGTGTGTGTGTATGTGTGTGTGTGTGCACGCGTGCATGCGTGCGAGCGTGCGAGTCTGCTTCGTCCAGCTTGCTTGAATCAACTACCAGACTAACTTGCTTGCTTAGCTCACTTCTGTCTTTCACCACCTACCCCTCTTCTCTTAGTTGAGACTCCCTGGGTCTATGCTTCCGAACCTCAAATCAACACTATATAAAATAACTTCACTAGGTTAGGTCTCGCATCGCTTATCCGCTTCTTCCTTCCAACCATGTATTATATGTATTTGTAGGAAATCTCCTATAGTTAACATTCATTCCCCATCCCCATTCTCTCCTCTTTCTATCCCTTCTTTCGGAACATCTGATAGCAGACCACGACTTCTCAGGTGACTCGCGGCACAATATGTATCTCTTTCCTGGCTAAGAAAAGTCGAGAACTGGATTGGGAGAATCTGAATGATCCTTTTTGAGTTTGAATTTGTTCATTTAGAATTAGGGTTCTTCTACTTATTTATTTCTTTAGTCTTCTGCCTCTATCCCGTACTCATAGGTATAGCATTTGAATCAATAGAGAACCTTTTCCTCTGTATGAATCGATATTATTACATTCCAATAGGGAGATGCGAGTGTTGAGATGTTGAGCCGGCTAAGAGAGGGTGAGGACGAGCCAAGAAGTTTTGGAAAGAGACCATACGAAGGGAACTTAGTTTTGTGGATATAAGCCCAGGATTGGCCCAAGAAACATCTAAATGGAGGCGAAGAATCCATGTAGCTGACCCTACTTAATTGTGGGAAAAGGCTTTGTTGTTGTTGTTGTTGTTGTTGTTGTTATATATATATATATATATATATATATGGGAAAAATGGGGCTACCCCCTAGGGGCAGCCAATATGGTTGTCCACACCCATTTTTCGCAATTTTTTTTAATTTTTTTGGAAAAATATCACAATGTATATTCATCTCTATATCCCTCCTATATGCCATTCGAATTTCGTCAGAAACAGAGACCTTATTTCCTCCATCCATACGCTATTTTTTTAATGGTCGCAGGATTTTTTAAATCGACCCTGTCTGGATGGATGCCGTAGGAGTCTCTGTTTCTGACAAAATTCGAATGGAATATAGGAGGGATATAGGGATGAATACATGATGATATTTTTTAAAAAAATAAAAAAATTTGCCTAAAAATGGGACGGGGCAGCCCCATCAACCCCATGTATATATAGGGGTTAAATGGGGTTTTCCCCTAGGGGGGAGCTAACTTGGCTTCTCTCGTCGCATTTTACCTGGTTTTATTTTTTTTAAATTGCTTCCATGGATTTTCATCAATATATCCCTATATTATGTCCTTCAAATTTCATGTGAAGCAGAGATTCCAACGACCTCCATCCAAACAGGGTTGTTTTTAGCAATTCTTTTACCGTTAAAAATGACTGTCTAGATGGAGGTCGTAGGAGTCTCTGTTTCGTACGAAATTTAAATGACATAATATATGGATATAGTGATGAAATTCCACGGAAGAGTCAAAAAAAAATAAAAAAATCAGGTGAAATGGAGCGGGGGGGCCAAGTTAGTTCCCCTAGGGGCTACCCCATTTAACCCTATGTCTGTGTGCGCGTGCGCACGTGTGCCTGCGTTTGTGCGTGTGCGTGTGCGTGTGCATGTGCGTGTCTGCGTGTCTGCGTGCGTGCATGCGTGCGTGTGTGTGTGTGTTTGTGTGTGTGTGAAACTTTAAATGAGGTGAGTCTTTTATGGATGGATGGAATGCCACACCAATTTAGGTATTTTTTTCTATTATAACTCCATAAATTTAACAATAGATGTTAACATAATATGTATATCAAGAAAGATATATGAAAATATAATTATATCGGACAAAAAAATAGCTACAATATGGATTCTATATTTTACGAAACAATATTATCATCAATATTTTACAATGTACAGTTTATATTTTACAAAATTGTCATGCAACACGAAAGGTGAAGGATATGGAATTATCCTCAAGCGCATCACGGAAGCGTGATCGTCGTATCGGATACGACGAAGAACGACTAGTCGTACTAGTTGTTCGATGCAGCGGAATTTAAAAATTCTATTCGTTGAAACCACATGATCCGAGAACCATTCTCAGATCGTTTCATCTATAACCACAACAAGTATAATGCAATACCACTTGAAGCGTGGTTGATCAAGTCTCTAAAGGAAGAGACCTCCTGTCTCAAGTCCGATCGTCGGCGAGACTTCTTGCGAGCGCGGGGATGAACCGTGTTGTCCTCGCAATCCAAGAAGATGATCCAAGCATGGTTGCTCCTGATCTCGTCACACGAGATCTAGCGTCTCCTTCGTGGGCGTAGCACACCACGAAGACGGAGAAACCGAAGAACGTCGAAGCGGCAGCGCGGTGGCGATGGCGACGACGATTCCCTTCTCTACGGTATGGTGGACGGCCACCAACAAGAGAGGGAGAGAGGGCTGGCGTGTATGAAGAAATGAGGGAGAGAGAGAGCTCCAATATTGCAAGTTATTAGAGAGCATAGTATGCCTCTCTATTTATAGGGTTTTGGATCCATGGATCTCAATCCATGGGACACATAAAATCAATGGGTGAGATTGATTTGTTACAATCCCATGGCCAAGATTGTTGTTGTCAAAAGCAACAAATTTAGGTCAAAATATATTTGATAAAATCAAATATATTTATTCCTAAATCAACCCAACAAATAAGGAGAGAAGATACATGGAGATTTCATCTCCATGTACCTTCCAAGTGGACGGCCACACATTCCTTATAGGAAAGTTGTGCCGCCCCTTGAGATTGCATGGAGATTGCAATCTCATGGAAATCCATGAGATTGCATATCTCCTTGGAATCTCTCTTATTTATTTGCAACAAATTTATTGGGTTTTATTCTTCAAAAATAATTCACAATTATCTTTGAGAATATTGCATTCTTGCCATGGAAAAAATTGTGAATCATATTCACAACCCAAAACAACATATGATTCATATTGTTAATTAATTACACAATGTGTATCCAATACACATAATAATTAATAAACACATATAAATTATAATTAGCTCTCTCTAATACATTATAAATCACATTTATAATATATTATGAATAATTGGATATTTCTATCCACATTATTCTTATCCACATTAATTAAATCACATTTAATTAAATTGGATAATTTCTTCACACATCAAGATGATTAAATCACATTTAATCATTATTTCTTCATTGCTTAGATCTTATGGAATTATTCTTGAACCCTTCAAGAATAATGCAATCTCTCCGCAGATACTTGGAGATAAGGACAAGGCGATTGTATTGTTCCACATATAGTGACATGGATATTGAGATCATATCTCAAATCCAGATCGCGGGCCTCCCATAGATGCTTGATTAAATCAAGATCGTAAATCTAATCTTCTCATTGTATCTGAATCATATTCAGATCAATCTCCAACACTTGGACCAAGATCAGATCACTTCTCTACTGAGAGGAGTCACTAAAATCCAAACCCGTTTCATCACTCCCTAGGAATGGAAGCGTCATGGTTATACAATCGTTTATGATCAAATCACCCTCAGGTATTCCCAATACCTGTACATCCTGCATACTGGAAGACTTAGACTAAACCCGAAGTATTGGATCAACTTTATACTGTCTACTTCATGGTTTTATCAGTAAGTTTCTCATTCGATCATTGGGAGTTGGTATCGATCGTACACTTTCCAAAAGTGTATATCATACCTAGGTCTTGATCATATACTAAAAGTATATATCAAACCTACAAATTCAGTCAAGCTTCCAAAGCGAGACGACCATGCGCATGGAATTTGATTCTTCCCAATATCTCATGAGTGAGCTCATGTCTTCCGGTTCAGTAACTGAACCTGTATGATCCCTTTGATAGATCGTACTACTCATATGCCCTTATATGCACACCAGCGCGCCGGTGTATAGACCTTGATTAGGTCATCAACCTATTGGTCTGCCAAATGTACATACTTAGACATATAGCAACACATCTGTCTCCGATCAGAGGATGCGTGCCTATATCATGACAGCATACGATATAGGACTTTGGTTATCTCGATCTCGTTAAGTCATCCCTTTGACCTAACTAATCTGACACCTCCGAATCTCTATTCCTATGCAGAGGACCTGCATCAAGAGGTCGGTCTGATGTCAACCTTTAGAGATAGGATTGCCATCTCCTACTCAGGCTGGAGATCATCTCTTAATAATCATTTGACGGTGCTTTATGAGTCCTCAATCTAACTCTTTAGATATTCATCCAAGCACCAGCCACTATGATTCAATAGTTTAATCAACAGCTGTATGATTATTAAGATGGACATGGTACATAACCCTAATTGTACTAAGGGACCTATTATACGAATTATTCATTCTTCATTTCAGATTAGGGAATGATATGTGCAATAACATTTATTGCATAATGGCTCGCCGTGGGCTCGCATTTCCAACAATCTCCCACTAGCCCAAAGAGCCATTAATGGGCTAATCATTTAAACCCGCACTCATGTGACAATCATAGGCTATTTAGAAAAAAGCAAGGTAAGCTGATCAGTCACTCTGTTCCTACGAGACTACGCCAAGTCCTTTTACGACACTTGCGTATCCCCAGTAACAGTGCTCGCATCCAATGCGAATGTTGCATCTTATGCAACTAATACTCAATCTTGTTAGTTATAGTGTCCTAGACACTAGAGCTTAACAATTATCATAACCAGTATTTCCATAATCCTTATAAGAATATCCTTATTTCTGGAGATCTCTATCTCCTAAGGTATCTTTAGTTAAGACCTTTTAGATCACTATCTATAAAGTCTTAAACTTTTGAAGATAAGACTTTGAGATCACTATCTCAAAAAATCTTGTCATCTATGAAGATTTTGTTGTTACTGCAACCAAGTGTTTTATTTCCATAGTAGGACTAGTAACAGTTTACTACTCCTACTGCATGGCAGCCATCTGGCTTTTGTACACATCTAGCATACACCCGGCTTCTCAGAACTGATGCCCAAAGGCAAGAAGTTCTAGCATTCACTTCCTCAACTCTTTGAGGTGCTATCCCTTTAGATAGGTCAGTACCATATCTTAAGGGATGGAAGCCTTTCTTGGAATTTCTATGAATAGAATATGTCCAAGGTGTACTACAAATGTGACAGTCCAATTATCCTCTTCTCTTGGCTTCTGAACAACTTCAGAACTAAGATCTAAGAGGTACCTTTGAAATCATATTTCAAGATATGGAATAGCCAGTCTATAAAACACTTATTATTATCCTTTTATCATTTTAAATGATTAGGATATCATCTACATTTAGCACGATGAACACAAAGGCACTCCCACTAAGCTTCACAAGGCTCATCAAGATTTTATCTGAAATCATAACAATTATAATTCCATTAAATCTTATGGTCCAACTTCAAGAAGCTTATTTGAGTCCATAGATGGATTCCTTAGCTTGCACACCTTGCTTTCATCAACCATGAAGCCCTGGGGCTACTTCATGTGAATATCCTCAAAGAGGTATTCGTAGAGGAATGCAATATTGACTTACATCTTGAAGATGCAATAGTCAAGTTATGTAGCTAAGATTAGCAATATTCTGATGGTTTTAAGCATGGTCACCGAAGAGCAAGTCTCATCGCAAGCGATGACTTCTCTTCCGATGTGTAGCTCAAGGCTACAAACCGTGCTTTGAAGGTCTCTACCTTCTCATCAGGTTCCCTTTCTCTTGAAGATCCATTTACACCTCTACAGGTATTACCCATATAGGTGGATCCTCGAGGGTCCATATACAACACTTGTATATGAAGTCTACATTAGACTTTTATTGCTATCCATCTATCCATGTTATGATCTTCAGAAGCTTCATCACATGAAGTTCGATCATTGTCAGATTTCTCTAACACATGGAATCCTTCATCAAACTCATTTGAAGAGGTATTAGTGTTTCATCTTCAATTGTCCTTTTGGTTTCCAATTTCAGGAGTCTCATTATAAATGAGTTCCTACACTTCATTTTCATCTTGATTCTCAAGAGTCTCAACCTCTAAGAATCACATTCTTAGAGATGAGATACTTTAAGAATCTCAAGGTTATAAAGTAGGTATCCAATACCATCCTTTATTTTCCTAATGAAGCAGCACTCTCAAGTGCTAGATTCCAACATACATGGAACCTTATTAAGGATATACATTGTAGTCTCTACTACACATATATACCTGGAAACTAAGGGATAATTATGCTAAAATTCAACATTGATAAGATCATGTCACACATGATCCAATTGTATCTACCTATAACTCTTTTGAGTTAAGGTGTGTTAGGAGGATTGAGATAGAAATGATATTCATATCTCCATAAGGTATTCTTCGAATTTAATCTAGTAGGTACTTGCTACTTAGATTAGATCAAATTCATTTTATCTTCCTTCAAACTTTGGTTCTAAACCAAAATTAATGAAATCTTTGAACATTTCAAAGGTTTCTTATGTGAAGAGAAGAAATCTCATATCATACAATCATCAATAGATATCACATATCCACAATGTTTACTATGATATAGATGATCCACATACATCAATATGTATGAGATCCTGAATACCTTGGCATCTTACACCATTCCCGAAGAAGGGGATATTGGACAATATTCATAAGTATGTAAGTTTTGAAATTTTAGACATTCTAAAGTTTCATCTCTTACTATTCTATTGATCAAATCAATAGACAAATGTCCAAGGCTTGATGCTAGATCATTGTCAAATGATCTTCATCCTCCTATTGATCTTAAGGTTTAATTTCAGTATTCAGAAATGTTAATGAACCATTCATTAATTTTTCTAATTTATGTGGAGTCCACTAGATTTTAGATTACTATCTGAAATATCTTCATCATAACTCTTTATGATAGTTCTATCTCAGAATTCATGTTTATTTCCAACATTTAGAAACAAACAATGAGTGTATTCTTATATCTAGGTCATAGAGACATTCTCTAAGACTAAGGGCTCTCCCACTGAAATTAACAAGTCTATCAATCCAACAGAGATTGTTGCAACAATTGCATCAATATTCATGTGGACAACTATAAACCTTTAAGATCAAATTTTCCAATCTTCTAAAACATATGCAACCCATTGCAAATGTCATCAGAAGATTGAGATACAATTATTTGACTTTATCTTATTCAATAAGTAAGTCAATATCAATGATTTATGTAGATTATTCTGATGCTCCATCCGAGTCCTTTTCTAAGGATTCTAGACAGACTTGATAGTCATACTATCAACACATCAACTTATTACAGTATTGGCATTCATCCAACTCTTTGGATGTCATATGGAAGTCACAGAAGTCCAGTCAACTCTTTGACTTTCCTTCTTTCTTGCGTCCAACCCATGCTTCCATTGCGCTCCCTTTATCTATAAGCAACCATTGCTTAAGACTAAGGATCTCTTACAATAAATTCAAAAGAATTCAAAATAAGAGTATTTCAACATTTATTTATGCTTCATTAGATTCACACAATATGAATACTATGAAGCTTTATGAATGACTAGAGTATAGACAGTAGAATAATGACACTCATCATCTACATCCATCTAAACTCATAAAACATAGGTTCAGGTAGGTACTCAAACAATTTGAATATATCATCTCTTATAGAGCTACCATTCTGCATGATGCAGAGAACCATGTCACTCATGATTAAATGTCAAGAGCACATATATGTATGCCAAAATATCTTCATTGATTTTATAAGGATTATTTGACAATTGCGATCATCATCGACATGTTACTTCCAAAGTACATCCAATGAGATCAAGACTATAGAGACATACAAACCCTAGGGTTGTAGTCCTATTATCTATTTAATTGTCATTCCTCATTAGTATGAGGAGACTTGCATATTGCAACCACATACATTATGTGTTCAATTGCAAGTACAATATCTGGATCATGAGTCCAATCCAAGATATTTCACTGGTTACTATTGAGTATATCATTGAGTGGGTTTTAATGAAGGATTATCTGAAATAAGAAATTTGCATAGATGTATGTATTTATATATACATATTTTACTTTGATTTAGGAATTTTTATATCAAAGTTGTCTTGCCATGTCAACATTGAAAGTTCATTCCCTTAATCACTTTCAATGTAAGAGATATACTTACCATTATATCTCAAGCAAGATCTGGGATCTCCTTCCTTATCTTTGTTGCATCCCAATAATATGAGAACCTACAACTCGGATAAAAAGAAGCGGGAACACATTCCGCCTTGCAAGTCCAACTTGCATCTCCCAATTCAGTCTTTAACACCCGGGCCCACCACCCCTAAGGCGATGTTGACCCGTCATTAATTGAACCAACCGTCAACAGGAATACAACTCGCTATGCGCAATCCAATATCGCCCCAATAATATGAGGACCTGATATTGGGGTCACTACGCATACGTCCTTACTCTTTCGAGAAGCGAAGAGCCCGATCCAGATGCGCTTTCATACAGGAGCTGTCACTTCGGACAGGCGTCTCCCACATGCAATCCCTGGCGACGGAACCCTCCGCCTTGACGGGAGACCATGGATGTCACTTATGTGATCCTCCACCTCATATTCAAATTTTAATTAATTATCGTGAATCACATTCACATAATTCTTCCAAGGGAATTATTAACTCTAATCATATTAGAGTATTTCAATTGGACATAATCAACTTAATCATATTAAATTAATTATCAATCCAATTCAATCAATCAAACTTGATTATTTTACTTGAATACATATATGGTAATATCTCAAAATACGTATTAATTCGAATTTTAATAATTAGAAAAATACATCTTAATCCCTCGGACATTATCCCGGCCCTACCCGCTGTCATGGCCAGTACCGACGAGAGTGGGACGGACCACATACGTTGCAACCCGCAACCCCAATGCTCTCCGACTAGGCACCATATCCGCCTCGGGAAAGGATAATGCCAAATTGATTAATTTGTACTTGAGATGATCATCGGTTCTTCAACCGAAATTGTACCATATAGTAATAATCAAAACAGTTTTGATTATAAGGAAATTTGCTAGACAAATTCCCAAATCCTATTCAAGCATCAAGTTTGAAAGATTGTGGTTTCCAATTATGATTTAGATCACATCTTAATCAATTATTGGTTAAGGCAATGTCATTTAAGGGAATAATTATCATCAAATATTTCACAAATATTTATGCACAATTATTCTAGGAAATTAAACAATTTAATTTCACTAAATGATTAAATGACAATCTCCAATCAAACATCAAGTTTGATGAATGCGTTTCCAATTAAGATTTAGATCAAATCTAATCAATTAATTGGTTGAGGCCATGCCAATTATGTAAATAATCATCTTCAAATATTTCACAAATATTTTTCATGATTATTTTACGAAATTAACAATTAATTTCACTAATTGACAATCACTTGGTTCTAGATTAGGACTGTAATTTCAGCAGTGACCCCTACTTACTAAAATTTGCATATCTCAATCATATTAAATCCAAATTAGACAAAATCAATTTTCATAGATTGCTAATTTGATGTAGGACATAATCCAAGTGATGTTACACGCATTTCGAGGCAAGTCTAAACAGTAATTAACATTTTAATCACCTTCAGATCTACAGTTCCCGCAACAGTGCATACATGTTCAATAAAACAACCATATCTAGAGCATACGAAATCCGATTTAAGTAAACTCAGATCCTATGGTTTCCTTATTTAATGGGGAACAAAATCCAAGTATTAAATTCGTGTTTAAACAATTTAAACAGTGCCGAATTTGTTTACTAAACAGATCTGCGAAATCAAATGCGATAAAAACTTTCGCGACCTTAACGAACCCAAGTCGTCCTCGGTTTTTCGAATCATATTCGAAACCGTCAACCTAAGGCTCTGATACCACTTGAAGGATATGGAATTATCCTCAAGCGCATCACGGAAGCGTGATCGTCATATCGGATACGACGAAGAACGACTAGTCGTACTAGTTGTTCGATGCAACGGAATTTAAAAATTTTATTCGATGAAACCACATGATCCGAGAACCATTCTCAGATCGTTTCATCTATAACCACAACAAGTATAATGCAATACCATTTGGAGCGTGGTTGATCAAGTCTCTAAAGGAAGAGACCTCCTGTCTCAAGTCCGATCGTCGGCGAGACTGCTTGCGAGCGCGGGGATGAACCGTGTTGTCCTCGCAATCCAAGAAGATGATCCAAGCATGGTTGCTCCTGATCTCGTCACACGAGATCTAACGTATCCTTCGTGGGCGTAGCACACCAAGAAGACGGAGAAACCGAAGAACGTCGAAGCGGCAGCGCGGTGGCGATGGCGACGACGATTCCCTTCTCTACGGTATGGTGGACGGCCACCAACAAGAGAGGGAGAGAGGGCTGGCGTGTATGAAGAAATGAGGGAGAGAGAGCTCCAATATTGCAAGTTATTAGAGAGCATAGTATGCCTCTCTATTTATAGGGTTTTGGATCCATGGATCTCAATCCATGGGACACATAAAATCAATGGGTGAGATTGATTTGTGTCAATCCAATGACCAAGATTGTTGTTGTCAAAAGCAACAAATTTAGGTCAAAATATATTTGATAAAATCAAATATAATTTATTCCTAAATCAACCCAACAAATAAGGAGAAAGATACATGGAGATTTCATCTCCATGTACCTTCCAAGTGGACGGCCACACATTCCTTATAGGAATGTTGTGCCGCCCCTTGAGATTGCATGGAGAATGCAATCTCATGGAAATCCATGAGATTGCATATCTCCATGGAATCTCTCTTATTTATTTGCAACAAATTTATTGGGTTTTATTCTTCAAAAATAATTCACAATTATCTTTGAGAATATTGCATTCTTGCCATGGAAAAAATTGTGAATCATATTCACAACCCAAAACAACATATAATTCATATTGTTAATTAATTACACAATGTGTATCCAATACACATAATAATTAATCAACACATATAAATTATAATTAGCTCTCTCTAATACATTATAAATCACATTTATAATATATTATGAATAATTGGATATTTCTATCCACATTATTCTTATCCACATTAATTAAATCACATTTAATTAAATTGGATAATTTCTTCACACATCAAGATGATTAAATCACATTTAATCATTATTTCTTCATTGCTTAGATCTTATGGAATTATTCTTGAACCCTTCAAGAATAATGCAATCTCTCCACAGATACTTGGAGATAAGGACAGGGCGATTGTATTGTTCCACGTATAGTGACATGGATATTGAGATCATATGATGCTTGATTAAATCAAGACCGTAAATCTAATCTTCTCATTGTATCTGAATCATATTCAGATCAATCTCCAACACTTGGACCAAGATCAGATCACTTCTCTACTGAGAGGAGTCACTAAAATCCAGACCCGTTTCATCACTCCCTAGGAATGGAAGCGTCATGGTTATACAATCGTTTATGATCAAATCACCCTCAGGTATTCCCAATACCTGTACATCCTGCATACTGGAAGACTTAGACTAAACCTGAAGTATTGGATCAACTTTATACTGTCTACTTCATGGTTTTATCAGTAAGTTTCTCATTCGATCATTGGGAGTTGGTATCGATCATACACTTTCCAAAAGTGTATATCATACCTAGGTCTTGATCATATACTAAAAGTTTATATCAAACCTACAAATTCAGTCAAGCTTCCAAAGCGAGACGACCATGCGCATGGAATTTGATTCTTCCCAATATCTCATGAGTGAGCTCATGTCTTCCGGTTCAGTAACTGAACCTGTATGATCCCTTTGAGAGATCGTATTACTCATATGCCCTTATATGCACACCAGCGCGCCGGTGTATAGACCTTGATTAGGTCATCAACTTATTGGTCTGCCAAATGGACATACTTAGACATATAGCAACACATCTGTCTCCGGTCAGAGGATGCGTGCCTATATCATGACAGCATACGATATAGGACTTTGGTTATCTCGATCTCGTTATGTCAACCCTTTGACCTAACTAATCTGACACCCCTGAATCTCTATTCCTATGCAGAGGACCTGCATCAAGAGGTCGGTCAGATATCAACCTTCAGAGATAGGATTGCCATCTCCTACTCAGGCTGGAGATCATCTCTTAATAATCATTTAACGGTGCTTTATGAGTTCTCAATCTAACTCTTTAGATATTCATCCAAGCACCAGCCTCTATGATTCAATAGTTGAATCAACAGCTGTATGATTATTAAGATGGCCATGGTACATAACCCTAATTGTACTAAGGGACCTATTATACAAATTATTCATTCTTCATTTCAGATTAGGGAATGATATGTGCAATAACATTTATTGCATAATGGCTCGCCGTGGGCTCGCATTTCCAACAATCTCCCACTAGCCCAAAGAGCCATTAATGGGCTAATCATTTAAACCCGCACTCATGTGACAATCATAGGCTATTTAGAAAAAAGCTAGGTAAGTTGATCAGTCACTCTGTTCCTGCGAGACTACGCTAAGTCCTTTTACGGCACTTGCATATCCCCAGTAACAGTGCTCGCATCCAATGCGAATGTTGCATCTTATGCAACTAATACTCAATCTTGTTAGTTATAGTGTCCTAGACACTACAGCTTAACAATTATCATAACCAGTATTTCCATAATCCTTATAAGAATATCCTTATTTCTGGAGATCTCTATCTCCTAAGGTATCTTTAGTTAAGACCTTTTAGATCACTATCTATAAAGTCTTAAACTTTTGAAGATAAGACTTTGAGATCACTATCTCAAAAAATCTTGTCATCTATGAAGATTTTGTTGTTACTGCAACCAAGTGTTTTATTTCCATAGTAGGACTAGTAACAGTTTACTACTCCTACTGCATGGCAGCCATCTGGCTTTTGTACACATCTAGCATACACCCGGCTTCTCAGAATTGATGCCCAAAGGCAAGAAGTTCTAGCATTCACTTCCTCAACTCTTTGAGGTGCTATCCCTTTAGATAGGTCAGTACCATATCTTAAGGGATGGAAGCCTTTCTTGGAATTTCTATGAATAGAATATGTCCAAGGTGTACTACAAATGTGACAGTCCAATTATCCTCTTCTCTTGGCTTCTGAACAACTTCAGAACTAAGATCTAAGAGGTACCTTTGAAATCATATTTCAAGATATGGAATAGCCAGTCTATAAAACACTTATTATTATCCTTTTATCATTTTAAATGATTAGGATATCATCTACATTTAGCACGATGAACACAAAGGCACTCCCACTAAGCTTCACAAGGCTCATCAAGATTTTATCTGAAATCATAACAATTATAATTCCATTAAATCTTATGGTCCAACTTCAAGAAGCTTATTTGAGTCCATAGATGGATTCCTTAGCTTGCACACCTTGCTTTCATCAACCATGAAGCCCTGGGGCTACTTCATGTGAATATCCTCAAAGAGGTATTCGTAGAGGAATGCAATATTGACTTACATCTTGAAGATGCAATAGTCAAGTTATGTAGCTAAGATTAGCAATATTCTGATGGTTTTAAGCATGGTCACCGAAGAGCAAGTCTCATCGCAAGCGATGACTTCTCTTCCGATGTGTAGCTCAAGGCTACAAACCGTGCTTTGAAGGTCTCTACCTTCTCATCAGGTTCCCTTTCTCTTGAAGATCCATTTACACCTCTACAGGTATTACCCATATAGGTGGATCCTCGAGGGTCCATATACAACACTTGTATATGAAGTCTACATTAGACTTTTATTGCTATCCATCTATCCATGTTATGATCTTCAGAAGCTTCATCACATGAAGTTCGATCATTGTCAGATTTCTCTAACACATGGAATCCTTCATCAAACTCATTTGAAGAGGTATTAGTGTTTCATCTTCAATTGTCCTTTTGGTTTCCAATTTCAGGAGTCTCATTATAAATGAGTTCCTACACTTCATTTTCATCTTGATTCTCAAGAGTCTCAACCTCTAAGAATCACATTCTTAGAGATGAGATACTTTAAGAATCTCAAGGTTATAAAGTAGGTATCCAATACCATCCTTTATTTTCCTAATGAAGCAGCACTCTCAAGTGCTAGATTCCAACATACATGGAACCTTATTAAGGATATACATTGTAGTCTCTACTACACATATATACCTGGAAACTAAGGGATAATTATGCTAAAATTCAACATTGATAAGATCATGTCACACATGATCCAATTGTATCTACCTATAACTCTTTTGAGTTAAGGTGTGTTAGGAGGATTGAGATAGAAATGATATTCATATCTCCATAAGGTATTCTTCGAATTTAATCTAGTAGGTACTTGCTACCTAGATTAGATCAAATTCATTTTATCTTCCTTCAAACTTTGGTTCTAAACCAAAATTAATGAAATCTTTGAACATTTCAAAGGTTTCTTATGTGAAGAGAAGAAATCTCATATCATACAATCATCAATAGATATCACATAACCACATTGTTTACTATGATATAGATGTTTCACATACATCAATATGTATGAGATCCTGAATACCTTGGCATCTTACACCATTCCCGAAGAAGGGGGAATTGGACAATATTCATAAGTATGTAAGTTTTGAAATTTTAGACATTCTAAAGTTTCATCTCTTACTATTCTATTGATCAAATCAATAGACAAATGTCCAAGGCTTGATGCTAGATCATTGTCAAATGATCTTCATCCTCCTATTGATCTTATGGTTTAATTTCAGTATTCAGAAATGTTAATGAACCATTCATTAATTTTTCTAATTTATGTGGAGTCCACTAGATTTTAGATTACTATCTGAAATATCTTCATCATAACTCTTTATGATAGTTCTATCTCAGAATTCATGTTTATTTCCAACATTTAGAAACAAACAATGAGTGTATTCTTATATCTAGATCATAGAGACATTCTCTAAGACTAAGGGCTCTCCCACCGAAATTAACAAGTCTATCAATCCAACAGAGATTGTTGCAACAATTGCATCAATATTCATGTGGACAACTATAAACCTTTAAGATCAAATTTTCCAGTCTTCTAAAACATATGCAACACATTGCAAATGTCATTAGAAGATTGAGATACAATTATTTGACTTTATCTTATTCAATAAGTAAGTCAATATCAATGATTTATGTAGATTATTCTGATGCTCCATCCGATTCCTTTTCTAAGGATTCTAGACAGACTTGATAGTCATACTATCAACACATCAACTTATTACAGTATTGGCATTCATCCAACTCTTTGGATGTCATATGGAAGTCACAGAAGTCCAGTCAACTCTTTGACTTTCCTTCTTTCTTGCGTCCAACCCATGCTTCCATTGCGCTCCCTTTATCTATAAGCAACCATTGCTTAAGACTAAGGATCTCTTACAATAAATTCAAAAGAATTCAAAATAAGAGTATTTCAACATTTATTTATGCTTCATTAGATTCACACAATATGAATACTATGAAGCTTCATGAATGACTAGAGTATAGACAGTAGAATAATGACACTCATCATCTACATCCATCTAAACTCATAAAACATAGGTTCAGGTAGGTACTCAAACAATTTGAATATATCATCTCTTATAGAGCTACCATTCTGCATGATGCAGAGAACCATGTCACTCATGATTAAATGTCAAGAGCACATATATGTATGCCAAAATATCTTCATTGATTTTATAAGGATTATTTGACAATTGCGATCATCATCGACATGTTACTTCCAAAGTACATCCAATGAGATCAAGACTATAGAGACATACAAACCCTAGGGTTGTAGTCATATTATCTATTTAATTGTCATTCCTCATTAGTATGAGGAGACTTGCATATTGCAACCACATACATTATGTGTTCAATTGCAAGTACAATATCTGGATCATGAGTCCAATCCAAGATATTTCACAGGTTACTATTGAGTATATCATTGAGTGGGTTTTAATGAAGGATTATCTGAAATAAGAAATTTGCATAGATGTATGTATTTATATATACATATTTTACTTTGATTTAGGAATTTTTATATCAAAGTTGTCTTGCCATGTCAACATTGAAAGTTCATTCCCTTAATCACTTTCAATGTAAGAGATATACTTACCATTATATCTCAAGCGAGATCTGGGATCTCCTTCCTTATCTTTGTTGCATCCCAATAATATGAGAACCTACAACTCGGATAAAAAGAAGCGGGAACACATTCCGCCTTGCAAGTCCAACTTGCATCTCCCAATTCGGTTTTTAACACTCGGGCCCACCACCCCTAAGGCGATGTTGACCCGTCATTAATTGAACCAACCGTCAACAGGAATACAACTCGCTATGCGCAATCCAATACCGCCCCAATAATATGAGGACCCAATATTGGGGTCACTACGCATACGTCCTTACTCTTTCGAGAAGCGAAGAGCCCGATCCAGATGCGCTTGCATACAGGAGCTGTCACTTCGGACAGGCGTCTCCCACATGCAATCCCTGGCGACGGAACCCTCCGCCTTGACGGGAGACCATGGATGTCACTTATGTGATCCTCCACCTCATATTCAAATTTTAATTAATTATCGTGAATCACATTCACATAATTCTTCCAAGGGAATTATTAACTTTAATCATATTAGAGTATTTCAATTGGACATAATCAACTTTATCATATTAAATTAATTATCAATCCAATTCAATCAATCAAACTTGATTATTTTACTTGAATACATATATGGTAATATCTCAAAATACGTATTAATTCGAATTTTAATAATTAGAAAAATACGTCTTAATCCCTCGGACATTATCCCGGCCCTACCCGCTGTCATGGCCAGTACCGACAAGAGTGGGACGGACCACATACGTTGCAACCTGCAACCCCAATGCTCTCCGACTAGGCACCATATCCGCCTTGGGAAAGGATAATGCCAAATTGATTAATTTGTACTTGAGATGATCATCGGTTCTTCAACCGAAATTGTACCATATAGTAATAATCAAAACAGTTTTGATTATAAGGAAATTTTCTAGACAAATTCCCAAATCCTATTCAAGCATCAAGTTTGAAAGATTGTGGTTTCCAATTATGATTTAGATCACATCTTAATCAATTATTGGTTAAGGCAATGTCATTTAAGGGAATAATTATCATCAAATATTTCACAAATATTTATGCACAATTATTCTAGGAAATTAAACAATTTAATTTCACTAAATGATTAAATGACAATCACCAATCAAACATCAAGTTTGATGAATGCGTTTCCAATTAAGATTTAGATCAAATATAATCAATTAATTGGTTGAGGCCATGTCAATTATGTAAATAATCATCTTCAAATATTTCACAAATATTTTTCATGATTATTTCACGAAATTAACAATTAATTTCACTAATTGACAATCGTTTGGTTCTAGATTAGGACTGTAATTTCAGCAGTGACCCCTACTTACTAAAATTAGCATATCTCAATCATATTAAATCCAAATTAGACAAAATCAATTTTCATAGATTCCTAATTTGATTTAGGACAGAATTCAAGTGATGTTACACCCATTTCGAGGCAAGTCTAAACAGTAATTAACATTTTAATCACGTTCAGATCTACAGTTCCCGCAACAGTGCATACATGTTCAATAAAACAACCATATCTAGAGCATACGAAATCCGATTTACGTAAACTCAGATCCTATGGTTTCCTTATTTAATGGGGAACAAAATCCAAGTATTAAATTCGTGTTTAAACAATTTAAACAGTGCCGAATTTGTTTACTAAACAGATCTGCGAAATCAAATGCGATAAAAACTTTCGCGACCTTAACGAACCCAAGTCGTCCTCGATTTTTCGAATCATATTCGAAACCGTCGACCTAAGGCTCTGATATCATTTGAAGGATATGGAATTATCTTCAAGCGCATCATGGAAGCGTGATCGTCGTATCGGATACGACGAAGAACGACTAGTCGTTCGATGCAGCGGAATTTAAAAATTTTATTCGATGAAACCACATGATCCGAGAACCATTCTCAGATCGTTTCATCTATAACCACAACAAGTATAATGCAATACCTCTTGAAGCGTGGTTGATCAAGTCTCTAAAGGAAGAGACCTCCTGTCTCAAGTCCGATCGTCGGCGAGACTGCTTGCGAGCGCGGGGATGAACCGTGTTGTCCTCGCAATCCAAGAAGATGATCCAAGCAGGGTTGCTCCTGATCTCGTCACACGAGATCTAACGTCTCCTTCGTGGGCGTAGCACACCAAGAAGACGGAGAAACCAAAGAACGTCGAAGCGGCAGCGCGGTGGCGATGGCGACGACGATTCCCTTCTCTACGGTATGGTGGACGGCCACCAACAAGAGAGGGAGAGAGGGCTGGCGTGTATGAAGAAATGAGGGAGAGAGAGAGCTCCAATATTGCAAGTTATTAGAGAGCATAGTATGCCTCTCTATTTATAGGGTTTTGGATCCATGGATCTCAATCCATGGGACACATAAAATCAATGGGTGAGATTGATTTGTGTCAATCCAATGGCCACGATTGTTGTTGTCAAAAGCAACAAATTTAGGTCAAAATATATTTGATAAAATCAAATATAATTTATTCCTAAATCAACCCAACAAATAAGCAGAGAAGATACATGGAGATTTCATCTCCATGTACCTTCCAAGTGGACGGCCACACATTCCTTATAGGAATGTTGTGCCACCCCTTGAGATTGCATGGAGATTGCAATATCATGGAAATCCATGAGATTGCATATCTCCTTGGAATCTCTCTTATTTATTTGCAACAAATTTATTGGGTTTTATTCTTCAAAAATAATTCACAATTATCTTTAGAATATTGCATTCTTGCCATGGAAAAAATTGTGAATCATATTCACAACCCAAAACAACATATAATTCATATTGTTAATTAATTACACAATGTGTATCCAATACACATAATAATTAATCAACACATATAAATTATAATTAGTTCTCTCTAATACAATATAAATCACATTTATAATATATTATGAATAATTGGATATTTCTATCCACATTATTCTTATCCACATTAATTAAATCACATTTAATTAAATTGGATAATTTCTTCACACATCAAGATGATTAAATCACATTTAATCATTATTTCTTCATTGCTTAGATCTTATGGAATTATTCTTGAACCCTTCAAGAATAATGCAATCTCTCCGCAGATACTTGGAGATAAGGACAGGGCGATTGTATTGTTCCACGTATAGTGACATGGATATTGAGATCATATCTCAAATCTAGATCGCGGGCCTCCCATAGATGCTTGATTAAATCAAGACCGTAAATCTAATCTTCTCATTGTATCTGAATCATATTCAGATCAATGTCCAACACTTGGACCAAGATCAGATCACTTCTCTACTGAGAGGAGTCACTAAAATCCAGATCCGTTTCATCACTCCCTAGGAATGGAAGCGTCATGGTTATACAATCGTTTATAATCAAATCACCCTCAGGTATTCCCAATACCTGTACATCCTGCATACTGGAAGACTTAGACTAAACTTGAAGTATTGGATCAACTTTATACTGTCTACTTCATGGTTTTATCAGTAAGTTTCTCATTCGATCATTGGGAGTTGGTATCGATCATACACTTTCCAAAAGTGTATATCATACCTAGGTCTTGATCATATACTAAAAGTATATATCAAACCTACAAATTCAGTCAAGCTTCCAAAGCGAGACGACCATGCGCATGGAATTTGATTCTTCCCAATATCTCATGAGTGAGCTCATGTCTTCCGGTTCAGTAACTGAACCTGTATGATCCCTTTGAGAGATCGTATTACTCATATGCCCTTATATGCACACCAGCGCGCCGGTGTATAGACCTTGATTAGGTCATCAACCTATTGGTCTGCCAAATGTACATACTTAGACATATAGCAACACATCTGTCTCCGGTCAGAGGATGCGTGCCTATATCATGACAGCATACGATATAGGACTTTGGTTAGCTCGATCTCGTTAAGTCAACCCTTTGACCTAACTAATCTGACACCTCCGAATCTCTATTCCTATGCAGAGGACCTGCATCAAGAGGTCGGTCAGATACCAACCTTCAGAGATAGGACTGCCATCTCCTACTCAGGCTGAAGATCATCTCTTAATAATCATTTGACGGTGCTTTATGAGTCCTCAATCTAACTCTTTAGATATTCATCCAAGCACCAGCCTCTATGATTCAATAGTTGAATCAACAGCTGTATGGTTATTAAGATGGCCATGGTACATAACCCTAATTGTACTAAGGGACCTATTATACAAATTATTCATTCTTCATTTCAGATTAGGGAATGATATGTGCAATAACATTTATTGCATAATGGCTCGCCGTGGGCTCGCATTTCCAACAAAAGGTCCATCTCATTGGAAGGGTCCCCTATATATATATGAAAAAATGAGATGCCCCTGACTATTTTTCTGTAATTTTTTTATTTTTTTGGAAAATATCACCTTGTATATTCATATGTATATCCCTCCAATTTTTCATTTCAAATTTTATCGGAAACAGATATTCATATGGCATCCATCTAGAACAGGTAATTTTAACGATTTAAATATTGGTATCGACATGTTCTAGATGGAGAGCATAGTTTTCGATGAAATTTGAATAACATGTTGGAGGGATATATAGATGAATATATATGGTGATATTTTTCAAAAAAGAAAAGAAATTTGTGGGAAAATGGTTGAGGGAAGCTAATAGGCAAACCCCATTAAATCATATATATATATATAGGAGTGATCCTATGAGAGCAAAAAGTTGTGAGAGTATGAGAGGAATGATTCTGGACCACATGATTTACCCAGGAGAGAGAAGACCAGGACAGAGAAAACAAAATCATGCGGTCCAGAATCATTCCTCTCATGCTCTCACAACTTTTTGCTCTCATAGGATCACTCCCCTATATATTTATATGTGTGTGTGTGTGTGTGTGTGTGTGTGGAAAAATGGGGCTGCCCCCGCCCCATTTTTCGGCGTTTTTTTTATTTTTTTTGAAAAATAAAACCATGTATATTCATCCCTATATCCCTCGTACATGCCATTCGAATTTCGTCAGAAACAGAGACTCCTACGGCCTCCATCTCGATGGTATCGATTTAAAAAAATCCTATTACCGTTAAAAAATTACTGTCCGGATGGAGGCCGTAGGAGTCTCTGTTTCTGACGAAATTCGAATGGTATATAGGAGGGATATAGGGATGAATGTAAATGGTGTTATTTTTCAAAAAAAATAAAAAATTTTGCCCAAATAAGGCGGGGGCAGCAACATATGACCCTATATATATATATATATATATATATATATATAGGGGTTGGGGAGGCTGCACCGGTGGGTGGAGCTAACTGGCTGCACCCGACCATTTTTTCCTTTGATTTTTTGTGTTTTTGAAATGAAACCTAGGGGCATTTAAATCATTATATATCACCATGATATCATACTAATTTCAACTAAATTCGACATTTCTATCATCTCCATCAAGGCTATGACATTTTAACAGTTTCAGAATTATTGAAATTGACCATATCTAGATGGGCATGCTAGGAGTATTTGTTTTACATGAAATTTGAAACACGTATTCCACACAATAAACTAAGTGAATCCCCATAAGTTTTTTTCAAAAAAAAAATAAAAAACCAATGAAAAAAATGGCCGGGTGTAGCCAGTTGGCTGCACCCATCGGTGCATACTCCCTTTTCCCATATATCTATGTGTGTGTGTGTGTGCGCGTGCGCGTGCGTGTGCGTGTGCGCGCGTGTGTGTGTTGTGTGTTGTGTGTGTAAAGGGGGGATTGATGGGGGGGGGTTGCCCCTGACCTTATTTCAGCGTTTTTTTTATTTTTTTCAAAAAATATCGCCATGTATATTCATCCCTATATCCCTCCTATATGTCATTCGAATTTTGTAAGAAACAGAGGCTCCTACAGCCTCCATCAAAACAATCATTTTTTAACGGTTCAGGATTTTTTAAATCGACACCATCTCGATGGAGGCCGTACGAGTCTCTGTTTCTGACGAAATTCGAATGGCATATAGGAGGGATATAGGGATGAATATATATGGTGATATTTTTCAAAAAAAAATGACAAAAAATAAGGCAAGTGCAGCCCCATTTTTCGCCCACCTGCATGTAATTTTACATGCACCCAGGAAAATTGTCAACATATGACTTATTCCGTCAAACTTAACAGAGAATTAAGATCGAACTTGACGCAGGGTTATGCCATGTAAAAGTTAAGCATTATTCAGTTCATGATTATCAAAGGTTCCCGTGTTATGGTGTAACAAGGTAGAAAAAGGAGAGGAAGGGGATAGTCGTACAAGGAAGAAGGGAAGGGAATAACGCCTTTATTCTTGATGTTATTACCCAAATAAACACACCCTTCTACAAGATTACTGCATTAAATTCTTTTCTATATCATAAACCATACTAATCTCCGTGGGACTTCCTTTCATTTAGACGTCATCCTCATTTTTTATGCATGTATATAACAGTGAATAAGCGTTTGTTTGACAAATTCATCGTATATTCTTATTCGTTGTACATTTTTTAAGATCGTATTGCAAATCTTTTTTAGATTAATAGCTCATATATCCAACTAATAATCCCTTTCAAATTATATTACAGGACACGATATACCTCCATGAAGACTAGATCATTGGTTATTGCAGGTTGTTGACCTAAAACACTTGACTCCTCCATTGATCTAATTCGTGATTATGGAGGATTATATACGTAATATTGAAAGTATATATAAAATCCTATATATAATTTCAGGTGTAAAATCCTATAATTTTTCCCTCAAAAAATCCTGCAAAAAACATTACAAACAAATTTTCTATTGGAGGACTAATGATTACTTGATTGACGAGAACTTGAAATGATGATGATGGTCACCATTGGCAATGTAACCTTTGGCGCATCCAATTCGACACCTGAGATGCCAAGTTGAGCTTGCCTACCTTAGTCGGCACATAAGATTCCGAATTTTACATATTTTAAAAATGCTGAAAATTGCTGCTATTTTACATAATTAGGATTAACTATTTCTAAAATAATTCTCTCGTTACCAAAAAGTTGTAAATGGTTGTTTCAACACATGAAAGAAAACAGTAGTATACTGTCATTTTCTGCCCAACGAAATTAGACAACACAACAATACATTGCATGGAAAGAGTGTATAGAGGTGCACGTGGAGCATTCCCGACAAAGCAGCTCCCTCGAACAAGACCTAACATAATCCATAGTAATAAATATAAAATTGCTAGCCGACTGATCACAAGTTATTAAGCCTCACAAGAAGCATGCCGCTCCATCACCTGTCAATGAAGGAAATCGACATACCTTGTAGAGAAGAGCATGAAGATGGCAGTGTCCTATGCCACGACCTCAGTACGTGTTTTAGTTTTTCTATCTGCTGCGACAACATGTAGACTTCATCTGCGTGATTTGCAGTGCTCCATTCTTCTAACATTCTACACGTGCAATGTACAAGTGAGAAGCTTCAAGCAACATTTCCAAGAATAATGACCAGAAAGAAAGAGAAAAATGTCTGAGAAATTACGGTCAAAGTGGAACAGAACTACATGAGTCGGGACAAAAGGAATCAAGAATGTTTCGCGAAACTTCATGATAATGAATAAATGAATGCATGCATATGTCCAAGCACCTCCACTCGACTGCCTTACCTTGCCCACACAATCAACTAGAAAAAGAAAAACCTCAAATGCACAACGGAAATTGACGGATGCAGGATGAACACACCTCAGTACAAAACAAATTCAGCACTAAAAGGACAGAATCTAACTTTGATCCATAATAGATCTGGCAGATCAACTACTTTCATTTACATTATTTCTCAAGAAAAAAAACTTTGATCTTTCAAAGACGAAATGGGTGACAAGGTGGACAGAATGAGGTGTATGAATGAAATCACATGTAAGATTCCTAAAATCATGAGCTGACACCTCATAAACAAAAACAATCACGAAATTAATGTTCCCAAGAACTGAGAAAACGTTTAGTTCGTCACATGCTTAAGTAGATGACATGGACAAAACCATCACCAAGACAACAAAATACTATTCAAAGTGATAAACCTACCTCAACGTATCTTCTGCTGCAAAATCACATTCAGAATAAAGAACCTTTGCAAATGGGCGGAGATCAACACCAGTGGGATTTGCAAGGTCATTTTCAAGACAGTAACCAGTTGCAAACCAGATGTTGGGATTTAAGAGAACCAGCTTTAATATTGGAGTTCCAGAGTTCAGATCCCTGACTATCGTCCGATATGTAAGCTCGTTGATCGCGCTATCCAACAATAAATTGGTGAAGATCTTTTGAAGTGTATACTTCCTGCACCAGACGTAGTTAAAATGTCAGGTTTCTTCGTAAAATACACATGGGCATATTACGGGCATCATCCGTGTTACATTTTCTGAATACCGGCACATGAAGTGTTATACAGCATGCTTGCATGCATGCAAGCATACACATGCATATATATAAGGTCTCTGTTGGCTTCAGTAAACAAACAAAAGCAGAAAATGAATCAGAAATGCTATGTTCTTCAAGCAAGAAGATTTTTCCTCACAATATGGGAAAATAATTGCTCAAAAAGATAAAAGCACTAGTGCCTGTAGGAAAGAAAAGTAAACACATATCCCTCTTAAAGAGGCTCGTATCAACAAGATGTAATAAGTTAATATTGCAATCCACCTTTTTGTCCTGCCAAAGTTGCAGATAAATCATTCAGAAATTAGGCCAGGTTCCACAACAATTTTATATACCCTTTATGCAAAATGACTAGGTCCTGAAAGATTCATATAAATTTAAGAACAATTTTCTGTGAAAACTAGGAGAAAGTAAACAAACTACAGTTAACTATCTATAAAAAAATGAATATCCCATCTTGGTTTTATAATCGTGGAGTGTAATACTCGATATTTTGAATATGTGCCCTAGTCCTCGTTACATAGATAGAGTCTATGGTTGATGTTCGCACAAACTAGAAAAATACACACCTCGAAGGGATGATACTTGAACCCTAACTCTGGTGCACACATCCCAACATTCTCCTTCAAGCTGGAGTATGTGTATCCTTCATACTCAACTTGTCATGACAACACTAGAATAGAGCTCTTGGGGGTGTTTTATTCATCATGTATCTTGTCTGATCTGAAGAAGAGACATCAGACATCTCAACAACCTCGTCAAGCTTAGTGCACTCATGAAACAAGGAATCATATGATATATGTATAATTGTCGTGTTATCACGTCATTCACACCTCAACACCATCACCCTATCATAGGATGTGTGAAGATCTGGGAGAACTGTCATGATTCCCTGCACGTCTACTGCTGTTTGAGTCATCACCACATATTACCTTTATGCATTAAAGCAAGGGACCATCATCCCTCCATGGGACTATGTTATCCCCAAGATATGTACAGAAACAAGTGGTATTGTTTCGGAATGTGATGTGATGTACCTTAGTACAATCAATAGTGACATCTCAGTGGGCATGTGTTGGCCAACTCATGAATAGTTAACCTTTCCCACTACAAAAAAATATCAAGTACGCTGACAGTGACGTAGAGAAGTTTTCCGACTAGTATAATGATGCTTCCCTTTACCAGCCAACTTATTCCCCACCTAGAACTGAACCATAAGATCCACATGCATATGAGTGAATTTGACCCTTTACGTACCAGTCTCTTGTGTTGATCAACCCATACTTTCTCTGAGACAAGACACCATCTCCTACTAAAAGCTACATTTAGCCCGCTGAAGTACATCGATATCCTCTGATCCTTCATCATAGCTAACTTACGCATCTATTATATACTCTACACTTCTCCTCAAGCTGGAGCTGAGAAAGATTTAGCTTGCAACAAAAGATATGTACTCAGTACATCTTCACTCGATACATCATAGAGACGGGAAGAGACTCGCATGTAATCGTTACTGGGAGAAGATATCGCACGAGGACAGGTTTGCGATGATCAGGACATGCATGTAGTAGTCTCTACGAAGACCAGGTCGTGCCTAGAGTGGGTTGCTAGAAGAAGACCAATGCAGAGAGTAGTCCCACTAGGAGGGAACATGTTAGAAGAAGACCAATGCAGCCGATGCTCGATGAAGATGAAGGACATGCACTAGTAGTCTAGAGTGTCGATCTTCATGTCGTGGATGGGCAGTAGAGTCTGAGATGATCCCAGGTAGAGAAGTCAATGTGAAGTAGTTAACATCGATGTCAAACACCAGAAATAGAGTGGTCATCTCTCATATGCAGACGTCTAAAGTTAGGCATCTCCCATTCGTGAACCCTGAGAATGGCCTCTCCCATTTTTTATGGGGATCTAGAGTCGGTTCGCTTATATCGGGACCCTGGAGATGGGAACGCTTTTGTTGAGGTCACGAGAAGATAATGATGGACGCAATAGAAATCATGTAGATACATTTCAACTAGAATTATATGTGCTGCTCTCCCACTCCTTTGTCCAATACTTGTCAAAATAAGAACATGGATGACCAAGTTGGGAGTAACAACGAAAAATATGTATTTTTTTTCTTTTTTTGTGATCTTTTTTTTGCACATCATCCTTCTTTTTCGTAGCCGTCCATTTTATCAGCTCTTCACTTTTTTTCAATCGACCTTTTCTTCGACCTTTTTTACTTTTTTTTCTCAGCCCAATAAATAGCAATCTTTCTCTCTCTTTTTCTTATTTCCAACATGGCTGCTACCCCTTTTTTTGTTTCAGTCGTAGCCCATTTGGGATCGATTTCACTCATTTCCCCTTTCTTTGTTTCAGCCCCTCCCGTCTCTCTTTTGGAGTACAAATACAATAGGCCAATTTGGGCCCAAATGTCCTCTTTATTTTAAAGGTAGAAGACTGAATGCTGCTTCAAAAATAGCGTTGAGGAGAACCCATCCAGGCACCTCTGTCAATGTCACCGCCTGAGAATCATGTAGGAGTTGATGGCCGGTAGGGGCCCGGAGCGAGGGTGGGCACCACCATCGAGGGGATGATGCCATGCACGTCTGGATGTGTTCCATGAGTTGGGTGGAGAATCCTGCGATCTTGTTGCAGAGATGCTAGGAGAGGATGATGGCAACCTTCTACAGCACCTTTTTGTTCGTGTGGAAGTCGAGGGCCATCCGTGAGTAGTAACAGGACCATGGTTGCTATGGATTCCCGAGCAAAAAGATGGTGAGTTGCATGCCACACGACATAGAGGGTTGGGGGCGTGACCCAATGCAGAGGACTATGCTCGTAGAAGGGTGGTGTTAGATGCCGCTGGAGGTTGGATCGATGGCTTCTTCTTCAAAAATCAGGGCTGGATGGAGATGCACACAGGAGGTGTACTGGACTTCACAAAAGGTGCCCTTGCACGCCAATATAACCACCAAAGTATGGAGAAAGGGCATGAAAGAAGGCATGTAGTGTGGCCTCCTCTTCTTTTTTGAACTATTTAAAGGCGTGAACAATTTAGGGTTGTTGGAGTATTTGATATATGCGTCAAAGTTTAGTCCCACATCTACCAGTTTGGAGATGTGGAGACTCTGTGGGTGCTATATATAGAGCCCCACACCCATGCAGTCCATTGAGAAAAAAGAATGAAATATCCGCCCCTTTGAGGGCTTCTCCCATGGTTTTATCCCGCTCCTTAGGGAGTAGGGTTCCACGTAAAAATTTTGTATTCTTCCAATGTTTATCATTCTAGATTTATGCTCTATTTATCATTCGCTTCCGCATTATCTATTTTCTAACATAGTATTAGAGCACATGTTATCGGAGGATGAACGGACTCGATGTTCAGAAGTTTCAGACACGCGCATGGATGCCGTTTTTTTTCAGATGTAGACATGTTTGCCATCATTTGTTCGTGTTCGCCATCTTTTCTTGTTGTTGTTCGGCCAGAGTTTTCATATGAGCCATAGGGACTCCAAAGTCAAGGACCATTCCCTATGCCATGTTGGCAAGGGTTTTCATGTGGTATCATAGGGACTCCAGAGTAGAGGACCATTCTCTGTGCCAAATGGGAGAGACCCAATTCTCCGACGAGGAGACTTTTTCAGACACCATTCTCCAGCGACCGTGGACTCCGACGAGGATTGCACTTCCACAGCCCTTTAAGTTCGGCACCTTTTAGAAATGAGGGAGTTGACTGCATTATTGTGGCGGGCTAGAGTACTCCGACGAGGAGACTCATTTTCAGTAGCAGTGACTCTGACAAGCGTAGTACAAAGTTCACGCTCTCCGACGAGTAGATTCAGTTGACTCACACTCCAGTCTGTTCGTCCTCCTCACCTGCAAGGCATGAGAAGCAACGTCCTCGACAACATCCGACAGTTGTTCGCGTTGAGTTGATATTGTTTGTAGTGTCATGTAGCGTAAGTTAAGTTGCTTTCTGTATGTCCATGCTGAGCATTGCATGCTCCAGCTTGAGGGGGAGTGTTGGAGTATTTGGTATAAGGGTCACATGTACGAGAGATTAGTAATTGGATCTCACCAGGATCCATTTACCCCATCCAGAGTTTAGTCCCACATCTACCAATTTGGAGATGAGGAGACTCCGTGGGTGCTATATATAGAGCCCCCACACCCCTGTAGTCCATTGAGAAAAATAAATGAAATATCCACCACTTTGAGGGCTTCTCTTGTGGTTTCATCCCGCTCCTTAGGGAATAGGGTTCCACGTAAAAATTATGTGTTCTTCCAATGTTTATCATTCTAGATTTATGCTATGTTTATCATTCATTTCTGCATTCTCTATTTTCTAACAAGGGTTCTGGGACACGTGTTCTTGTATAAGGTAATTTCAAGAGTGTGAGGACGATCTGCGAGTTGGAGATCTGGGGGCATTCGCACGTGAGATTACAATATCACATAATTAGGGTTCCATAAACCCTAGAACAAACTGTAGAAAAAAATTCTCAAACTCGAACAATGACGATTTTCAGAACTTGATTAAACAAATCTCAAACATGAACAAAATAATCTTCAAGAACAAAATCCAATAATTGAATTGATACCATCTTGAAATAAATAACACATAAGTAGAATCGATAATCAAAATAATAAGAACATTGAAGAAAGCTCAGATTTATGTGGAATCCTACTCCGTGAAGAGAGAAATGAAACCACGGGAGAATACCTCAAATGATCGAATCTTCTATTATTATCTCTTAATGGATACAGGGGGTGTGGGGCTTCGAATATATAGGGATACAAATCTAGGTAGATACCCTTTGGGTAACCGCCCCGAAGTCGCCCCATTTAAGGACTTGAAACACGTCCCATTTACTTTTATATAGGTTTGAGTTAAATTTTAATTTACTAACCATGCGGGTATGGTTATGGATTTGAGATTGCCTTGTTGATATCCGAACTCGAATCCGTCCCACACTCGAATAAAAAATATAGATTTTTGTAGGGATGAAAATCGATCGGTTACGAATCGGATATACCTATTTCCATATCCATATTCGCTTCAGCTCTATCGAATACGAATACGGATACGGATATGATTCGGATATGCATTAAAGAAACCATGTCCTTAAAATACGGATACGAATCCGAATCAGATACCAGATCCGAATATGAATCAAATAAAGAGCGAACTCGAATACATATCAAATAAAGAGCTAATCCAAATATGAATAGAATAAAAAGTGAAATCCAAATATTGAACCAATAAACATGGAATCCAAATACGGATCAGATAAAGATCACATATGAATACGAATTAAATTTTTATCAAAGTTCATAATGATTTTAAAAATGGTTATGAAATATAGATAAGTTGCATCATGACAAAAGAGTCTCGAGGTGACCTGCATTCTTGACCGGAAGCAAAAAAGGGATAGGATTTCATAAGTTTTATTCGTGCTCATCTCCAAAGAAACAGAAATTTATTAATATCATTAATATATTGTATTATATAATGTATACTACTAATATAATAGCACAGGATCGTGACTTATATTATATTGACATAAAATAATAATAAGGATCGGATTCGGATGATGCAATCAGAAAGAAAGTTGGTTTAGCTCCGATCGAGGATAAGATGCGAGAAAACCGCTTAAGATGGTTTGGTCATTTGCAAAGAAGATCAATTGATGCACCAGTTAGGAGATACGAGTGTTGGGATGTTGAACCGGCTAAGAGAGGGCAAGGACGGCCCAAGAAGTGTTGGAAAGAAACTATTCGAAGGGATCTTAGTTTTGTGGATATAAGCCCGGGATTGATCCGATAGATCTGAATGGAGGTGAAGAATCCATGTAGTCGACCCTCCTTAATTGTGGGAAAAGGCTTTGTTGTTGTTGTTTATTGTTCTATTGTATTCGGATATCCGGATCCGAATCCGGATATTCAAGCCATTACCATATATGTATCTATATCCGAAAAATTTCCAAAACCCATATCCATATTCGATCCGTATTCGATTACTATTCGGATACGGATATCTGTATCCGGTAAGTTTTCGAATACGGTAAGCGGATATTCGGATATATCTGTATTTGTTTTCATCCCTAGATGTTTATTGCATTTTAGTCAACCTCATTATTAGAGTAATTTTGTTTTCTATTTTTTTTAGTCGTGTAACCCTTCAGGGTCTTTTATGTACTTTCATTTTTTCTCTCTAGGGCCTCTTTATATAAGAGAACCTATACCCACGAAATAAACAGAATGATTCATTCTTTTCTCCATATGGTATCAAAGCAACAGTCCTAGGCAATGGCACTGATCAAAAAACATCCCGTCGCCACGTCTGAGCCTCTCCCCACCTTCGAGGACATGTGTAGGCCCTCCTTCCTCGCCTAGGGCCCCATGTGAGGCCCTCCCATCCTCATTCAATGGTTGTTGTGCCCTTCCAGGAGCGCCACTAGCCACCGCAACCTCTTTAGGTTGTTGTTGCCCTCTTCCAGGTGTGTCAATAGCTGCCACAGGAGACTGTTGCACCCTTTCAGGTGCGCCACCAGTCACCGCAGCCCCTCCAGGCGGCTGCTACTCCCATTCTAGGGCTTCTCCCAACTATCTAAGTCCTTTTAGGGCTCCGCCCAGACCTCCTGATGTTGCAAGGTGTTGAGAGTGTTTATGTTATGACTCTTTTCCAACTTGTTTATTTCAATGTTCTTATTATGTAATTTACCCATTAGGGTTTCTCTCTTATACATAAGAGAACCCTTAAGCTCTATGAATAAAAGAAGAATTTTTCTCAACATGGTATCAAAGCAGCGGACCTAGATCAGGACCCTGAGCAACGCCTCCCAATCCTATCTCCAAGCCTCGCGCCCTAATACGGATGCACTTCAATTGTCACGTGGCAACCTCCAAGCTTTGCCGCCAACTACTTCTTGCAACAATGCAACCCTAGAAATGGCAACATCCAAGGTTCTCTTGTTTCCCTAACGGTAGTACAGCCGCACTCCTGCTACTGTAACAACAGTTCATTGGACCCATAGGTGCTTCCCATAAGCCCTATAGCGTTGAGCGTCATTCAACGATTCTCGGTGGCCCTCCTGCAACCATGAGTTTGCAATTCTAGGTCTGATTCCGAAGTTTCTGATCTGATTTACACTTTTTCATATCGAAATCAGATCAAGTTACGCTTCATCTTGTCTATGAGTGGTTGCGATATGAGTTTACGCCAGCAACCACTCCTTTATATGCATGTGTAGACGCTTCACGATCTGTCTAAGGTCCCAATTATCTGTTAACGATGTCAGAAAGCATAGTTGATACACCGTCTACAAACTACAAGTGCCTTCAAGGGTACATCACCTATTATCAACATGGACGGAACAAACTGAGTTATGGGCGATGCAGTTCATGGTAAGAAGCACATTCTGATGTAGGATGAGCCGGTGGACAAGATTTGGACCAATGCCTCATGGGAGGCAAATGATGTGTATGCTAAGGTATGGCTATCTTGTACTATATCTGCCGAGATAGCCAATGACATGCTGAGTCAACCCGCAGCAAATGCGATGTGGGACATCCTCGGAAGTACATAATCTCAAGCAAAGAATGAGTTAAAGATATTGCAACTCCAGCATGATATCTTCACGACCAAACAAGGTGATCGTCCTCTTTACACCCTATATACATCTTTGAGAGGTATATTTGAGCGACTCCATAGCTACATATCTCTGATAGCTTCACCATAGAAGCATAAGACCTATAGAGATTATGTCATGACCGGGGTGTTCCTGGTCACTTTAGCCCGGAATACGACTCAACCCGCTCTTAACTTCTCACAGACGCTACCTAATCACCTATGGAGGAAGCGTATCACGGGCTGAGCAGACTTAGTATCCCCTCTGCCACATCTTCTCACACATCATTAGCTATGGTAGCTTCTCGTGGCAGAGGTGATTCATATCCATTCATAGGAGGCACACGAGGTAGAGGAGGTCCATGCCCACATCAACCATGTTCCTACATTCACCGATCAGATCACTCAAAGGACGCGTGCTACTCCAAGTAGGACTTTCCACTATCAATCCTTGTTGTTGAGAAGGTTCGGACTGCTCTCAATTTCACTGATCATCGTTATGATGACTTTGTTTCTCGTCTGAAAGATCATGACACCATCTGTAGGATCTTCTAGTATGGGTCCATTAGATATTGCAGCTTTTGCCTTTACTAGTGCTTCAGGTATTACTCATGCATTTACTGATTGATCTAGACCAGATCCTTCAAAATGGGTAATGGACTCTAGAATGTCTCATCATCTATGTGGAGATCGCTTACAGTTTGGTACCTATACTCCCACACGGCCAGGTAGATCAACGGTCATTATTGATGGGACACATTCCCCTATTACTGGATAAGAGGGTTCATTTGACTCCATGTGTCTGCAGAACATTCTTCGTGCTCCTGCCTTCTCAATGAATTTATTATTTATCAGTCTAATTACAAAAGATTTATATTGTCGTGTTATATTTGATCACAGTTTCCTTGTTTTTCGGGATATACTCACAAGCAGGGAGATTGGATGTAGCCGTGAACATGGAGTGTTGTACATGTTGTCATAATAATCTCCTTATGCAGGTACCACCTCTTTATGCTAATTCAATTTCTCCCTACACATGGCATCTCAGATTTGGTCATCTACCCCTGCAAAATATTTGTCGCATCATCCCTTCCATATCTAACAAGTCCAATTTCCAATGTGAGCCATGTCAACTTGTAAAGCATCATCAGTCCAGCTTTCCAAGTGGTAGTAGTCAAAGTCTTTTTAAATTATTTCATATCGATATGCGGGGTCCGAGTCATGTTCCTGATCATCAAGGACACCTGTACTGTTTGGTTTGTCTCGATGATTTTTCCAGACTGTCATGCATATTTTTCTGAAAGAATAAGTTTGATGCTAGTATATTGATTCAAAACTTTGTGATTGAAATAAAAATATTTTCCCTGCCTCTATAAAATATATCCGTTCTCTGTACAACACAATTGTCTCATTTTTTAGTTGACATGGCATTATCAATCAAACTTCATGTCCATATACTTCTCAGCAAAACGGTGTTGTTGAATGCAAACACCATCACATTTTGGATATTATCACGACTCTCCTCATACAGAGTCAGGCTCCTCATTCATTCCGGGGTGACGTTTTGATGACAGCATGTTATCTTATCAATCGGATGCCCTCTACCATTTTTGATGAAAAGGTTCCCATCTCCCTTGCGTTTCCATAGGACATTTTCTCTCTTACGCCATGAATATTTGGTTGTGTGGCATTTGTCCACCTCTTGCATCCTGACAGTGAGAAGCTCACTCCTCGAGCTATCAAATGCATGTTTGTTGGGTACTCCCGTACCCAAAAGGGCTATCGGTGTTTTGATCATGTAAGAGGAAAATATTATGTCAGTGTCGATGTTACCTTCTTTGAGTCCATCATGTACTATTTTCCTACATGTGACATATTGAGTACCCCTAAGACGGAGGATGTAATTGTTCCTCCACCTCCACCCATACATGTACCTCAACATGTCCTCCGTGCTCCAATGCCTTCCCCAACATCCAGCACGCCTCAAGTAAAATTTGAAAATTTGATTTCAACTGACGATATTAGTGGTGTGCATAATGTGTAGGGGTAATTACAGGATGAGCGTGCAAATGTACAGGACGGGCCGCAACCACCACATAAGAATGATCGGGAGTGGTCTATTGCCTTGTGAAAAGGCAAACATTCCAGTATGAGATACCCCATCGAGGGTCATGTGTCTCTGGCGCAACTTTCGCTAGATTTCAAGCAATTTGTTGTGGGATTATCTGTCATTGAAATCCCACGCACATATCAGGAGGCTCTGAAGGTGAGCCAATGGCACCTAACACATAGGAGGGGATGGCTGCTTTATAGTTTGTTATAGCTCTTGCATATGTGTCTGTTGTAGGATGCAAGTAGGTGTTCATTGTGAAGCAATAGGAAGACGACAACATCGATCTCTACAAGGCAAGGCCTATGGCTTGTGGGTTCACCAAGACCTATGAGTTGAATGATCAAGATAGCTTCTCTCTAGTAGCTAGGCATTCTGCACTTAGCAGACGTCATTATTAGTACATCGAGGTAGACTGTCACTACACTCGAGATATGATTCAGAAGGATCTCATTTCCGCCACTCATTTTTGAGATATTATTACATTCCTATGTATCTTTCCCAGTCATTTTATTTCTTTTGTCTATCTTATGTAATTGACCCATATACCTCTCCCCTATATAAGAGAGCCTAGGGTAACAGGAATAAACATCTCTCTTATTTTTCTCCAACATGGGACCAGAGTGGCGGTCCTAGACCGGACGCTTGTATATGAAACCCTAACCCTACCCGCACCCCGCCTCCCCTCCGCACGTCGCCCTCCCGGTCTCCGGGAGTCGCCCCCATCTCTGCGCTCCATCCTTCGCATGCAATGCCTCCCTCATGTGTCGCAGCAACGCCTCCGTGCATAGCGTCGCCTCCTCACGCGCAGCTTCATCGTGTGTCGCCACCTCGCGCGATGCACCCCCGAGCGCGCTCTGCCACCTGCGTGCAGTCCGACTGTAGGCGCAGTCGGCCTCTCGCAACATCCGCGCACCATCCCTTTGCGCACGGACCCTATCCGTGTGTTGCGTCTACGTGCTCCAGCACCGGGGTCTCCACTTGGTTAATGGATTTGAGCGCATAAGTCTATATATGCATTCAAATCTACGTATGTTTGTGTAGATATTGATTCGTTGGTCTACAAAGCCCTAGTCTTGTACATCCGGTAAGATGTTTGAAAACAAAGTCGATGTACCCGCCACAGTTCAGAGGTCCAGTGCCTATTGTCAAAATGAACAGGACAAATTATGAGCTCTAGGCTATGCAGTTTGTGAGTTTGATGAAATCAAATGGTAAGAAACATATTCTTACTGAGAAAGAGACGGTGGAGAAGACTGGGGTAAATGCCTCTTGGATGCGGACGACATATGCCAAAGTTTGGCTCTCTGGTACATTTACAATTGAGATAACAATGATGTGTTACATCAGCCTACTGCTAAGGCGATGTAGGATATCCTCGCAGCAATATATTCTCAAGCGAGGAACGAGACAAAGATCATCCAACTTCAGCATGACATATTCACTATCAAGCAGAACGGGCGCCCTCTGCATTCATTGTATACATCCTTGCGCGGGATGTTTAAGAAGCTCCACAGTTTCATGCCTCTAACGGCAACTCCAGAGCAACAGAAGACAAATAGGAATGCTACCATGGTTGGGGTATTCCTAGCAGTCCTTGACCCTGAATATGATGCTACTCGTTCCCATATTCTAGCGGATGCCACCCCTCTCCCAATGGAGGAAGCATTCCGCAGGCTCAACAGGATTATTATTCCTTCCCTAGCCTCTAGTCAGACTTCCTCGGCCATGGTAGCTTCTCGAGGAACAGTAGGCCATTCTTCCTTCCGTGAACGTAGACCTCATGTTAGAGGAGGTCGTACTCAGCCCTATACCTTCTATCATCGCCCTGGTCATACCGAGGAGACATGCTATTCCAAGCATGGGTTCCCAGCATCAGCCCACATTGCAGAGCAGATTGAGTCTCCTGTTGCTTCTACTTTAGAGCAGAGGTTTGATCACCTCGTGGCCAGACTGAGGGATATTATACCTCCTTCCGGTTCACCATCTTCAGGATATCATTCAAATGCGGCATCCTCCGCTTCACCCAGTAACTCTGCTACAGCTAGCACCTCAGGTACTTATCCTTTTACATGATGTCATGGATCTGACATTACGGAATGGATTATGGACTCCGGTGCGACACATAATCTATGTGGAGACAGACATCAGCTTATGTCATATAAGCAGGTTCCGCTAGGGAGAACAGTTGTGATAGTTGATGGAACTCATTTCCCGATCACAGGACAGTGGGAGATCATGTTAGCGCCTTCAATGTGTCTGCAGAATGTGCTACATGCTTCGAATTTCTCTACGAATTTGTTTTCTATTAGTCAGATTACCAAGGATTTGCACTGTCGAGCTATTTTTGACCCATCGTATCTTGTTTTTTAGGACATTCTTACGGGCAAAGTGATTGGGTATGGCCGTGAGCAGGGTGGCCTTTATCGTCTGGTTCGGACTCCCTATGCATGCAGATCTTCTCATTTGTCAGGATCAGTCTCTCCGTTTACTTGGCACCTTCGGTTTGGTCATCTTCCTCTTCAGAAGATGGGTCATATGCTGTTGCAGGTTTCACCTAGTTCTTCCTTTCAGTGCGAAGCTTGTCAGCTGAGAAAGCATCATCGGTCTGTCGTTCTCAATCGTCAGAGTCGGAGCAGTAACTCCCTTTTAAAGTTATTTCATGTGGACATTTGAGGTCCGAGTCGTGTGCTTGATCACCAGGGACAGATTTTATCTTGTTGCCGTGCACGATTTTTCACGATTGTCATGGGAGTTTTCTTTGGGAAAAATAAATCTAAAGCAGTGGATGTGATCAAAACCTTTATTACTAAAGTACATAATGTTTTTCTACCTCTGTGAAATTTGTACGAACTGATAGTTCTTTGGAATTCTGTACTGGTGATATGTCTCATTTTCTTTCATCTAAAGGGATTATCCATCAAACATCTTGTCCTTACACCTCTCAGAAAAATGGTGATGCTCAGAGAAAGCATCATCTTCTTGATGTTACTCGGACTCTTCTCATTCAGAGTTGTGCACGATATTCGTTTTGGGTGATGCAGTTCTCACATCATGCTATTTTGGTGAATCGTATGCCGTCGTTTGTCTTGGGTGAGAAAATTCCTTTCTCCATAGTTTTCCCTGAGAAGGAGTTATTCTCACTCACTCCTCGTGTGTTCAGATCTATTGATTTCGTTCACCAGTTGACTCATGGTCTTGACAAGATCGCTCCTAGAGCTGTCAAGTGTGTGTTTGTTGCGTACTCCAGGACTCATTAGGGATACCTGTGTGATGACCCCTTGCGTCGAAAATACTATATCAGTGCTGATGTCACATTTTTGAGTATGTGATGTACATCTCTCCTACAGGTGAAAGGTTTGGCTTCATCGGACTCAGATGATGAAGTCTACATGCCACCTCCTCCCGTGCTTGTTGCACCAACTCCACCACCTCCACTACCCACCACCTCACTTATCCCCTCCAGCTACCCAGTCATGTGCTGCCACTTGGTTCCATCTTTACCTAAATTCTATACTCGTCGAACTGCTTCTGCTACTGGACATCGCCCATCATCCACGGAGCCCCAGGTTTGTTTTGATAACATAGAGTCTAACAATGGATCGGGAGATATATCTGTGCAGGAATCATTGCAGGAACATAGCACACAAATGGAGGACATTCACTCTGACTTGGATATTCCTATTGCAGTTCGAAAGCAGAAGCGATCTTGTGCTTCCTATCCCCTTGCTTCTCAGGCCTCTTTTCATCGTCTAACAGGGGATTTTCAGCGGTTTGCAGCAACCCTATCTGCCGTGGAAATTCCACGAAATTATGAGGCGACATTGAAGGATAGTCGTTGGCACTTGGCTATGGAGGAGGAAATGGCCACGTTGTAGTCCCTTTTACGTGGAGTCTTGTTTCTGCTCCAGTTGATGCATCTGTTGTGGGATGCAAATGGGTGTTCACTGTATAACACCGTGCGGATGGAAGTGTGGATCGCTATACGGCAGGACTTGTCGCCCGTAGGTGTGACCCAGAAATATGGGGTGGACTATCAAGATACTTTCTCTCCAGTAGCCAGGCATTCTACTATGCATATTCTTCTTTCCGTGGATGTGACAAGAGACTGGCCCATGTATCAGCTTGATGTGAAGAATGCATTCCTTTACGGTGATCTACAGGAGGAGGTCTACATGAAGCAACCACCAGGGTTTGTTGTTGAGGGAGAGTGTCAGAAGGATTGCAGGCTACACAAGGTTATTTATGGCCTTAAGCAGAGTCCAAGAGCATGGTTCCAGAAGCCCTCAGACTTGATAGAGGAACAGGGGTTTGTGCGATCGATTGCCGATCATTCCTTGTTTGTGCAGAAAACCCAGAAAGGTACTATTGTCATTATTGTGTATGTTGATGACATTATTGTTACAGGGGATGACAATAATGGCATTCAGGGTGCCAAGGACGTCCTAGGTCAATAGTTTTTCATCAAGGATCTTGGACATCTACGTTACTTCCTTGGGCTGGAGTTTGCCAGGATCCAGCGAGGTCTTGTGATGATCCAGAGTAAGTATGTTGCAAATCTTCTTTCAGAGACAGGCATGACAGATTGCAGACCTGCCATTGGAGAGATATATGTTTTATTTCTATATTTCAGTTTTCTGTTATCTATTTTCTTTTCTGTTTGTCTACTTCATGTAATTTACCCACATGTCTCTCTTCTATATAAGAAAGCCCAGGACTTATGGAATAAATAATTTTCTCAGTTTTTCTAATATGGTATCAGAGCGGTTGTCCTAGACCGGAGCTCTCGCATTGAAACCCTAAACCTAAATCTTGCCTCTAGCCTCCTACGTGCGATGCCACCTGCGGCATTGCAGTCGTGTTCGACGGCTCCACTGCCACCTGCGGCTCCCTACCACTCACGGCCTTCTCTGAGGTCCCCAGTCACTCTAGCGGCCCCCAGCTGTTGTTGTGGCCCTTGCTGCAGCTCTCAGTCGCTATTGCAGCTCCTACTGCGACCACTGATAGTCCTTACGACACTCAGCCACGGTCCAGTCCTTTTTTCGTGGTCTTTACGACTCCTGTGCATCTCACGTGATCCTCTAGGTCGTTCTTAAGGGAGTTGGTTGCAATCTAAATGTGCAACTATCTTCCTATATGTCCGTGCAGACAATCCGTTGGTCAAAGACTATGCTCCTTGTCTTCTTCGCTTGATAAGATGTCAGAGAACAAGATTGATATCCCCACCGCGGGTGCCTTCATAGGTCCAACACGCCTGGTTAAGATGAATGGACCGAATTACGAGTTGTGGGCCATGCAATTCATGAGCCTAATGAAGTCAATGGGTTAGAAACATATTCTTATCGAGCAAGAGCCGATGGAGAAGACAGGAGTGTACGCCTCATGGGAAGCTAATGATGCCTATGCACGAGTTTGGTTGTCTGGTACCATTATACCAAACATAGCAAATGATGTTCTGCACCAGCCCACAGCCAACGCCATGTGGGATATCCTTGCTACTATGTATTCCCAGGCTAATAATGAGACGAAAATACTACAGTTACAGCATGACATCTTCACTATTAAGCATAATGGTCGACCGTTTCATGCACATTATATTACCCTACGCGGAATGTTTGAAAAGCTTCATAGTTTTGTACCCCTCGCTACTACTCCAAAGTAGATGAAGACTTTCCATAATGCTACGATGGTTGGAGTATTTCTGGCTTCTCTTGACTCACAGTATGAGGTCGCTTCCTCTCAGATATTGGCTGATTCTACAATACCTCCCATAGAGGAGGTTTTCCGGAGGTTAAGAAGGATCAATGTCTCAACTCCAATGCCAAATTCTTCTGTCGTGGCAGCCTCTCGTGGAAGAGGCGGGGCATCTCAGTTTCGTGGGTGGACATCATGAGGTAGAGGTAGATGTGGTCGTGGACCATCATGTACCTATTGTCACAGATCAGGTCATACGGAAGACACGTGCTACTCTAGGGCCCTAGGCATGGTTGTCCAACATCGACACGTGTAGCAGAGCAGGCTCATCATCAGCAAGTTGTGCCACCCACAGCAGATCAGAGATATGATGATCTTGTATCTCAATTGAGAGACATTATGCCTCCATCTAGTACACCAGCACCTGCTCCAGAGAACAGCTCAGACTTTACTTCTTCTGCAGAGGCCAGTTCCTCAAGTAGTGTTCCTGCATCTACGTTTTATGTTGTTTAAAATATATCAGAGTGGATTATTTATTCTGGGGCTACACATCATTTATGCGGAGATAGAGATCAACTCATTGCTTATCAGCAGGTTCCTCCAGGAAGGACTATGGTCAAAGCTGATGGGACCCATTCTCCTATTAAGAGACAGGGGGAGATCACCTTGATACCATCTATGCGCTTATATAATGTGATGCATGCTCCTGATTTTTCAATGAATTTACTATCTATCAGTCAGATTATAAAGGATTTAATTTGTCGAGCAATATTTAACCCACCATCTCTTGTGTTTCAGGACATTCTTATGGGCAAGATGATTGGTTGTTGCCGTGAGCAGGGCAGACTCTATCGACTGATCCAAACACCATATGTCGGTCTATCATCTCGTTCCACTGGTCCGGTCTCTCCTTTCCTTTGGACATCTACCGCTTCAGAAAATGTGTCAAGTCCTTCCACAGATTTCACCCCTCTCGTCAATCAACTGTGAAGCGTGTCAGTTAGGGAAGCATCATCGGTTGGTTTTCCCTGATCCTCAGAGTCGGAGCAGTAGCACCCCTTTTGAATTTTTCCATGTAAACATTTGGGGTCCGAGTGGTGTTCCCGATCATCAGGGGCACACATTTTATTTATGTAGAGATATATTATTCACTTCTGTACTTTTCTTATATTTTTATTTTCTGTTGGACTCTTTATGTATTTTACCCATAGGTTGCTCTCCTATATAAGAGAGCCTAGGGCGGATGGAATAAACAAGTTTTCTCATTTTCCCAACATGGTATCAGAGCGACGGTCCTAGACCGGAGTTCTCGAACCAAACCCCTACCCTAGCCTCCACCCTCAAGCCCTACGCCGCATGCCGCCTCTCCTGCGCACGTGTTGTGCGTGCCTGCGCGCAGGTCGTTCCTGCGCATCCGTGCACCATCTCTCGCACATGTGCGCCATCTCTCGCATAGTGCGTCGTCTCTCCTGCGCATGCACTGTGCGTGCCTACGCGTAGAGACATCCGCGCATCTGTGCGTCGAAAACTGCATCACCGGTGCGCACATCTGTGAACAGCACTCGAGCAGCACTCGCACGCACTCGCGCATCTGCGTGCTAGTGCGTCTGTGCGCATGTGCGTGCCCTTGACGTAATCCTGTACACGCATCTGTGCACATATCTACGTGTGTAATCTCCGTGCGCGTGCAGCCCTAGGCTAGCACGCGACTCCAGCCTCGTTTCGCACACGCGTTTCCAGATTGATGGGTTTGGTTGCTTACGTCTACACATGCCAATAAACCCGCTCATGTCTGTGTAGACAAAACCATCTATTCAGTCTACTCCCCTAGTCTTCCTATATCATAATGTCAGAAAGCAAGGCAGATATTTCATCTACAGGCGCCTTCAGAGGTCCAACGCCTATTGTGAAGATATATGATTCAAACTATGAACTGTGGGCCATGCAGTTCATGAGCATGATGAAGTCAACCGGTAAGAAGCACATTCTTACTGAGGGAGGAGCCTGCTGAGAAGACAGGGGCTAATGCCTCTTGGGAGGCAGATGATGCATATGCCAAAGTCTGGCTTTCAGGAACATTAGCAATTGAGATTGCTAATGATATTCTCCATCAGCCCACTGCCAAAGCAATGTGGGACATTCTGGCTACTACTTATTCACTGGCAAAGAATGAGACGAAGATTCTGCAACTTCAACATGACATTTTTACAATCAAGCAGAATGGACGCCTCTCCACTCATTGTACATGTCGTTACGTGGAATGTTTGAGAAGCTCTATAGCTTCATGCCTCTTACACCCATTCCAGAGCAACAGAAGACCTATCGGAATGCCACTATGGTGGGTGTTTTTCTTGTTGCCCTTGATCCTGAGTACGAGACAGCACGTTCCCAGATCTTGGCGGACTCTACTATTCCTCCTATGGAGGATGCTTTTCATAGGCTGAGTCGTATTACTGTTCCCTCGTCTGCTACGAATCCAACAGCCTCAGCCATGGCAACAAATCGAGGTTGTGGAGGTCTTCATCAGTTCCGTGGCTGTGGACCTCGCGGCAGAGGAGGCCGTGTTCGGAGAAAATGGGGAGGATGTGTTTATGCAACGCGAGTTTTGAGAAATATAATCAGACATTGATCGGTTTCCTACCTAAGAGTGGTGCGGCTGAGCGCATTGAGGATTTCCGGCCAATCGCCCTTTCCAACAAGCTTTATCTGATTGTGGCTAAGGTATTTGCCATCCGCCATAGTAGGGTTCTCGCGCAATTTATCTCGCCCGTCCAATCGGCCTTCGCCCCAGGCAGGCAAATTGGGGACTGTTTAGTTATGGCATCTGCGATTGTGGAGGACTGGAAGCGGCTTGATAAAAAGGTTATGCTCTGGAAGGTAGATTTTGCAAAGGCATATGATACAGATTTTGCAAAGGCATATGATACTCTTGATTGGAGCTTCCTATGGGAAGCAATGTATAGGCGGGGATTCCCAGACATTTGGATATCTTGGATGAAGCGTTGTGTTACCACGACTTCTCTGGCGGTTCTTATAAATGGTCGTCCGGAGGGCAGGTTCTACTAGCCTCAGCGGGGGATCAGGCACGGGTGCCCCCAGACCTCTCTTCTCTTTGTCATCGCGGCGGATGCGTCGGCATGCATGTTGGAACAGGTTCAACGTGGTGGCCTATTCTTGAGCTTTTCTAAGGACGATCTTACTATTCCCCATATCCAATATGCGGATGGCACTATATTCTTCGTGAAGGGCGGCAGGGAGGAGGTTGGGGTCGTCGCTACTGTGCTGGAACTCTTAAGCGAACTATCGGGTCTCGTCCAAAATCGGGACAAGTCCATTTTAGTGCCTTTTGCGTTCTCCGAGGAGGAGGCGCGGTTTTGCTCTGTTGACTTGGGGGTGGGATGCGGCAAGCTGCCGATTCGCTACCTTGGCATGCCACTTTCAATCGGGCGGACGAGGCTGGCGGACTGGCTTCCGATCGTCGAAAAGATGGAGGGCAGGTTGGCAGGGTGGAGTTCCTCCATCCTCTCCAGGGGGGAGGCTGGTACTCCTGAAAGCGGTTATGGTGGCAATTCCCCTTTTCTTCATGTCTGCAAGAATTTTGCCCAAGGGGATTCGCGTACATATAGAAGGGGTGATGAGGAGATTCTTATGATGCGGATGCTGGCAGACGACCAGGGGCATACACCTTGTTGATTGGGATACGGTCGCATTGCCGAAAGCGGATGGAGGTTTGGGTGTTCGAAAGCTGGATGCTATGAATGAAGCGTTAATCTTGAAGTGGATCTCAAGAATTTGGGGGAGCGCTAATGATATGTGTTGCAAGTTGATCCGTCGTATCTACGACTGCCGAAGCCCATTGGCTCTTGTACCCCCTACGGGTATGCGGCCTTCCCCATTTTGGAGGGGGATTCTTTCCCTGCTTCCTCGCTTTCACGAGCTATTCCGTCCCATCTTGGGTAACGGCCTCTCTTTTGCCTTCTGTCTCGACAACTGGACCGGCGAGGGGGCACTCGCATCTCGTTTTCCAAGACTTTTTGCCTTGGCGGCAGACAGGGAGGTAAAAATTGGCGATGTGTGGTGTGACGGGAACTGGATGCCCCATTTTTGCGCAAATTTTTCGGATTAAAGACTTGATGAATTCCTTCGGTTGTGCAATTCTCTAGCTTGTTGTGAGGACCCCAGGGGGGAGACTGTTCTTTAATTTGGGGGCTTCACCACCCTGAGTGCATCAGGTTCTTTCTATGGCTCTTCAGGCACAAACGCATAATGATTCGGGACCGGTACGCGCGGTTTTTGGGCTCTACTTCCGAATCGTGCTACCTGTGTGAAGTGGCCATTGAATCGATGGATCATCTGTTCTTTAATTGTTCATGCACTGCAGAATCATGGGACGACCTGAGACTCGCTTGGGCCAACGCGTCATCCTTCGACGCACTCTGGGAGTCATTCCCGGTCTGCCCCTCTCAGACTGCGGACGGAGGTGTTGGGTCCGCTATCTTTGCTGTGGAGTATTTGGCTGGAGAGAAATGCCTTAGTGTTCTCGAGATGCAGGTTCTATAGGGAAAATGTTTTATCTCAGTCCAAGGCTTTTGTGGAAGCCTGGTCATCTCTGTGATTCCTTTTTTGTTTTTTTTTTCGTTTCTTTTTCTTTAATCAATATACTGGGGCGGGCACCTTAGCGTGTTACCCCCTCTTTTGGTCTTCAAAAAAAAGAGGAGGCCGTGTTCGGCCATCATGTACTTTTTGCCATCGTTCTGGACATACCGAAGACACATGCTATTCCAAGCATGGATTTCCGGCTTCTGCACGAGTCGTTGAACAGATCGAGCCCCCAACTGCATCATCTATGGATCAGCGCTTTGATGATCTTGTAGCCCATCTGAGGGGCACCGTTCCTCCATCTGGTCCCGTTGCATCAGCACCTACTTCTGAGAGTTCACATCGACGGTGTCGCTTCTGCATCTGCACTCACCAGTACATCAGGTAGCACCTATGCATTCACTAACAGTAGTGGATCAGATACTTTAGAATGGATTATGGACTCTGGTGCGACACATCATCTGTGTGGTGATCAAGGTATACTTATAGCATACAGACAGGTTTCTCCAGGCCGTACAGTGGTTATTGCAAATGGAATACATTCCCCGATTACTGGTCAGGGGGAGATTAGACTGAAACCATCCATGCATCTCAAGAACGTGTTAAATGCAAGGTTTAAAAAAGCGTGAGGCAGTTCGAGGCTTTTCCCTGAAATGTGAGGCGAGGCATAAGCCTCGAGGCGATCGAATTGTAAGCCTCAATTTTTTAAAAGAAAAATTAAAATTAAGCAAAATACATTAATATATATAATAATAATAATAAGTTTTACCGAAAACATATTTAAATTCAATTTCACACTAGTAAAAGGTACAACACATAAGCGATGAAAGCATAGAAGTTCAAAAAACTAATATTAGGCATGTGATTGTTTCCGCTATTCACAACAAAGCATAATAATTATTCTACTCCATGTGTTTCTTTTCAACCTCGCTTCTTTGTATATGTGATAACTATTTTAAGAAAAAACAAATAACAACATCTAGTTTCAAACTTACAAGTAGATAACAATTTTATTACAATTCAAACACAATCGTGTACGTTGTGTACAATAAAACTAGTGTGTGTGGATGCAATATGATAAATTGAACATGATGTACAAGATCATCGAGTGTCACTTGTTTCAACCAATCTTTTCTCTTTATATGGACATATTTATAGAAATATGCAAGGTTTGACATAGAAACAACGATATTAGCAAAAAAATGTATAATGTTTATGGCAAAGCAAGGTCACGTGCAAAGCACATAACTAAAAAAGTTAAAAAAAAACATGCGCTTGAGGCTTACGCCTCCGCCTCGCCTCGACCGCCTCACCGCTTCATACGCCTCACACTATCTTGAGGCTTAAGCATCAGAAGTTCTGGGTGAGGCTTAAGCCTCGAGGCGCTTTTTGTTAAAAAAAACACCTTGAGGCTTACGCCTCCCCGCCTTGAGGCGCGCTTTTTAAAACAAGGGTTACATGCACCTGATTTTTCGATGAATTTATTGTCCATTAGCCAACTTACAAAGGATTTACATTGTCGAGCAATTTTTGATCCATCCTCTCTTGTTTTTCAGGACATGCTTACGGGCAACGTGATTGGGCGTGGCTATGAGCAAGGCGGCCTCTATCGCCTTAGTCGGACTCCTTATGCTGGAACATCAACTCTACCTGCTGGATCCATTTCCCCATTATTGTTGCACCTGCGCTTTGGACATCTACCGCTTCAGAAGCTGCGTCATGTATCACCTCAGGTTTCACCTCACACGTCCATTCAATGGGAGGCTTGTCAGTTGGGAAAACATCATCGGTCTACTTTTCCCAGTCGTCAGTGTCGGAGTAGTACCTCCAAGTTTGAGTTATTTCATGTCGATATCTGGGGTCCTAGTCGTGTTCATGATCATCAGGGACACATGTTTTATATAGTTATTGTGGATGATTTCTCTCGTGTGTCGTGGGTATTTCTGTTAAAGAATAAATCTGAAGCGGGGAATATTATCATCAATTTCATTAATGAAGTTCGTAATGTTTTTTCTGCACCTGTTAAGATTGTAAGAAGTGATAATGCCCTGGAATTCGGTACTCATACCCTATCCACTAATTTTTCCATCTCAAGGGATTATCCACCAAACATCTTGTGCCTATACTTCCCAACAGATTAGGGTTGTTGAAAGGAAACATCGTCATTTACTCGATGTCACCGGGTCGCTTCTTATACAGAGTCATGCCCCTCATTCTTTCTGGGTAATGATGTTCTTACGACATGTTATCTTATTAATCGAATGTCGTCATCTGTCTTAGGTGAGAAGATTCCATTCTCTCTTATTTTTCCTGACAAAGAATTGTTCTCCCTTACTCCTCGTGTGTTTGGCTCGATAGCCTATGTTCACCAGTTGTCTCCCGGGACTGACAAGCTCTCTCCTAGGGCTGTCAAGTGTGTCTTCATCGGGTACTCCAAAACACAAAAGGGGTACAAGTGTTATGATCCATTGCGCAGGAGGTATTTCGTCATTGCTGATGTCACCTTTTTCGAATTTGTTTTGTACTTCTCGTCTACAGGTGGTCAGTTGGTTCCCTCTGACACTATTGATGCTATATACATGCCAAGGCCTTAAATGTCGGTTTCGGTCACCATTTCGGTACCGAGCAAAACGGAATTTCGATGGAATTTCGGTGGAATTTCGACCGAAATTTCGGTCATTTCGACCATTTTTTGTATTAGGTTCCCCATATTTTGGTCATTTCGATCGAATTTCGATTTCGACTGGATCGATATTCGAAAGAAATTCGATCGAATTTCGCTGAAATTTGAGGCCATGATACATGCCACCTCCACCACCACCACCACCAGAACCACTATCAACTACACCTCCTGTCACTGTGCATGTTTCACCATTGCCATTCCACTATACCCGTAGGCCTGTTCTGCTCATGGTCACCGCTCATCATCTAGCTCGACTGAGAACTAATCTGAAAATATTACTATTGATGAACTTTCCTGAGCAGGATGTGTTACAGAGACAGTTGTGGAGACAGATGATTTAGATATACCTATTGCTCTACGAAAGCAGAAGCGGAGTCGCGCGTCATGTCCTATAGCATCTTCTGTGTCGTTTAACCGTCTTACTGGAGAATTCAGGAACTTTGTCATTGCATTGTCAGCAGTCGATATTCCACGGAATTATCAAGATGCACTGAAGGATAGTCGATGGCGATTGGCCATGGAAGAAGAAATGGCAGCTCTTCAGTCCAGAGGCACTTGGAGCCTTGTTCCTGCAACTTCTGATGTGTCTACAGTTAGCTGCAAGTGGGTCTTTACAGTTAAGCAGAATGCAGATGGCAGCATTGACAGATACAAGGCTCGCCTTATTGCTCGAGGCTTCACACAGACATATAGGGTGGATTATCTTGATACATTCTCGCCAGTTGCTCGCCGTTCCACCCTACGGATCCTCCTTTCTGTTGCAATTACTCGTGATTGGCCGTTATACCAATTAGATGTGAAGAATGCATTCCTATACGGTGACTTACAGGAGGAAGTCTACATGCAACAGCCACTTGGTTTTGCTGCTGAGGGGGAGTGTCCTACGGTGTGCAAACTTCATAAGGCTATCTATGGCCTTAAGCAGAGCCTCAGAGCTTGGTTCCAGAAGCTCTCAGACATGTTTGAGAAACAGGGGTACAGACGTTTTAATGTTGATCATTTCCTGTTCGTACAGAAGACACCCAGAGGTATTATTGCTATTATGATGTATGTAGGCGATATTCTGATTACAGGTGATGATGAACAGGGAATCCATGGGGCAAAAGAAATGTCGGGTCGTGAATTCGTCACCAAGGACCTTGGGGTTCTTAGATATTTTTGGGACTGGAGTTTGCCAGAAATCCTTATGGGTTGGTAATGACCCAGAGGAAATATGTCACTGACCTGTTGAGTGAAACAGGAATGCTTGGTTGCCGACCTGCCACTACACCTATAGATCCCAGTATGAAATTATATAATGATGACACTGATGAGGTGGATAAGAGAAGATACAGAGAACTGGTGGGCAAACTTCTCTATGTTACTATTACCAGGCCTGCTATATCCTTTGTTGTGAGTCGTGTGAGCCAGTTTATGGAGCAACCACGTCAGGTACACATGGATGCTATACATATGATACTCAGGTACCTTAAGTCATCTCCAGGTGCAGGTCTGTTGTTTAAGAAAGGCAAGGAGGTTACTATATCAGCGTGTGCAGATGCAGATTATGGAGGATGCCCCAAGGATAGGAAGTCCACTACTGGGTTTGATGTGTATGTTGGAGATTCTCTAGTCTCATGGAGAAGCAAGAAGCAAACGGTAGTAGCAAGGTCCAGTGCTGAGTCTGAATAGAGGGCTATGGCCCAAGTCAATACAGAAATGATGTGGGTAAAGGCTGTGCTTGCAGATATATATATAGAAGTCCCAGTTCCTATGACTCTGGAATGTGACAATCAGGCGGCTCTATTCATTGCAAATAATCCAGCATTGTATGAACGGACCAAGCACATTGAGGTTGATTGTCACTTCATACGTGACATGATTCAGAAGGGATTTATTGTTACATCCTATGTTAGCTCAAAGGATCAAACTGCAGCTATTTTTATCAAGGCATTACTTCGAGGGCCGTTCCAGAAGTGTTCGTCCAAGCTGAGCATGATTGATATCTATGCTCCACCCTGAGGGGGAGTGTAGAGATATATTATTCACTTCTGTACTTTTCTTATATTTTTATTTTTTGTTGGACTTTTTATGTATTTTACCCATAAACTGCTCTCCTATATAAAAGAGCCTAGGGCGGATGGAATAAACAAGTTTTCTCATTTTCCCAACAATTTAGTGGTTGTGGATGATATTAGTCGTATGTCTTTGGTTTTATCGTTGAAGAATAAATCTGAAGCTGGAAATACAATAATAAAATTCATTAGATAAGTACAGAATCTACTTTCTACCTCTGTCAAAATTGTTCAGACAGATAATGCATTTGAATTTTGCACTCATCTACTTTCCAATTTCTTTCAATTTCATCGTATCATTCATCAGACGTCCTGTACGTATACGTCTAAACAGAACGGTGTTGATGAAAGAAAGCATCGTCACATTCTTGATGTCGTGTGTACCCTCATAATCCAGAGTTGTGCTCCACATTCATTCTGGAGTGATGCAGTTCTTACAGCTTGTTATCTCATTAACCGCATGCCCTCGTTAGTGCTAGGGGAGAAAATACTTTTCTCTCTTGTTTTTCCAGACAAGGAATTGTTCTCCCTTAGTCCTCGTGTCTTTGGATCTGTTGCATTTGTCCATTGGTTGTCTCCAGGGGTTGACAAGCTCTCTCCTAGGGTTGTCAAATGTTTCTTTGTTGGGTACTCCAAAACTTAGAAGGGCTATCGCTTCTATGATCCCTTACATCGGAGGTATTATCTCAGCGCAGATGTCATGTTCTTTGAGTCTATCATGTATTTCTCGCCTACAGGAGATAGGTCATCACCTTGAAATTCTGATAGTGAAGTCTATATTCCACCTCCACCCTCGCCGTCTCCTTTACCACCACCTCCCATTACTCCAGTTCCACCACTAGCCCCACCACTTCCCATTACTCCAGTCCCACCATGGTCACATCACTAAAGTCGACGATTTGTTCCGGCTCATGCTCATGGTACGTTACCTAGCATGCCCTAGGTTTGTTCTGATATAATCTCAGGAGGTTGACCATCATGTTGGTGGTAGAAACAATCATAGAAGGTCGTATCATCATATATCGGCGATATATCGGTTTCGACAGGGAAGGGGAATCAAAATCGCCCAGTATGTTCTTTTACAAGGATATCGACGATATAGCGCCATATCAACTGATATAGGTCAAAAATGGCTGGATTCAGTACAAAAAAATCATGGATATCGATCGATATTTCACCGATATCTCTATCAATGATATTATTCATGCAAGATTGATTCCACTATTTATCTAGCTACACCCAGTATTAAAACACATATCTAGTTACACCTAGTATTAAAACACACAATGGTTTATATATTTTTTGTTTCACCCCCCCCCCCCCCGGAGCTTGCTGACCGGGCAGCAAGACCCCCGTACTGGTAGGGTATGGTACGACAGGAGGGTGCATACAATGGTTCTTCAAATTGGAGTATATTTGCAGGTTATTCATGTTGTAAGACTTGAATGAAATCCATTCCCAATATCTATAAGTCAATTCTTCAAAAAAACCTATAAGTCAAGAATCAACATTAATATCGATATGTTTGAAATGATCGACATATGCGATATAAGCTTCATAAATGACCGATATGTGTGATCTAAGAGTGTATTTGTAAGTTATTTAGTGATCTAAGAACTTGGATGAACTCCATTTTCAATATATATATATAGGTCAACAACAACTAATAGTACCAGTGATATGTTTGATATGACCGATATGTGCAATATAAGGATCATAGTCTTCACAAATGATCTATATGTGTCATTTAAGTGTATATTTGTAACTTATTTAATGTTATAAGAACTTGATTGGAATCCATTTCCAATATCTATAGGTCAGGAATAAACATTAACAACAATATGTTCGATATGACCGATATATGCGATATATGGGCTATAAATGATCGATGTGTCACATAAGTATGTATTTGTAATTTATTTGTTGTTTTAATATCTTGGATGATCTTAATTTCTAAAAAAGCAATAAAAAATGGATTTTTTGAGCCATTTTCGACATTTCCATCGATATCGTCGATATATCAGCGATATATCCCGATATATCCATTTCCGGGAGAACCGAAACGATATTGATATCGATACGGCCTTCCTTGGAAATAATGATGATGATCTAGATTTACCTATTGCTATTCGGAAAGAGAAGCGTTCTTGTGCCTCATATCTGATTGCTTCTCACGTCACCTTTGAGCATCTAATGGATGACTTTGGGAAGTTTGCGCATGCTTTGAATACAATGGTCATTCTACAGAATTACTAGGAGGCGTTGACTGATAGTAGGTAGCGTATTGCCATGGAGGAGGAGATGGCAGCTCTCCAGTCCATAGGTACTTGGAGTCTGGTCTCGGCTCCCATTGGAGCGTATATAGTGAGTTGCAAATGGGTCTTCACAGTGAAGCAGAATGCAGATGGTAGCATTGATCATTACAAGGCACGACTAGTAGCACGTGGCTTTACTCAAACAAAAGGGGTGGACTACCTTGACACTCTCTTGTGTTGCTCGCTATTCTACCCTATGTACTAAGCCTTCTCCCACTACAAGTAGGGTCGGCTACATGGATTCTTGCTCAAATCCATGTTGAAAGATTCGACTATTTTTTATGCTGGCTGTCGACTGCCTAACGCAACCACTGCGAGAGTGGGATTTGAACCCTGGTTTTTTTAGCATTATATCATTTGTTGTGGTTCATGATTGGCCCTTATTCCAACTTGATATCAAGAATGTATTCTTGTATGGTGATCTTCAAGAGGAAGTCTACATGCAACAGCCACCTGAGTTTGCTACTGAGGGAGGGTGTTCACAGGTATGTAGACTTCACAAGGCAATTTATACCCTTAAGCAGAGCCCACAAGCATGGTTCCAAAAGCTTTCAGATTTGTTTCAGAAGCAGGGGTTCAAGCGATCGAATGCAGACCATTCACTCTTCATACAAAAAACATCTAGAGGTATGATTGCCATTGTAGTATATGTTGATGATATACTTATTACAGGAGATGATATACTTATTACAGGAGATGATATACAAGGAATAAAGAAGGCAAAAGAATTTTTGGGCTGTGAGTTTGTTACCAATGATCTTGGATCTCTTAGATACTTTCTGGGACTGGAGTTTGAAAGAAATCAACATGGGCTAGTGATGACTCATAGGAACTATGTCACTAACTTGCTAAGTGACACGAGTATGCTTGGATGTCAACCCACTACCACATCTATGGATCCAAGCATGAAGATACACGAAGATGATACTGATGAGATTGACAAGAAAAGATACAAAGAACTGGTGGAAAAGCTCCTATATGTGACCATTACCAGATCTGGTATTTCATTTGCTGTCAATAGGACGAGCCAGTTCATGGAACAACCTCATCACGTACATATGGATGCTCAACAAATGATACTAAGGTATCTTAAATCATCTCCAGGTACAGGGCTCCTTTTTAAGAGAGGTGGCACCATCACCATTTCAACATATGCAGATGCAAATTATGCAGGGTGTCCCAAGGATAGGAAGTCCATCACGAGTTTTGCTATATTTGTTGGAGAGTCACTTGTCTCGTGGGAAAGCAAGAAGCAAATTGTTGTTGCTAGATCTAGTGATGAGTCGAAGTATAGAGCTATGGTACAAGCATGCACAGAAATGATGTGGGTTCGAGCAGTTCTTACAGATCTACATATAGATGTACCTCTTCTCATGTCGCTAAAGTGCGACAACCAGGCAGCCTTGTTCATTGCTAATAACCCGACATTCCATGAGAGGATGAAGCATATTTTTTTATTGTAAACCGGGTGAATCCCAATTACGGGGATCACCGCCTAATATATTTCATTAATATAGTATCGGATTACATTACCGGGAGAGCCAGAAGTTATACAAAACGTTACATTGAGCCATTGCGTTCTCGCTATAGAATCTCTGATTTTTGAAGATAAGCTCGTTGCGGCCCAGTCATATAGCCCAGAGAGCAGCTAACGGTTTCGAACAGTCCTCGCTAGAATTACTGCCAAACCTTCTGTTGGATTCCCAGAATACGTTCGTCCCCTCCCGCTGCAACCAGGGGATATCGAGTTCCGACCAAACCCGCTCGAACAAAATGCAACTGAAGAAAAGATGATCGGGGTCCTCGGTCGCATCGCCACACCTGTCACACTGTGTGTCTGAATGATGGAAAATACGCCCCCTCCTGACTTTGTCCATAATCCTCCCCTGCCTAAGGCACCAGAGAAATACCTTGACCCTTACCGAAATCTTAGCCGCCCAGACAATTCGCATATCTTGGAAAAGGTCAGCATCCCGCTCCTCGGTTCTCCTCGTCAATTCAAGATACGTGTTCTTTGTCGTGAATGCAGTGCCTCCCCAGCAATAGTGGTCCCGTTCCTGAGAGGACTCCTGCCGCGAAAGGGGATCTAAAAGAGCCAAATATTCTTGCGCACGTTGTTCTGAGAGCTCGGCGAGAAAAGTCGGTGCCCAAGCGTCCTCCACCACTACTTGAGAGAGCGTTGCTTCCTTCATTGCCGACAAGGCGAAGAGGCAGGGGAATCTAGCATCTAAGCAGTCGTCACCCGTCCAATTGTCACGCCAAAATCTGAAAGTCCCGCCATTACCGACGACAGGATGAAGCCGGGAAACCAACTGAGGCATAACCGCTCAAATACCGGCCCATAACGGAGATTCGAACAACACACGTCGTGGCTCCAGTTCTCCTCCCACCCCGTAGATCTCCGGCAAAAGATTCACCACCTGGGAGGTAGACGAGCTCCAAATTCGGATGGCCCATTTAGACATAAAGGCCTTGTTCATGCCCTTCAAATCCCTGACCCCAAGTCCGCCATCCTCGCGCCTCTTGGTGACTTCATCCGATCTGACCAGGTGCATACCAGACTCCTTCTTTTTACCTTTAGACCAGAAGAATCTTTTCATCAGGGCCTCTACTTTTTTCCTCACCCTGACTGGCATCAGCCTCGTAGACATGAAAAAGATGGGGATGACGGACAAAACGTGCTTCAAAAGGACCAACTTCCCCCCACGAGAAAGCGACACCGCCATCCAACCCGCCAGCCGCTGGAGCATCACAAGGCTATCCCAATCCGTCCTTTTGAGCTTAGCCGCAACCAGAGGTAAGCCCAAGTACCGGATCGACAAGCTCCCCACCATGCATTCCGTAGTAGCCGCTAAGCGAGCACGATCTGAGTCGTCCATCCCAAAAGCAACGACAATCGATTTAGTCTTATTAATTTCCAAGCGGACAGTTCACCGAAGATTTCGGCCAGCTGCACCACATTTTCGTTCTGCTCGTTGGTTCCGCCCAAAAAGAGAATAGTGTCGTCCGCATATTGTAACAGAGGGATGGAGATGCCCTTCCGTTTGTATCCCACGCACCAGCCCGTCCTAGCAGCCTGCCTCAGGATGACCCCCAGAGCATCAATCATGATGACATACAGCATATGGGCCAAAGGGCACCCTTGTCTTACCCCCCGCTGTGGTTGGAAGAATCCCCCCTCCGGCTTGCCATTCACCAGGATCCTGTACGATGAAGTGGTGATGCATCTCTTCATTTAGTCCACCTACTGCTCCGGAAAGCCCCTCCTCCGTAAGGAAGTCCATAGGAACCTCCAGTCCACCGAATCATAAGCCTATCGATTTTCCAAAGTGCACCCTCGCTTTCGAGCGATGTCAGTCTCGACAAATCTCTGTAGCCATTACGAGGCCATCCGCCATTTGCCTCCTCGGGATGAAAGTTGTTTGGCCCTGAAGAATCAATGTGTCTAATACCCCCTTAAGCATGTTTGTCAGAATCTTCACGATGATGAGATATATCCTATTCAAAAGAGCTATCGGCCGATAATCTTCCACTTGCACAGGATAGTCCTTCACAAGCAGAAAGCCTTTCAAGGCCCTTGTTTCCATCTTTGAATTCATTTATTACATCCATCACCTCCTCCTTCAAAAGGTCACAAAACTCCATGTAAAAAGGATGGGGAAGCCGTCTAGGCTGGAGGCCCCATCTGAGTTCAGACCGAAGATTGCCTTCTTGGCCTCCTCCAAAGAAAAAGGTAGCAATAGACCCTTGGCTCGCTCCTGAGATAGCACCTCCACTCCAGAACCCAGCCACCCCCATCCACTCCCGTGCCTCCTCCTCGAGGCGGCCACAAAATAACTCCTCAAAGCCCTCACTATAGCAGCCTCCCCTGCAATCCGTTCCCCAGCGACTTCGACTTCATGAATGCGGTTCCTCCACCGCCAGCCTGGCGCCATGGAGTGGAAGAAATATGTGTTAGCATCCCCCTCCCGGAGCCACTTTTGTCTGGATCTTTGATGCCACTCCACCTCCTTATCTTCAAGCATAATTTCCTCTAACAAGCCCTGTCTCTCCATGAACTCCTCTTTAGATAGCTCTCTTTCATCGTCAAGACGGTCCCACGTAGACACTCTATTCTGAATCTCTATCCTCCTCTCCCTGCGCCTAGCCTTGACATCCTTCCCAAAGTTCAAGAGGAAAGACCTCAGAATGGAGAGTTTAGCCGCAAACCTGTTGACTGCCGAACCTTCCACCGTACAGCATCTCCAGATCTCCTTGACCTTGTCACGGAAGCCCAGTTCCATCAGCCAGCTCCGCTCAAAGCGGAAACAAAACCGGTGCCTGCATTCCTCCTCGGATGACAAGAGGATCGGAGTGTGGTCAGAGTGAGTACGGGGGAGAGCCCAAGCCCTCTATAACAGAAACCTCGACGCCCCGGCCGGAGAGAGCAGGAAACGATCCAGCCAGGAGCGCGATCTTCTATTTCTCCAAGTGAAAGCACCCCGCAGCATCGATGATAGACATCCCCGTAACATGAGCCATCTAACGGAGAGCGATCGACCCCGGGTCTTCCGCCATTGCCCTGCGGTCTGTCATCAGGAAGCAGTGTGATGTTAAGATCGCCCCCAACGATCCAGACGCCCAACCTGGCAGAGCCCCCAGACCTTCTAATTCTCCCATCATGTCACTCCGATCTCCACTGTTCGGCCCATAAACCTTCGTGGCAAGGAGCTCGAGCCCATTACTCCTTCTGTGAAATCGCACTGAAAGACAGTGGGTGGATTGCTCCGAATCCATAAAGTCGAAAACGTCCCTCTTCCATGCAGAGATCATACCACCGGACGCACCTTGTGACCCTACTCCACCAGCTAGAATCTCCACCCCCCCCCATCAAGGCTCCTCAGCTCAGGCTCCACTCTGACTTGTAACTTTGTTTCCTGGAGGAGGAATATATCCGCCCCAGCCTCTGTAATTAGGTTCTTCACTCCTATTCTTTTCTCCGATCTTCCCAGCCCCTTAACTTTCCACTCATGAAATTAAATTTCGCGATTTTTCGACGAAATTTCGTCGAAATATTGGTTTCGACGAGTCTGGCCTTTCGAAACGGGAGTGTGTGTGTGTGTGTGTGTATATATATATCCATATTCACGGTTTCGAGCGAAATCTCGCGAGATCTCGGCGAGATTTCAGCTCAACTCGAGATATCGACCGACAGAGGAAATCTTGCATTAAAATATTCACCGTGATGCCGATATATACCGAATTTCGATCGAAAGCATCACATTTCGACCGAGTTCAGGCAGAAACATCTCCAACTTCCTCCAAACTCTTCTTCATTCGAGGTAAGCCAAATTAGGCTAATTCTTCATCAAATTCATAAATTGTTTTAGGGGTTTCACTCTTAAGATGTTGATCTAGCTTGGCATGGTGTTTATTTTGAGAGATTTTCGAAATATAGCTTTAAATTTGGAGATGAAAATTAGGGCTTTTGTGTTTTGATTGCGCAATAGTAGTAGTTATGAACATGGTATCTCGGATCTGAAGTTTAACATGGACTAAAACATAATTTGAGAACATTTTGTTAGATCTAAGGAAGAGGAAATTGGGGCTTTTGAGGTTTAGTGTAGAACGATAATGAGTTGGGTTATTATAAATTCAGATCTTAAGTTATCGAAGTAAAAAACATAATCCGAAAATATTTTGATGAATAAAATTTAAAAATTGAGAAAATACGAAAATCATATGTTAAATCTTTTGGTTTTTGTACATATTTAGTGTCACTTAGGTAGTCTTTCTTGAAAACGATACCCTAATTGCTAGATCTAAGACCCTAATGTATAAATCTAACGTTGTTTTTCTGAAAATCGAAATATTAGGTGTTAGAAAAATTAAATATATAATAATTCCGAAATTTAAAACATAAAATAATTTGCATATTCATAAGCGGTCGCATTATATGCCTACTTAATGATTGTTCTTAAATTTCCTCACAGATTTCGACGATCATCACCATGGCACATTCTGGTTCCGGATCTGAATCTGACAGTTCTGATATCAGAGGGGCGATTTCAGTGGGGATATTGGCTGGAGGTGTGCCTCTGCTCCAGATGGAAATAAGAAGAAGCCACAATGCAATTTCTGTGGAAAGAAGTTGGGAGGAGGTAGGATCACAAGGATGAAGAACCATCTTGTTGGCAATAACAAGAATGTTGCCAACTACACGCGTTGTCCCCAAGATGTGAGGGACAAGGTGAAGGCCAGCTTGGACGGGAAAAAGGAAAGGGAGACAGAGAGGGTAAGAAGGGAAGAACAAATGAAGGAGTTCATGTTCGAGAAAGAATTCAACGTCCTTTCTGATTCAGACAATGATGACTTTGTGTACCCCGCCGACATTCAGACTGCTGCGGAGAGGAGGGCATACAGAAGGGCTACAAAAGAATCATTGAGGAGCGAGTTCAAGAGGAGAGAACTCAGTGGTGCACGGGGCGGCTTCTATGGTGCAAGTGGGAGTGGGAGTAGTTCTGTAGGTGCACCAGTACCACCACCCACCAAGAAACACAAGGGGAAGGGAATTGAGCCCTTCTTGACGAGGAGCGGATCCATGCAATATAAGGCAAGCAAGGATCCAAGGCAGAAAACGTTGAAGGGAATGTTCACCAATGCACGAGAAAGGGTGGGAAAGTGAAGGATATGAAATTATCCTCAAGCGCATCACGGAAGCGTGATCGTCGTATCGGATACGACGAAGAACGACTAGTCGTACTAGTTGTTCTGAGCAGCGGAATTTAAAAAAAATTCATGCGATGAAACCACATGATCCAAGAACGATTCTCGGATCGTTTCATCTATAACCACAACAAGTATAATGCAATACCTCTTGAAGCGTGGTTGATCAAGTCTCTAAGGAAAGAGACCTCCTCTCTCAAGTCCGATCGTCGGTGAGACCGCTTGCGAGCGTGGGGATGAACCGCGTTGTCCTCGCAATCCAAGAAGTTGATCCAAGTGTGGTTGCTCCTGATCTCGTCGCACGAGATCGAACGTCTCCTTCGTGAGAGTAGCACTCCAAGAAGACGGAGAACCAAAGAACGTCGAAGCGGCGGCGCGGTGGCGAGAGCGTCGATGAATCTCTCCTCTAGGGTATGGTGGACGGCCACCAAAAATAGTGGGAGAGAGGGTTGTCGTGTATGAAAAGAGAGAGAGAGAGAGAGAGCTCCAAAATTGCATGTAAATAGAGAGCATGGTATGCCTCTCTATTTATAGGATTTTGGGATCCATGTATCTCAATCCATGGGACATATAAAATCAATGGGTGAGATTGATTTATGTCAATCCGATGGTCAAGATTGTTGTTGTAAAAAACAACAAATTTGGATTAAAATATATTTGACAAAATCAAATATAAATCAATCCTAAATTAAACCAATAAATAAGGAGAGAATATACATGGAGATCAACATCTACTATGTACATTCAAGTGGACGGCCACCCATTCCAATTAGGAATTGGGTGCCGCCACTTTGAGATGTCAAGGAGGAAATCTCATGGATCTCCATGAGATTGCATATCTCCTTGAATTTCTCTCCTATTTATTTGCAACAAATTTTGTTTCGTTTTATTCTTCAAAAATAATTTACAATTATATTTGAGAATATTGCAATTGTTATAAAATATGAAGAATGCGGAAGTGAATGATAAACAGAGCATAAGAACAAGAAACATAGACATGGGAAGACCATGATTTTACGTGGAACCCTACTCCGTGAGGAGCGGGATGAAACCACGGGAGAAGCCCTCAACTAGGGCGTGTTTGTCTATTGACTTTCTCAATGAGTACAGGAGGTCTGGGGCTCCTTATATAGCCTTCCCAGAGCCTCCAAGTCCCACCATTGGGCGGTATGGGACTAAACACAGGATGGCATAAATGGATCTTCTCCAGGATCCATTTACCCTACTACAACTCAATAGGTGCACTACCAAATACTCCAACACTCCCCCTCAAGCTGGAGCATGCAATGCTCAGCTTGGACAAACAAACAGAAAGAAACTCAACTCACGCTACAGGATACTACGGACAATATCAACCCAACGCGCACATGCTGCAGTCGAGGACGCTGCTTCTCATGCCGTGCAGGTGAGGAGGACGAACGGGCTGGAGTGTGAGTCAACTGAAGACTCGGAATCTGACCATCGAGTCTGAAACTGCACCTGAAGTCTCCTCGTCGGAGAACTGGGTCTCTCCCATCTGGCTCAGAGAATGGTGCACTGCTCTGGTGTACCTATGATACCACATGAAAACCCTTGCCAACATATGGCATAGGGAATGGTCCTCTACTCTGGAGTCCCTATGGCTCACATGAAAACTCTGACCGAACAACAACAAGAATGATGGGGACCTCAAACTGATGATGGCAACATATGCTCATCTGAAAAATGACCGCACACTCGTGCGTATCTGAAACTGGAGACTCGGAAGACAATCGTCGAGTCTGGAACTACGCATGAAATCTCTTCATCTGAACAACTTGTAGAGTCTGAAAAATATGGCTGGTCTGGAAACTGGCATCTGAATCTGGAACTGGAAGAATAGAACAGACCTGTGACTCTACATATATACTCCCCCTTTCTCCCATACTGGTCGGAAAACAGAGAAATCGACCAAGTTGGGAGAAGACAATATAATGGGGAAAACAACTGAACTTGCGGCTTTTTATCATCAATTTTTTAAGCCGTCTCATCATTTTTTTTAATTTTTTTTAAACCGTTGATTTTTTTCCGGCTTTTGCATCATTTTTTTGAATTGCGTACGGCTTTTTTTCTCAATTTGTACGCGCCTTTTCGATTTTTTTTTGAAATACGGCCCACTTGGGCCGAGGGTTGCCTCACCTTTTTTTTAGTACACACAGCCCCTGTTGGGCTTTAAACCAGCCCCTCCTTTTTTTTAATAGATAACATGGTCCAGGGCTCTAGGGTTCCCAACGGGGAACCCTCTTCTTTTAAAACAGCCGCCCGCCCCCGATGGGGCCTCTTCATCGAGCGCCGCCCTCGATGCACATGGAGGCTGCTGGGATCGCCGCCCCTCCTGGAGCCGGGTTGAGAAGGGAGGCGCCGCCTGCGCCATCGGGATGCGCCTGGGCCTGGAGAGACGCGATGTTGGTTTTCTGCTGCTGTATGGAGTGCTGCATGGGCTCGCGCCTAGGGGTGCGTGCTTGGGTCTCCGGCTGCCGCTGAGCGGCATCGCCTATAGGTGCGGAACGCCACAGGGAGGAGCCCTGCGTGGAGCCATCTGGTTCTAACGAGAAGAAGGCGCCGCATTTGGAGATGCAGATTGTGGCTATCGCCGCCTGGAGATGCGGCGCAGCGCCACTGCCTGTTGCATCGTTGCCTTGGAGCACGAAGGAGGAGAGGGCAGCACACGCTGCCGTTTCTTGCAGTGCCACTGCTTGGAGAGGATGTGCGGCAATATTGTGCACCTGCGATCATATAGAAGGACTGCATAGACCTGTGGAGATGCTTGATGCCCTGGATCGATTAGAAGAATGGTTGCGGCTGAAGGATCTTCAAGATCTAGGGTTTCGATGAAACCCTACTTGAACGAACGAGAATGAATTACCGCCAGGGATTTGGAAGTGCGTCAGATCACCATGGTCGCACGAGTTAGGGTTTTCAAACCCATCGAACTAGAACCGATTGAATCAGAAGGAGGCCTTCGGCTGTTGTAACTAGGGTTCCGAGGATACCCTAAATCTTGAACGAACTTTATAACATGAACAGGAACATGACTCCTTCAACGAATAAAACTTTCAAAAACAAACTATTACAATCGAATCTCAAAAAATAAAGAATATGAAAGTAAACCCTCGAGAATCAACCCGCTCTGATACCATGTTATAAAATATGAAGAATACGGAAGTGAATGATAAACAAAGCATAAGAACAAGAAACATAGACATGGGAAGACCATGATTTTACGTGGAACCCTACTCCGTGAGGAGCGGGACGAAACCACGGGAGAAGCCCTCAACTAGGGCGTGTTTGTCTATTGACTTTCTCAATGAGTACAGGAGGTCTGGGGCTCCTTATATAGCCTTACCAGAGCCTCCAAGTCCCACCATTGGGCGGTATGGGACTAAACACAGGATGGGGTAAATGGATCTTCTCCAGGATCCATTTACCCTGCTACAACTCAATAGGTGCACTACCAAATACTCCAACAGCAATCTTGTCATGGAGAAATTGTGAATCATATTCACAACCCAAAACAACATATAATTTACATTGTCAATTAATTACACAATGTGTATCCAATACACATAATAATTAATCAACACATATAAATTATAATTGGCTCTCTCTAATACATTATAAATCACATTTATAATATATCATGAATAATTGAATATTTCTATTCACATTATTCTTATCCATAATAATTAAATCACATTTAATTATATTGAATAATTTCTTTACACATCAATATGATTAAATCACATTTAATCATCATCTCTTCATTGCTTAGATCTTATGGAATTATTCTCGAACCCTTCAAGAATAATGCGATCTCTCCTCAGATACTTGGAGATAAGGACAGGGCGATTGTATTGTTCCACATATAATGACTTGGATGTCGAGATCATATCTCAAATCCAGATCCCATGGACCTCCCACTGATGCTTGATCAAATCAAGACCGTAGACCTAATCTTCTCATTGCATCTGAATCTCATTCAGATCAATGTCCAGTTCATGGACTAAGATTAGGTCACTTCTCTAATGAGAGGAGTCACTAAAACCCAAACATGTTTCATCACTCCCTCGGAATGGAAGCGTCATGGTTATACAATCGTATATGATCAAATCACCCTCAGGTATTCCAATACCTGTACATCCTGCATACTGGAAGACCTATGATCATTCTGAAGATAAAGATCACTTTTACACTGTCATCTTCCTGGTTAGATAATTAAGTTTCTCAATCTTGGTCATTGGGATTTGGTATAGATCATATGCTTTCACAAAGCATATATCTTACCTTCAAATTCATGTCATGCTTCCAAAGCATGACGACCATGCATGGAATTTGTTCAGTCCCAATACCTCATGAGTGAGCTCAAGTCTCCCGGTTCACAAGTGAACCTGTATGATCCCTTTGAGAGATCGTATTACTCATATGTCCTTACATGCACACCAGCTCGCCGATGTATAGACCTTGGTTAGGTCATCAACCTATTGGTCTGCCAAATGTACACACTCAGACATATAGCAATACATCTATCTCCGGTCAGAGGATGCATGCCTATGTTGTGACAGTATTCAACGTAGGTCTTTGGTTATCTCGATCTCGTTAAGTCAACCCATTGACTCAACTAACCTGACACCTATGAATCACTATTCTCATGCAGAGGACCTGCATCAAGAGGTCAGTCAGATATCAGCCATCTGAGAGAGGATTGACATCTCCTACTCAGGCTGGAGATCATCACTTAATAATCATTTGACGATGCTTGATGAGTCCTCTGTCTAACTCTTTAGATATTCATCCAAGCATCAGCCTCTGTGATTCATTTAATGAATCAACAACTGTATGATTATTAAGTTGGCCATGGTACATAACCCTAATTGTACAGAGGGACCCTATAGTGCATTCATTCATTTAATCTCAGAAAGGGAGTGAAAAATAATCAATAACTTTCATTGATAATTTATTCATTACAATAACATTTATTGTAGAAATGGTTCGCTCGGGGCTCACATTGCTAACAGAAAGGCCATCAACAAGCTCTTCTTTAGGGAGAGCATTCCTGCCAACATTACAGGCGAGCCATTTCTGCAGCATGCCATTGATGAGATCACTGCAGCGGGAACGGGAGTGAAGGCTCCTACATCGTACGAGATCGTGAACAAATATCTGGGGATGGAGAAGGAGGAGATGAATCAGTACATCGCCGAGTTGAGGAGGAGATGGCCAGAGTACGGGGTGACATTGATATGCGATGGGTAGACGAGCTACAGGAGGAAGCAGATCATCAACTTCCTTGTATACTGCGATGACAATGATTGTTCTTGAATTTCCTCACAGATTTCGACGATCATCACCATGGCACGTTCTGGTTCCGAATCTGGGTCTGACAATTCTGATGATCAAAGGGGCAATTTCAGTGGGGACATTCGCTGGAGGTATGCCTCTACTCCTGATTAAATAAGGAGAAGCCACAATGCAATTTATGTGGAAAGAAGTTGGGAGGAGTGTAGGATATGGTTAGATCCTCAAGCGCATCACGGAAGCGTGAGCGTCGCATCGAATACGACGAAGAACGACTAGTCGCACTAGTTGTTCTATGCAGCGGAAATTAAAAAAATTTTCTTGCGACGAAACCACATGATCCAAGAACACTTCTCGGATCGTTTCGTCTAAACCACAAACAAGTATTAGGTTTACCTCTTGAAGCGAGGTTGCGATCGAGTCTCTAAACAAAGAGACCTCCTGTCTCAAATCCGATCCGACGGAGGAGACGCTTGCGAGCGCGGGGATGAACCGCGTGCTTCTCGCAATCCATGTTGATGATCCAAGCGGCGGATCTCCTGATCTCGACACACGAGATCCGATGTCTTCTTCACGAGCGGGGCGCACCGAAGGAGACGGAGATCCTCGAGCAAACCATCGGGCAGCATAACGACGATGCCGCAGCGATGGAGAACCTCTCTAGGGCATCCATGGTGGACGGCCACATGAGAGAGAGAGAGAGGACGTGTAGAGAGAATGAGAGAGAGAGAGAGAGAGAGATTTGTTGCCTCAACTTGTGTGTCAAGAAGAGCAATGGGGTGCCTCTCCTTTTATAGGGTTTTGGGATCCATGGATCTCAATCCATGTGTCAACACAAATCCAATGGTCCACATTAATTTGTGTTTCTTTCAATGGTCATGATTTGTAGCTAAAAACACAACAACAATTAATTTAATTTAAATTAAATATATGTTGATAAATCAACACAATTTAATTACAAAATTAAATCATCAATACATGGAGATAATGAAAGGAGACAAAGCCTCCTTCCATGTGGAGAGGGGGGACGGCCTCCCTTTCCTAATGGGAGTGGTGGCCGTCCACCCTCCTCCATTAGGAAGGTGGCTATTTCACCTTTTATGTAATCTCCATTATTTACAACAACTTTTGTTGCAAATTATTTCACAAAAAATAAATCCAATTTATTTTGTGAACATTGCAATCATGCCATTGAAAAATTGTGAATCACATTCACAACCCAAAACAAAATGTAAATTACATTTTCAATTTGATGTCCAATGTGAATCCAATTCACATTAACATTTAATTAACAAATGTAAATTACAAATAGCTCTCTCTTATATATTATAAATCACATTTATAATATATATGACTAATATGGATATTGCTATCCACATTATTCATATCCATGATAATTAAATCATATTTAATCATCTTGGATCTCTATTCTCCTGTGTCCAAATAATATGAATCACATTCACATTATTTACATCTTTGATAATTAAATCTCATTTAATTATCTAAGATAACTCTCTTTATAATATGAATCAAATTCATATTACTCATGATAATTAAATCACATTTAATTATCCATTTTCTCAATGCTCGAATACATATATCAACAATAGAATTATCCATGAACTCCTTCAAGGATAATGCGCTTTCTCCGCAGATACTTGGAGATAAGGACAGGGCGATTGTATTGTTCCACGTATAGTGACATGGATATTGAGATCGTATCTCAAATCCAGATCGCGGGCCTTCCATAGATGCTTGATTAAATCAAGACCGTAAATCTAATCTTCTCATTGTATCTGAATCACATTCAGATCAATGTCCAATACTTGGACCAAGATCAGATCACTTCTCTACTGAGAGGAGTCACTAAAATCCAGACCCGTTTCATCACTCCCTAGGAATGGAAGTGTCATGGTTATACAATCGTTTATGATCACATCACCCTCAGGTATTCCCAATACCTGTACATCCTGCATACTAGAAGACTCAGACTAAACCCGAAGTATTCGATCAACTTTATAATGTCTACTTCTTGGTTTTATCAGTAAGTTTCTCATTCGATCATTGGGAGTCAGTATCGATCATATACTTTCCAAAAGCATATATCATACCCAGGTCTTGATCATATACTTTCCAAAAGTATATATCAAACCTACAAATTCAGTCAAGCTTCCAAAGCGAGACGACCGTGCGCACGGAATTTGATTCTTCCCAATATCTCATGAGTGAGCTCATGTCTTCCGGTTCAGTAACTGAACCTGTATGATCCCTTTGAGAGATCGTATTACTCATATGCCCTTATATGCACACCAGCGCGCCGGTGTATAGACCTTGATTAGGTCATCAACCTATTGGTCTGCCAAATGTACATACTTAGACATATAGCAACACATCTGTCTCCGGTCAGAGGATGCGAGCCTATATCATGACAGCATACGATATAGGACTTTGGTTATCTCGATCTCGTTAAGTCAACTCTTTTGACCTAACTAATCTGACACCTCCGAATCTCTATTCCTATGCAGAGGACCTGCATCAAGAGGTCGGTCAGATATCAGCCTTCAGAGATAAGGATTGCCATCTCCTACTCGGGCTGGAGATCATCTCTTAACAATCATTTGACGGTGCTTGATGAGTCCTCAATCTAACTCTTTAGATATTCATCCAAGCACCAGCCTCTATGATTCAATAGTTGAATCAACAGCTGTATGATCATCAAGATGGCCATGGTACATAACCCTAATTGTACTAAGGGACCTATTATGCAAATTATGTATTCTTCATTTCAGATTAAGGAGTGAATTGCAATAACATTTATTGCATAATGGCTCGCCGTGGGCTCGCATTTCCAACAAGGAGGTGGGATCACAAGGATGAAGCAACATCTTATTGGCAATAACAAGAATGTTGCCAAGTGCACGCGTTGTCCCCAAGATGTGAGGGACAAGGTGAAGGCCAGCTTGGACCGAAAGAAGGAAAGGGAGACAGAGAGGGTAAGAAGGGAAGAACAAATGGAGTTCATGTTCGAGAAAGAATTCGACGTCCTTTCTAATTCAGACGATGATGACTTTGTGTACCCCGCCGACATTCAGACTGCTGCGAAGAGGAGGGCATACAGAAGAGCTACAAAAGAATCACTGAGGAGCGAATTCGAGAGGAGAGAACTCGGTGATGCACAGGGCGGCTTTTATGGTACAAGTGGGAGTAGGAGTGGTTCTGAAGGCGCACCAATACCACCACCCACCAAGAAACACAAGGGGAAGGGAATTGAGCCCTTCTTGACGAGGAGCGGATCCATGCAATATAAGGCAAGCAAGGATCCGAGGCAGAAAACGGTGAAGCGAATGTTCACCTATGCACGAGAAAAGATGGGAAAGGCCATCAACAAGCTCTTCTTTGAGGAGAGCATTCCTGCCAACATTGCAGGCGAGCCATTTCTGCAGCATGCCATTGATGAGATCGCTGCAGCGGGAACGGGAGTGAAGGCTCCTACATCATACGAGATCGTGAACAAATATCTGGGAACAGAGAAGGAGGAGATGAATGAGTGCATCGCCGAGTTGAGGAGGAGATGGCCAGAGTACGGGGTGACATTGATGTGCGATGGGGGGACGAGCTACACGAGGAAGCAGATCATCAACTTCCTTATGTATTGCGATAACAATGGTTGTTCTTGACTTTCCTCGCAGATTTTGACGATCATCACCCTGGCACATTCTGGTTCCGGATATGGATCTAACAGTTCTGATGATCAGATGGGCGATTTCAGTGGGGACATTGGTTGGAGGTATGCCTCTGCTCCTAATGGAAATAAGGTGAAGCCACAATGCAATTTCTGTGGAAAGAACTTGGGAGGAGACGTGATCACAAGGATGAAGCAACATCTTGTTGGCAATAACAAGAATATTGTCAAGTGCACGCATTGTCCCCAAGATGTGAGGGACAAGGTGAAGGCCAGCTTGGACGGGAAGAAGGAAAGGGAGACAGAGAGGGTAAGAAGGGAAGAATAAATGAAGGAGTTTATGTTCGAGAAAGAGTTCACCGTCCTTTCTGATTCAGACGATGATGACTTTGTGTACCCCGCCGACATTCAGACTGCTACGGAGAGGAGGGCATACAGAAGGGCTACAAAGAATCATTAGCGAGTTCGAGAGGAGAGAACTCGGTGGTGCATGGGACGGCTTCTATGGTGCAAGTGGGAGTGGGAGTGGTTCTGAAAGCGCACCAGTACTACCACCCACCAAGAAACACAAGGGGAAGGGAATTGAGCCCTTCTTGACGAGGAGCGGATCCATGCAATATAAGGCAAGAAAGGATCCGAGGCAGAAAACAATGAAGGGAATGTTCACCAATGCACGAGAAAGGGTAGGAAAGGCCATCAACAATCTCTTCTTTGGGGAGAGCATCCTTGCCAACATTGCAAGTGAGCCATTTCTGTAGCATGCCATTGATGAGATCGCTGCAGCGGGAACGGGAGTGAAGGCTCCTACATCGTACGAGATCATGAACAAATATCTGGGGATGGAGAAGGAGGAGATGAATGAGTACATCGCCAAGTTGAGGAGGAGATGGCCAGAGTACGGGGTGACATTGATGTGTGATGGGTGTACGAGCTACACGAGGAAGCAGATCATCAACTTCCTTGTGTACTGCGATGGGAAGACAGTCTTTTTGAAATCTGTTGATGCATCCGAGCATGTGAAGGACCACAAGTACCTGCTGAAGTTGATGAAAGACGTTATAAAAGAGGTTGGGAAAGATCACATTGTGCATATTGTGATGGATAACGGCAGCAACTTCAAGAAGGCAGGTGAAACAATAGTGAATTCGAGCAGCTACGGAATTTTTTGGATACCATGTGCTGCATATTGCATTGATTTAATCCTCAAGGATTTCAGCAAGAGGAAGCTCGTCTCCAGGGTGGTGGAGAAAGCACGAATGATCACCACATTCATTTACAACCACGGCAAAGTCCTGGCACTGATGAGGCGGATGTGCAATGAGGAACCGGTGAGGCCTGGCATCACACGCTTTGCAACCAATTTTATAACGTTGCAAAGACTCAAACAACATAAGACAGGTTTGAAAACCATGTGTTGCCAAGGTGAGTGGTTAGAGATACCTGAAGCTCCAACTGAAGGAGGACGGAAGGTGGAGATATTGATCAATGATATCTCCTTTTGGGATGGCGTGACTCGGGTCACAAGGATCATGGATCCAGTTGTTTCTGCATTGCGGATCGTGGATGGCGATAAGAAGCCCACCATGGGAGTCATCTACGAGGCAATGCGTTGCATGAGAGAGAAGGTCAGAGAAGCGGTTGGAAGGGGATCCAAAGCATGGTTGGACATCATAGACGAGCGATAGGCCAAGATGCTCTCGCATCCTCTTCACAAGGCCGGTATGTATTATGTATCAATCTAATTTGTTTTTTATTTTTTAAATTTTTATAAATCTTTAGAATATGGGTATTGAGCTTGTTCGTGACTTTGTGTCCAGCTTATTACTTCAATCCTAAGTACCAGTACAAGAATGGACTTGGTACAAATGCTGACCTTCTATCAGCCGTACAAATTGTGGTGGAGAAGCTCGTCAAGGACAAGAAGTTACAGATCTTGTGCATGAACGAGGTAATCCTCAATTTCTAGCTAAATTAGGAGTCACAAAAAAATCGTTAAGATGGATTAGGACTTAAACCTATGTGTGCAGGTTAAGTATTTCCGGTATGCGTTGGGTTCCTTGGGTCGGATTACTACGGTAAATGGACGGGGCTCAATACTCTTCTTGGTAGGGACGAAGACAAATAAAACCATTGCTTGTGTGTTCATTTATTCCTACTATTGATTTCTCTCGTTTTCTTTTTTTGCAGCCGAATGGTGGTTATTATACGGGATGGAAGCTCCCAACCTTCGAAGTGTGTCAGTGAAAGTGTTGTCTTAAACCGCATCTGTTGGTGGTTGTGAGAGGAACTGGAGCACGTTCAATTTGATCCATTCCAAGAGACGGAACAGGTTGGGAGAAAAGAAGCTCAATGACCTTGTCTACGTGCATTACAACTTGAGGCTGAAGTTGAAACATGCAAGGGAGGGACAAGACAAAGAGGACTACACGGACCCTATTGATCTTGCATACATTTTTAAGATGCACAATGACGATGCTGATGAAGACATTCTCCAAAGGTGGATGGATTCCAATGGTGCCCCCGTTCTCGATCAACTAGGTGGAAGACCAAATGAGAATATAAGCCAGCAAATGGGAGCAGACGTATGTGACTATTTGGCAAGATCTGGGCAGATTACAGACCCTGTTGGAGGGTTGGAGGGCGAGATTGATGCGGTTGTTGATGAAATTCTCTCCAGTAGCTACAAATCCCAATCGAAGTCAAAGAATGACAGTGGAGATGATGATGATGATGATGTTGGTCATGGTGATGGTGGGGAAACAAACTCAGGTGGGTCAGGAGGGGGTGGTCATGGACCACAAGATACCAGATTTGAGGAAGGGCTACATGCAGGACGTGAATATATGGAGCGACAGAGGAACACACACAGACAGTTTGTTCCAAGTCCGAGTCCAGGACTTATGGATTACGAGTACGGTCGAGGCCATCGTCCAACCGACAACTACAAGAACGATTTGATATCATCTGTAGGTTCTATGAGCTGCGTGGACATTGACAGCCCATATCGCGAAGGAACACCAAGTCCTTTAGGCGGATATGGATCGTCGCACGATGAGAGATCATTTGACGTCTTCCCAGAATACTTTCATGCTCCTCCTCCAGGACCTCCTCCTCCTCAGTATGCACCTCCATCATATTCATATGGTTACAGTGGGTATGGGGGATACAGTAGCTACAGCGGAGACAACTACCAAGGTAGCCAACCTGAGCAGAGCCAGGGCAGCTTCTTTGGGGGTGACAGTTACGGTTTCTTCCCTGAGTACACGCCAGTTCCTCCTCCGCAGAGATCTTCTCCTACTCCGTCGTCGTCGTCCCAAGGATCTCAGGCCAGTAGTTCGCAGCCTCATCGTGTCACTCGTGATACCGGATCTAGTGTTTCTTATCCTCATCTCAGGATACTCATAGGCATCGATGACCACCAATACATGCAGTATGTGATGGATTACAAGGCCATGTACTCGTACATGACATGGGAGAACTACTGCGAGTTCATTGAATCGGTGATGCGTTATGAGAGACAACAATGAAGGGTGGGCATTCAGATCCACCGCAGAACTCTTGGTTCTGAACCAAACATATCACCAAGTAATATATTTTAATCTTTTATTGCATTGATCATTAGGGCCTGTTTGGTTGCAGGGTTGGGCAGGGTTGGCCCAACCCTGGTTACTATTCACAAGGGTACTTTCTCCTCACAGATTACTATTCACCCATCCCAACCCAGCCCAACCCAACGCAGTCCAACCCAGCAACCAAACAGGCCCTTAATGTGCATGTTCTTAATAATTTTCACTTGTTGTAACTTGTAAGACTATTACTCTATTATTATGTATTAACTATTAACAAGTAATAACAATATGTTCGATATGGTGTGTGACTGTGATATACCGTCATAGTCATATATGATAAGAAGATTGATATGTATGCCGTAAGCCTATAGGTGTACATCTATTGTTTCATTATTTGAAGTACTTAGATTAAGTCCATTTGTAATATCTAACAATGTTACAATATGACCGATATGACCGATATGGCCGATATGACTGATATGTCTATATAAAGGGTATAGATGACCAATATGTGTGAAATAATTGTCTATTTGTATATTATTTATTATTCTAATAACTTGGAATATCGAAATTTACAATAAAATTTGGGGAAAACCAGGTTTTTTAGCCTTTTCCGACTTTTCCACCGAAATTGTCGAAATTTCTCGAAATCGAGATTTCGAACCTTGGTTCCACTTCCCTGGTGGTATAAGACCCAAAAGTTTTGCCACTCCCCTGTCCAAAACACGGGAGCAATTCTGAGAACTCCACGAGATCGAGGATGAGGTGGCGATTTCGGTTTTAGTCACTCTCCCCAGCACCATGTTCGATTGTGGCGATCAACACCGCCCTCCTCTGCCTCTGAGCTGCGGAAGGTTTCCTCACGTAACATGATATGTACTTGGACATCTAATAAAATTGGAACGATACAAAGAAGATTAGCATGGCCCCTGTGCAAGGAGGACGAAGCATATTGAGGTCGATTGTCACTATATACGTGACATGATTCAGAAGGGATTTGTCTCTACACCGCATGTCAGCTCAGGAGATAAGATGACCGATATTTTCACCAAGGCCTTACTTAAAGGATCATTTCAGAAGTGTTCATCCAAGCTGAGCATGATAGATATCTATGATCCATCTTGAGGGGGAGTATAGAGATATATGCTTTATTTCTATTTTTCAGTACTCTGTTATCTGTTTTCTTTTCTTCTTGTCTACTTCATGTAATTTACTCACATGTTTCTCTTCTATATATGAGAGCCTAGGGCTTATGGAATAAATAATTCTCTCTGTTTTCCAAACAGCCACCACTCCTATTAACCCAAGCATGTAGCTATATGATGATGACACTGAGGAGGTCGACAATAGGAGGTACAGAGAGCTGGTAGGCAAGTTACTATATGTGACCATCACCAGACCTGATATATCCTTTGTTGTGAACAAAGTAAGTCAGTATATGGAGCAGCCTAGACAAGCACATATGGATGTTGTCCATATGATTCTGAGATACCTAAAGACTTCACCTGGTACAGGACTTCTTTTCAGTAAGGGCACATCTCTCTCAGTTACAACATGTGCATATGGAAATTATGTTGGATGTCCAAAGGATAGAAAGTCTACCTCGGGCTTTGTTGTGTTTATAGGGAATTCCCTGATTTCATGGAAGAGCAAGAAGCAAACTATGGTTGCCAGATCGAGTGTTGAGTCAGAATACAGGGCTATGGCACAGGCTATCACAAAGATGATGTGGGTTAGATCTGTTCTTACTGATCTGACTATAGAGGTGCCTCTTACCATGCACCTCCAATGTGACAATCAGGCTGCTCTTTTCATTGCCAACAACCCCGTGTTTCATGAGAGAACAAAATATATTGACGTAAACTGCCATTACACTAAAGATATGATCCAGAAGGGTCTGATTTCTACCTCTCATGTTAGTTCAGGAGAGCAAACAACAAATACCGTTACCAAGGCATTACTCAAGGGGCATTTCAGAAGTGTTCGTCAAAGCTGAGCATGATTGACATTTATGCTCCACCTTGAGGGGGAGTATTGAGAAATTTTACATTCCTATGTATCTTTTCCAGCCATTTTATTTCTTTTGTCTATCTTATGTAATTTACCCATATGCCTCTCCCCTATATAAGAGAGCTTAGGTTACAAGAATAAACATCCCTCATATTTTTCTCCAACACTTATGTTAGCTCAAGTGAACAAACAACAGACATGCTTATGAAGGCTCTTGCCTGAGGACCCTTTCAAAGATGTTGCTCCAAACTGAGCCTGATAGACATCTACACTCCACTAGCAGGGGAGCGTTGAGAGTTTTTATGTTATGCGACTCTTTTACAACTTGTTTATTTCATTGTTCTTATTATGTAATTTACCTATTAGGGTTTCTCTCTTCTATATAAGAGAACCTTTGGCTTTATGAATAAACAACGAAGTATTTTCCTCATCATAAAGGCCCCCGAGGAAGTCCTGATATGTAGCGCAATGTGTTTTTCAGCCCTTCTGCACTGGCAAACATGAGTTCGAGGGATGAGGGCACTTCTCATCCCTCATATGCATATTTAATCAACCACAGAGCCTTCGTAATCTTTATATCTGACCACCATGAAATCTACTACAGAGACAAAGCCCTAGACCACAAAAGTGATGGCACAAGGCACTACTATTAATCTCAAGGGCACAGAATATTGCGTGCTATGTTCTCGTTCTTTCAAGGTGTTCATTGGTGGTCAATGGAAACTCTACATTATGACTAAAGTTCCTCCAGAAGAGAACGACAAAGGCTATGACAACTAGCAGACATACAACTAGCAGGTTGTCAATTAGATGACCAACAATATTGAGGTACATATTGCCTTGAATCTTCTTTACAAGGCCACGACAAAGGAGATGGGGGTGATTCTACCCTAGTTGAGTACCACAGGCATCTCACTAGCTTGTATGAGGAGCTTGCAATATTTCAACCTTCATGTTGAATCAAACAAGTATAAGAGCGTCCAGACTGTCAGGTGTATCGTTTTCTTGATGGTCTGCATTCCCGATATCAAGCAATAAAGGAGCAATTTCTGAGATCCGATATATTGCCAACGGTGAAGGTCATATTTGGACGTCTTGAAGAACTAGACATCTGTAAACCGACCTCCTACCTTACCTCTTGCAGAGAGTTCTACACGTGTTGCATCATCTGGGAGAGGAGGATGACACAACTTTCGAGGAGGACATTGCCATAACTCGGGTCAAGGTCGTGAACGAGAATTTGGATGTGGACATGACTTTGGTCGCAGTCGTAGGCAAGAATCTACCGCTCCTTAGTTTCAATCGTGCACTCATTGTGGTCGGTAGAACCATTCATCCGAACGATGCTGGCAGAAGTTTGGCGTACCTCCTGATCACGCCAATAGTGCCTATGAGGACGCCTATGATGTGGAAGAAGCGTCTACTACTACAAACCCCGGTGGCAAGACGATACATCTTAATTATGCATATTACTCATGTCTGATGCAGATAGTCCAAACTCTCGAGTCCACTACCTCCAGTGAGACTATAACCGCAGATTTGGCTACTCCTTCAAGTACAACAACAATTATGTAATCACTCCTGCACTAGCTTGGATCATTAATTCTGGAGCCTCTACTCATCTGACTGTAGAAAGTAGTCTACTAACCTCCTTTATACCATCTTCCTCGGTGAAGTCGACTCAAGTTACTAAAGAGACTCACTCACTTGTTACTACCGTCGAAACAATGGAGTTCTCCTCCACGCTCTGACTGTCTGGGGTTCATTGTGCTCCTGATTTCCCTCTTAGCCTATTGGTTGTTCATAAGATTTGTGTTGAGATTAATTAGTGTGTGATATTTGATGAATTCTGATGCTATTTGCAGGTCATCTGGGCAAGGCAGATTTTTGGTAGGGTGATGAGAAGAATGTCTTGTATTATATTGACATACCATCAAATTCCAAGTTTGTTGGTGTTGCATCCATCTCCGAATACCCACTCCTATGGCATATGTGCCATGAGAATCCTTCTGTCAAGGCTCTCTGTATGATGTTCCCTAAACTCTTTACTCTGAAGACCTTTCAGTACGAGGCGTGTAAGTTCGGGAAACATCATCGAGCTTCTTTTCCTGTTAGTACTGAATCTCGTAGTAGCAGTCTTTTTGGTTTTGTTTATTGTGATGTTTGGGGACTTTGTCCGGTACGAACATGGAGTGGTCATCATTATTATATTGTCTTTGTGGATAATGATAGCAGATTGTCTTGGGTGTATCTAATAAAGGAGCGTTCGAAGATTAGTATAATTGTCAGAATTTCTTTCAATATATTAAAACCTCTTTTTCTACATGTATTCAGATTATTCGAACTGACAATGCCTTTGAGTTCACTCAAGAGGACTTGCCATCCTTCTTTACGTTTCAGGGAACTATTCACCAAACGATGGCTCCCACCACTGTTGTCTCAGATGTACCTGAGGAGAGTTATCAGAAACCCAAGTACTATTGTGGGATGTGATCCTTATTGATGTCTATCTCATCAATAGAGTTCCTTCCTCTGTTCTCAAAAGGGGGACTACATTCTTTTTACTATACTTTATTGAGTCTTCTTTTCCTTTACCTCGGTGAATTTTTGGTTGCATTGCTTTTGTTCACAGCTTCCATGCAGCTGACAAACTATCACAGAGGGCCATCAAGTCCATCTTTCTTGGGTACTCCCGTACTCAGAAAGGTTATTGGTATCATGATCATTTTTGGGTGTCGATACTATGTGTATGTGGATGCCACCTTCTTTGAGCAAACAAGCTTCTTCACACAGGCTCTGGGTGACATCCCTTTGGACCCTCCTCCTCTGTCAATCATTTATACTTGCAAGCATAACACTAGACATGCCTAAGTTCCTTAGTTTGTTCCTTTGCATGTCCATTTTATGCAGTATAGTATGACACCTTCAAGTGCTCCCACCACTGTTTTCTCAGATGTACCTGAGGAGCTCTAATAGCTCTCCACAAGGAAAAGGCATGTACTTTTTACCATATGTCACATTTTACTTCAATTGATCGTTTACCTAACTATGACAAGAGGTTTGCAGATGTCATGAATGCTACTTCAATCCCCAAAGATCATCACAGTGTGATACAGGACCAGGGTTGGCAATATGCCATGGACGAGGAGATGGATGCACTTACCTCCAGGGGCACTTGGGATCTTGCGTTGTGCCCTTGGGAGTTCCACCTGTGGCTTACAAATGGGTAGGTCTCCACGACCAAGCAATCGCCTGATGGGTCCATTGACAAATCGAAAGCCAGATTAGCCACTAAATGCTTCACACAAACCTATGGAGTTGATTACTTTGAGACCTCTCATTTTGTCAGAATGGGATCAGTATGCATCATTCTTTCTATTGTTGCTAACAAGGCATGGCCCATTTTTCAACTTGATGTGAAGAACGCCTTCCTATATCATGACCTCGAGGAGGAGGTCTATATGATGCAGTCATCGAGTTATGAAGTCAAGGGGGAGTGTGTATGCTGACTACGTAAGACTATCTATGGCCTGAAGTAGAGCCCCAGGTATAGTTTCACATACTCACTACTTAGATCAACACCCTTGGGTTTCAGAGGATGATCAACACCTTTGGGTTTCAGAGGATGACATCTGATTGCTCTAACATCGTTAGACGACGGTCTACTGGCACCGTATTCTTGCCTTCTATGTTGATGATATGGTTGTCAAAGGAGAAGATGAAGCTGACATTTCGAAAACCGAGACCTTCCTCTAAAAGGTCTTCGTCACAAAGGATCTTGGTCAACTTCATTACTTTCTTGGCATTGAGGTTATGTGCACTACACAGGGGTTCCATCTCTCAAAGAGGAAGTAATGCCTAATCGAGACTGGACTATTTGAATGCAAGTCATATGGCATACCTGCAGAAGAGAGAAAACATTCCACGTCTAATGATCCAGCGTTTGAGGATATTACATGGTATAGAAGCCTAGTGGGTAAACTTTTCTATCTCACTGATACTAGGCTAAATATATATAATATGTTGTTAACAGAGCTAACCAACAGATGGAGAGATCCCTTTACAATCATTGGCAGGATGATCTTCTTATCCTACAATACTTAAAGGAATCTCTCGGACATGGACTCTTCTATGAGTTTAATGGGCACGATGATGTCTCCACCTAGACAGATGCTGACTATATAAGTTCGCATGAGGATTGTTTATCCACTACATGTTATGCCATGTTTGTTGCGAATAACATGGTTACTTGACGAAGTAAGAAGCAACCAGTAGCCTCCAGATCAAGTACAGAGGCAGAATACAGAGCAATGACACAAACCACCTATGAGATTACATGACTTGCCTCTTTTCTACGAGAACTTGGACTCTCAATTGATACTCATGTACCTTTATATTGTGCCAACAAGTCTAATACATACATCACCACCAATCTTGTTTTCCATGAGAGGACAAAACACATTGAAGTTAACTGTCACTTCATTCGTGACGCAGTGCGAGCAGGAAAGATCATCACTCCACACATCTCCATTGAACTTCAGCTTGCAGATATTTTCACGAAGGCACTACGAAAGAAAAGCATCTCATATTTAATTTCCAAGTTGGGAAAGATCGATAGATTTGATCCAACTTGAGGGGAGGTTTTAGAGTTATTGTGTTTTCTATTTTATTTGAGTCGCATAACCCTTCGGGGTCTTTTATTTACTTTCTTGGTTTTTCTCTCTAAGGAATCGCTCTATATAAGAGACCCTATAGCCATTGGATAAACTCAATAATTCATTCTTTTCTCCACACTCATCAATTCCATTTCATATCTAATACATAAAAATCCAAATCAATTTTCTCTACATCATCTATTTATTCATATTCAACTACCTTTTTTATCCTTAATAATAAAAATTATGAAGGTGGATGGAGAGCGAAAGCGTGGAGCGTTGGTGAAGAGCGAAGGCGAATCGCGGGGAGTCGTCCGGAAACTCGGGCCTTCGTGGTAACGCTTTCTCGGTCGGGGATGACGCGAAGGGGAAGGGGGTGAACTACGGGGCCACTGCTGGGTCTCGGAGTGGGGAAGGTGGTAACGAGAGGCGGGACGCGGAGGAGGATTGGGTGCAAGTCTCGCATAAGAAGGTTGGAAAACGGTGCTTCCGTTGCGGCGATCGTGGTCATCTTGCCTCCTTCAATTCTCTTCCTGCTCGTTGTTATGCATGTGGGAAGTCGGGTCATCGCCAAGCTTCATGTAGGCTCCTTCTTGGTCGTAGCCCTCCTCAGGTCGGGTTGTCCTCTTCTTCGAGGATTCCGCGGTGCATGTCGGCCTCTCGTTCGACGTTCAACGGAGCTGTTGCCGGGAAGGAGGTGCGCTCTTTCGCTCAGGTGGTGGCTCCTCGTTCCTGCTCGTCGGGCGATGGTCTTCTTGGTGCGGGCACTATGGTGGGTGGTGTTGTTGCCTCGTATCCGCACGCTCTTCCCGGTGCGGGTGAGAAGGTGGGTGTTGATGGTGCCTCGGATGGGTTGGCGACAGTGGGGGATGTTTCGTCGATGGAGGATGGCTTGCAACGAGAGATCGTGCATGGGAAGGTGATGCATGGGAAGGCGGTGCTTGAGAAGGGGGGTGCATGACGACGGCAGGCGCGTCGAGGCAGTGGGGGTGGCTCATCGGTGCAACATGGCCTGGGATGTTTTCAGGTCTCATCTTGTTCGCTTCCTGGGTCCTCTCTTCCGTGGGGACTTCATAGTCTTGGATTCTTCTCGGTGTTGTGTGCGAGGCTTGTCCCTGGATCAACGGGATAGGCTGCTGCGAAATGGGTCTACCGAAGATGTTGCGTGGAGATTGCTCCGAGTAGCGGATGGTGCTTCTTCAGACACTGAGGTGTGTGTGGCGGAGCTTCGTGGTGTTCCCTTCCTCTCGAGGACTGTCCCTTGTCTCGGCAAGGCATTCCGTCGATGGGGGGAGATTTTGGTGGTCGTGGATGATGGTCTTGCGCCGGAGGCGGATTGGAAGGTTACTCGGGTCCTCTTGGAGTGCAGCAAGGGTTTTCTCAGTGGGGCGCATGGCAAGATCTTCTTCGGTTTTCTAAAAGTTGGCCGGTGGCGATTCAAGGTGGAACTGTCCATCGTCGCCCCTTCGCCGGCGTCGGTGGCTGATCGCGTGGCGGTGCTGGCCGGTTCGTTCGGTTCGGGGGCAGGGAGCGACGTTTCGCCTTCGGGGTGCCAGCTGGCGCGGTTCGGGGATTTTTCCGAAGCATCGCACCCCATGCATGACGCTTCCGGTCCCTTCGACGTGCCTCTTCGGGTTCCATGCCTTTCGTCTGCAACTCCTGGCTTCTCCGAGTTGAGGGCGTCCGAGGTGGATTCCTTTCATCATTCTCGTCCCATTTTGTCGGCTTCTGCGTTGCTTTTTCGTTACTCGGGTCCTATGCCGGGTCATGGTCACTTGCTTGATGGCGGGTCCCTCAACTTCGGATCTTGGCCGAGGTCTTTCTTACCGAATGCCCCGTTTATCTTGCCTGATTCTAATGCGGTTTTGCCCCGAGTCCACATCGAGGAAGTGCGGGACCTTTCAGACGTGAGGGGGGAGCAGTTGGCGTCGGCTTCTATCGCCTCCTCTTTGGGGGCCTCTTCGGACGTGGTTGCCGCCTCCTCCTTGGAGGTCTCCTCGGACTCGGCTGGTGCTTGCGACGGGGGAGGCCTATTTGATAGGCGCTTGGGGAAGAGGTACAGGAGGCGTAAAAGCTCCCGGCAGGCCTCTTTGGTGAGGCATTCTTGTGCGACTCAGCGGGAGGCAGTGGCGGAAGCCGCTGGGCTCTGTGGCCTTGGGGGAAGTTGTGGTGGTTTTTAATGAAGGTTCTATCATGGAATGTAAGGGGCCTTGGGGAGGCTGACAAGCGTCGCTCCTTGGGCTCGCGTTTGTCCGAGTGGTGCTGTGATATTGCTCTTATCCAAGAAACGAAACTGCGAGGTGTGGATGATACCCTCTGGCGCTCTTTTGGTGCGGGTTCTTTGGACGAGTTCCGTGCAGTGGATGCGCTGGGCTCGGTGGGGGCTTCTTGATTGCTTGGCGTTCTGCGGTGTTCTCTTTCAGCTCGGTTCTGGTGGGGAGACATATGATCTCGATTGTCTTGACTCGGGCTGAGTTTCGAGAGACGATGGTGTTCTCTTGTATTTATGCCCCGTCGTGCCATGTCATGAAGAAGGATTTATGGGAGGACCTTCGCGCGGCGGCCTCTATGTTCGAGGGGCTTCCCTGGCTCCTAAGAGGCGATTTCAATGTCACACTTCATTCTTCTGATCGCCCACGGGGCAGGGGTGGCCAGGATCCGGGGTCGCTTGATTTTATTGAGATTTTGGATGAGCTTGCATTGGAGGGCCTGGTCCCTCATGATATCTCTTACACTTGGAGGAATAATTCTTCTCGTTCTAGAATCAATCGATTCTTGGCCTCTGGGAAGATGTTGGAGGCCTTCCCTCTTTGTGCGGTGTCTTCTCGCCCCTGCTCTTTCTCCGATCACTCTCCCATTGTTTGGGAGTCTGGCGAGGGCCATCGACCTCGGGGTCTTTTCCGCTACGAGAAATGCTGGTTGTTGGAGCCTAACTTCAAGGAGGTGGTGCAGGAGCATTGGGCTCATGTCTCGGTTACGGGTTCTGCGGCTCACAGACTTGATCAAAAGCTTGCGTCGTTGCGAAAGGTGCTTGCGGGCTTCAAGAAGGATTCCAGGTTGGCGTGTATTGATGTTCGGGCGGCGGCGGAGGAGGTCATCGCGCGCCATGATAAGACGGAGAACGAGAGGGACCTTTTGCCTGAGGAGCTTCATGATCGGCTCTCTGCTCAGATTCAGGTTGCGGCGGAGGATAAGAAGAAACATTGAATGGCGGCAACGGTCGCGTTTAAAATGGCTCAAAGAGGGTGACACGAATACGGCCTTCTTTCACCGTGTGGCGAGTAGTAGAAAATGCCTTAATTTGATGCGGGGTATCTCTGTTAATGGTGTGCAGGTTAGCGGGGAGAGGGAGATGGGGATTGCCATTGTGGATCATTTCAAGCGCTTCTCGTCGACTTGCTCTCCGCGTAGGTGGCGTTGGCTGGGTCTTGGGGCGCCTTCTCTATTGGCCTCCGACTCTGGGCTCTTAATTCGTCCTATCTCTTTGGCGGAGATTAAGGAGGTTGTGTGGGCCTTAAACGGTGACTCTTCCCCGGGTCCCGATGGCTTCTCGGTGGCGTTTTATCGTGATTTCTGGGAGTTGGTGGCCGGTGACGTTATGGAGGTGATGTCGGACTTTTGTGCGGGTAACTCTGGCTTTGATCGAATTAATAGGGCCAACATCGTTTTGATCCCTAAATCCTCGGCGGCGTAGCGTATTGAGGATTATCGGCCTATCTCCGTCTCTAATGGCATTTACCTTATTATTGCTAAAGTTCTAGCCATTCGACTGGCTCGGGTTTTGGACTCTCTTATCTCTCCGGCCCAGGCTGCTTTAATTAAAGGCAGGCAGATTGCGGATTGCATTGCGGTAGCCTCGGAGTTGGTTGCTGAATGGAAGAACGATCATAAGAAGGGGGTACTCTGGAAGGTCGATTTTGCTAAGGCATACGATTGCTTGGAGTGGCGGTTTTTGTGGTCTGTTATGAGAAGGCGAGGCTTCCCTGAACTATGGATTTCGTGGATGCGTAGGTGTGTCACCACTGCCTCCCTCTCGGTGCTCATCAATGGCCGAGCGGTCGGTGGCTTCTTCCAACCAAGAAGGGGGGTGCGCCAGGGCTGTCCCCTCGCTCCCCTCCTCTTTGTGTTGGCCTCAGATGTTCTCGCGCGTATGGTGGACCGTGTTATTGACGCTGGGCTCTCTAACAGATTCCGTAAGGGCGAACTCTGTGTGCCTTTGATCCAATTTGCGGACGACACAATATGCTTTGTTGAGGGTGGCACTGCTGAGGTCTCCGGTATGGCGACCACTCTCACCCTTTTCAACGAATTGTCGGGTTTGATGAATAATGGCTCTAAATCCAAGGTGGTTCCCTTCGGCTTGTTGCACGAGGAGGCAGCGGAGTGCGGTCGGTTGCTAGGATCTCCTCCTGGTGAGCTTCCTATTGATTATCTTGGCTTACCTTTGGTGGTGGGACGGGCCAGAATCCGGGATTGGCGCTTGATTATTGAGCGCATGGAAACGCGCCTTGCTGGTTGGCGCGCGGCTTTACTCTCTAGAGGGGGGCGTCTTGTTCTTCTGAAGTCTATGCTTTCCTCTATCCCTTTATATTTCCTCTCTGTTCGTCGTATGCCGGCGGGGGTTCGATTGAGGATCGAACGTTGTATGCGTCGCTTTTTGTGGGGAAGGAAGGGGAAGGAGGGTAGGGGTCTTCATCTTGTCGCTTGGGATGAGGTTACTAAGCCTAAGCGGAATGGTGGTATGGGTGTGCAGAGGTTGGAGGTGATGAATGATGCTCTTTTACTCAAGTGGGTGAGTAGAATTTGGGGGAAGGGTGATAACTTCTTTATCTCTGTTCTCAGGGAGTTCTTGGGCGTCGATAGGCTGGGGGTGGCGCGGAGGGCCCACATCGTTCGTCATTCTCCGTTTTGGCGTAGTGTGCTGGACGCTTTTGTTAGGAATGCTTCGTTGTTTATCCCGATGCTGGGGAAGGGGGATTCCTTCAAGTTTTGGCTTGACGATTGGTCGGGTTGTGGTCCTTTGCAGGTGTGTTTCCCACGCTTGTTTGCCTTAGCGTCCCATAAAAATGTGTCGGTTGCTGATTGTTGGTTGGATGGTTGCTGGTGTCCGCGCTTTCTCGCGAACTTCTCGGATCAGCGGGTTGACGATTTTGTTTCGTTGTTGGATGCCCTTCGTAACGCTGCTACGCCGAGTGAGTGTGTGGATCATTGGTGTTGGAAGGACGGTCCCTTCTCCACGCGCAAGGCTTATCGGGCACTGGTTACTCTACCTCCTACCGATGCTGCTCTCCTTGTGCATGATTGTGGGTTCTTTTGGGGCTTGCGGTTGCCGGAGCGCATTGGATTCTTCCTTTGGCTTCTTCGTAGACGGAGGTTGATGACGCGCGATCGTTGTGCTAGAATTTTCGATAACATCAATGCCAACTGTGTCCTCTGTAATTCGGAGGAGGAAACTATTGATCACCTTTTATTCGGGTGCTAGTTAGTTCGTGGGATCTGGGACGATTTGCTTTGGGCGAGCTCGGACAACCTTTCTGCTTTTTGCGAGCTTCTTTGGAACAACAGGAACAGGGATAGGCGGGATCTCTTGGCCCCCATTGCAAGACTGTGGTGCATTTGGCTGGGAAGGAACGATGCTCTCTTCTCCGGTCAGCGGTTCTATCGGGAAAATACTTTTATCCGTTGCTCGCGCTTTATTGGTGACTGGTGTTCTGTGTAGGCGTTGGGCCTTGTTTGTTTGGACTGGTGTTGTTCAGTTGCTTCTTCTTTTCTTCTTTTGGGTTTTCTTCACTTTTTTGTCCTCCTCCCTTTTATTGTAATTAACTTTTTTATTTTTCATTTATACATTTTTGGGGCGAACACCAAAGAGTGTCTCCCCCTTTTTTTAGCCTCAAAAAAAATTATGAACCCAAAAGAGTTAAACACCTAATATATATAAACCTTTAACATTCCCTACATATTGCACATCTTTGTATACCAACATCTATGTTTGAAAATCCTATGTACATTTATGAATAGCTTGAGATTTTACTATGTCGAGAATATGGGTACTTATTGGGTGAACGGATATCCGCTGAGTATATGGTACCAGCTAAAAACTACTCGTTTAATAAATGGTCAGGCATGGGTAGTGATTTTATAAATGGATCCATGTTTGGGAATATTGATACCCTCTCCAAACATGACCCATTGGCATCCCTACTTATATAGCCTCATCGACAGACAACAATCCTACTTATAGATGATATGGGACTAAACAAGAGAGTGTGCTCTAACATTAATAATTAATGGTTAAAATACAACAACCATGTCCCTAGGAGAGATCTAGCTAAATGGCATACATTCTCAATATAAAATCGCTACATTCTAAAAATACCACTGTTACATGACAACCAGATGGCCCATAGAATTGTTATCGATCTCCGCATCTCAATAATAAATCTGAATTGATTCCCAACCAAACTTCCCCTAGAAATTAAGATGAGAGGTAGTCCAATCCATAAACCTATGCGAGCAATCATAAGAGTAGGAAAGATGGTGGAGGTCTTTAGGGAATAAACGAAATGAAGAGCAAGTGGGATCCGCCCCCGATCTAAATGTTGTTCTCCGCACTTAAGGTGGGGTCCTCTCTCAATGTTGGGACCCATAAGAAGAGTTTTACTTTCGTATGTACTCGAAGGGCTCGGATAAATTTGCAATTCTGCTATTTGAATCCCTTAGGTTGGTTTCCATGTGAATTTGTAAGCGCACAGTAGGCCTTCTTGACTAAGAATAAGTTGTTCTGTCAGACGCAATGATCCCTCGTTCAGTTTATGGCCCCGTGAAACAGAAGTAATCTATCAACCGAATAAAGTCTTCAACATACTGTCATAGAAACCTGAATTGAAAGTTGACAGCCACTGATCGTATACCCATGCCTCCTGAACTGTAACTCCATGATTCGCCAATAGAGTAAACAACCGAGGAATCTAGTGCTTAGAGGACCTTTTGTCATCCAGTTGTCAATCCAGAACCTAAAAGGTGTTCCATCTCCTATCACCAAACTCAAGAAAGATGGCAAATCTGGGAATTACCACACGCATACCCTTCCATAAACTGTCAATGCCTAGCGATCACAAAGGAATGGATGGATGGATGGATGGGTCAGAAGATCGTAGATAAGGAAGGTCGTATCGATATCGATATCGTTTCGGTCTGCCCGGAAATGGATATATCGAGATATATCGCCAATATATTGACTATATCGATGGAAACGTCGAAAATGGCTCAAAAAGCCATTTTTTGTCATTTTTTTCAGAAATTAAGATCATCCAAGATATTAAAACAACAAATAACTTAAAAATACACAATTATGTCACACACATCGGTCATTTATAGCCCATATATTGCACATATCGGTCATATCGAACATATCGCTTTTAATGTTTATTCCTGACCTGTGGATATTGGAATGGATTCCATCCAAGTTCTTATAGTTATAGCATTAAATAACTTATAAATATACACTTCGATGAAACATATAAATCATTTGTGAAGATTATGATCCTTATATTGACGTACCGGTCATATCGAACATATCGCCGGTATTGTTAGTTGTTGACCTATATATATATTGAAAATGGAGTTCATTCAAGTTCTTAGATCACTAAATAACTTACAAATATACTCTTAGATCACACATATCGATCATCTATAAAGCTTATATTGCATATATCGATCATTTCCAACATATCAATATTAATGTTGATTCTTGACTTATAAATATTTTTTTGAAGAATTGACTTGATAGATATTGGAAATGGATTCATTCAAATCTTTACAACATGAAATAACTTGCAAATATATTCCAAGTTGAAGAACCATTGTATGCACCCTCATGTCGCACCATACCCTACCGGTACGGGGATCTCGCTGTCCGATCAATGAGCCTGGGGGGGGCTAGGGGGCAGGTTGGCCCCTTTGCAGGGGTGCGGGGCAACGCCCCCGACCCAAAATAAAATATACATAAAACACACAAAATCAATCATGCACGAATAGTAGCATTGATATATAGAGACATCGGCAAAACATCGGCGATATGGATCGATATTAGGGATTTTATGTACTGAATCCATTTATTTATTACTGATATGAGTCGATATGGCGATATATCGGCGATATATCACCAATATCCATGTAAAAGGATATACCATGTGATTTTGATACCCCTTCCCTGTCGAAACCGATATATCATCGATACGGCCTTCTATGGTCGCGCACAGCACCCACCTGCATCGCCCTCGCGCAGCCCTTGTGTGCCCTTAAGCGTCCTCGCACAGCCCTCACGTACGCCCTCACGCGTTCCTGTGCCTGTGCGCAGCCCTAGCGCGTACCCGCGCTTGTAGTCCAGCGCACTGCCCTAACGCACATCCGCGCGTACTACGCCACCCGTGCATGCCACTCAAGCACTTAGCCTCCATGCGCAGTCCTCTGTACGCCGACGTCAGTTCGCTCGTCTGGTTGATGGGTTTGAGTCATAAGTCTACATATGCAATCAAACGCACATGTGTCTGTGTAGACATTTACCTTTTTGATCTGCATAAGCCCTAGTCTTCTACATCTGGTATCATGTCTAAGAACAAAGTAGATGTATTCGCCGCAGACGCTTTCAAAGGTCCAGCACCTATTGTCAAGATGGACGGGACAAACTATGAGCTTTGGTCTATGCAGTTCATGAGTATGAAGTCAAATAGTAAGAAACATATTTATACCAAGGAGGAGTTGGTGGAGAAGACTGGAGTAAACGCCTCACGGTAGGTGGACAACGCTTATGCCAAAGTATGGCTCTCTGGTATATTGACGATTGAAATCGCCAATGATGTGTTACATCAGCCTACTGCTAAGGCGATGTGGGACATCCTCGCAACAACATATTCTCAGGCGAGGAATGAGACGAAGATCCTCCAACTCCAGCATGATATACTCACTATCAACCAGAATGGACGGCCCCTGCATTCGTTGTATACATCCATGAGAGGGATGTTTGAGAAGCTGCACAGTCTCATGCCTCTTACTGCCACCCCTGAGTGGCAGAAGACATATAGGAATGCTATAATGGTTGGTGTATTCCTAGCTGCCCTTGATCCTGAGTATGATATTGCCCGCTCCCAGATCCTCGCATATGTTTCCCATGGAGAAGCCTTCCGTAGGCTTAGCAGGATTATTATTCCATCTACTACTAGAGGTCAGACTTCCTCGGCGATGGCTGCCTCCCGAGGTAGAGGAGGCTCGTTTACTTTTCATGGATGTGGGCCCCATGGCAGAGGGGGTCGAATCCGTCAGCCCGCACGTTCTGTCATCGCTACGGCCATTCAGAGGATATATACTATTCCGAGCATGGGTTTCCTCCATCGGCTCGAGTAGAGAAACCGGTTGAATCTCCTGCAATTCCTACTTCAGATCAGCAGTTTGATGACCTTGTGGCCTGATTGAGGGACATCATGCCTCCTACTTCACCATCTCCTGGAGGCCATTCAGATGTTGCAGAGCTTATGGTTCTACTAGTAACTCTGCTACAGCTAGCATCTCCAAGTACTTATGCTTTTACATCTTGTCATGGATCTAAGATTAAAGAGTGGATTATGGACTCCAGTGCGATACATCATTTATGTGGAGATAGACAATAGCTTGCCTCATATAAACAGGTTCCTCCAGGGAGAACAGTTGTGATAGCTGATGGAACTCATTCCCCAATCAGGACAGGGGGAGATCACTTTGATGCCCTCTATGCACTTACATAATGTGTTGCATGCTCATGATTTCTCTATGAACTTGCTTTCTATTAGTCAGATTACAAAGAGTTTGCACTTTCGGGCTATTTTTGGCCCATCGTCTCTTGTTTTTCAGGACATTCATTCTTACGGGCAGAGTGATTGAGTGTAGCCGTGAGCATGGTGGCCTTTATCACCTGATTCGGACTCTTTATGCAGGTGTATCTTCTCATTCGTCTGGATCAATCTCTCCATTCACTTGGCACCTTTGGTTTGATCATCTACCTCTTCAGAAGATGTGTCACATGTTGACTCAGATTTCACTTGGTTCTTCCTTCCAATGCGAGGCATGTCAGTTGGGAAAGCATCATCGATCTGTATTTCCTAGTACTCAGAGTCGGAGCAGTAGCTCCCTTTTTGTGCTATTTCATGTAAACATTTGGGGTCCGAATCGTGTTCTTGATCATTAGGGATACAGGTTTTAGCTTGTGGCTGTGGATGATTTTTCTCGGTTGTCATGAGTGTTTCTTTTGAAAAATAAGTCTTAAGCAGGAGATGTGATCAAAACTTTTATTAACAAAGTGCAGAATGTTTTTTCTACATCTGTAAAATTTGTACGAACGAATAATGCTTTGGAATTCTGTACTCGTATTCTATCCATTGTTTTCATCTCATGGGATTATTTATCAAACATCTTGTGCTAACACTTCTCAGCAAAATGGTGTTGCTGAGAGAAAGCATCATCATCTTCTTGATGTTACTCGGACTCTTCTCATTTAGAGTCATGTCTCACATCTGTTTTGGGTGATGCGGTTCTTACAGAATGTTATTTGGTGAATTGTATGCCATCGTCCGTCTTGGGTGAGAAAATTCATTCCTCTATTGCTTTCCCTGAGAAGGAGTTATTCTCACTCACTCCTTTGTGTGTTCGGCTCTGTAGCATTTGTTCACCAGTTGATTCCAGGTCTTGACAAGCTCTCTCCTAGAGCTGCCAAATGTGTGTTTGTTGGGTACTCCAAGACCTAGAAGGGATACCGTTGTTATGATCCTTTGTGCATGAAATACAATATCAGTGCTGATGACACATTTTTTGAGTTTGTAATGTATTTATCTCCTACAAGTGACAAGTTAGCCTCATCAGACTCAAATGATGAGGTTTACATGCCACCTCCTCATGTGCCAGTGGTGCCACCACCACGACCACCTCCTCCTACTCCACCCCCTCCTACTACCCAATCGAATGTGCCAACTATTCCACCACCATCTAAATTCTATACCTATCAGGATGCTTCTGCTCATGGCCATCTCCCATCATCCAGTATGCTCCAGGGTTTGTGTTGATAACATGATTTCTAATGACGGGTCTGGAGATATTTCTGTACAAAAATCTTTACAGGAGAATGGCCAATAGATGGAGGAGGTTAGCAATAACATGGATATTCCTATTGTAGTTCGCAAGCAAAAGTGGTCTAGTGCTTCTTACCCTCTTGCTTCTCATGTGTCCTTTCATCATCTAATAGGGGATTTCAGATATTTGCAGTAGCTCTATCTGTCGTGAAAATTCCTGATGCAGCGTGGGACCCAAATATAGGGCCAAATATTTATCTATTTTTAATTATCAATTTTATTTACGTTTTTAAGTTGTCGTAATTGTCTATTTAAATAATTGAGATCGCCTGTGATCTCAACGTTTATTCGTAGATTTAATTTTGGTCAATTAAATAATTAGAGTCTAATGAGGTTAATTAGAGGTCAATTTGAATTTTAAATTTGTCAGAGTCAAATTAGGATAAGTTTGTGTCCAATTTAAATTAATTTCTATTTTTGTAACCCCATCTCTCATATATAAAGAGATGGTAGTCCAATGTTTTAGGGAGGTGATCTCAATTATTTAATTAGACAATTACGACAACTTAAAAACGTAAATAAAATTGATAATTAAAACTAGATAAATATTTGGCCCTATATTTGGGTCCCACGCTGCATCAATTCCACGGAATCATCAGGAGGCATTGAAGGATAGTTGATGGTGCTTAGCTATGGAGGAAGAGATGGTTGCATTGCAACCTCGTGGTACATGGTGTTTGGTATCTGCTCCTCCTGGGGCATGTGTGCTCAGTTGCAAATGGGTGCTTACTGTTAAACATCATGCAGATGGCAGCCTTGATCGTTACAAGGCAAGGTTAGTGGCATGTGGATTTACTCAGACCTATGGCGTGGATTACTTGGACGCTTTTTCACCACCAGTGGCCCATCACTCTACACTACGTATCCTACTTTTAATAGCAGTGGTACGTGATTGGCCTTTATTTCAGTTGGATGTTAAAAATGCATTTTTGTATGGAGATCTACCAGAAGAAGTTTACATGCAGCGGCTTCCAGGGTTTGTTGTTGAGTGGGAGTGTCAGTAGGTCTGTAGATTCCACAAGGCGATATATGGCCTTAAGCAAAGTCCAAGGGTGTAGTTTCAGAAGCTCTCGGATTTTATTGAGAAATAGGGGTTCAAGAGGTCTAATGCAGACCATTCGTTTTTTGTGTAGAGGATGTCTGGAGTACTTGTGGTCATAATGGTCTATGTTGATGATATTGTTGTTATAGGAGATGATATGCAGGGGATAAAGATGGCAAAAAAGTTTCTAGGCCGTCGGTTTGTTACTAAGGATCTAAGCACTCTAAGATATTTCTTAGGGTTAGAATTTGCTAGGAATGAGCAGGGTCTTGTGATGACCCAAAGAAAATATGTTACGACATGCTTGTTGAGACAGGCATGATTGGGTATCGACCCTCTACTACGCCTACGGATCCTAGCATGAAATTATATGATGATGATACAGATGAAGTGGATAAGAGGAGATATAGAGAAATGGTGGGAAAGCTCATGTATGTTACTATTACCAGCCCGGATATCTCTTTTGCAGTGAGTCGAGTGAGTTAGTTCATAGAGCAACCTCGACAAGTGCATATGGATGTTGTATACATGATATTGAGATATCTAAATCTTCTCCAGGTGCAGGATTATTTTTCAATAACGGAGCAACTCTCTCTGTATCTGTGTGTGCTGATGTTGACTATACATGGTGTCTTAAGGATAAAGTCCACTTCGGGATTTGCAGTATTTGTTGGCAGTTCTCTTGTTTTTTGGAAAAGCAAGAAATAAACTGTAATGCCAGATCAAGTGTTAAATCTGAGTGATAGGGCTATGGCGCAAGCAAGTACAGAAATGATGTGGGTTAGAGCAGTGTTAGCAGATTTGCATGTACATGTTCCTCTACCCATGCAGTTATAATGTGATAATCAAGTTGCCTTATTCATTGCAAACAACCCTGCATTACATGAGAGAATGAAACATATTAAGGTAGACTGCCATTATACGAGAGATATGATCCATAAGGGCTTGATTTCTACTTCTCATGTTAGTTCAGGAGGGCAAACAGTAAATATCTTTACCAAGACATTACTCAGGGGGCCATTTCAGAAGTGTTCATTTAAGTTGAGCATGATTGACATCTATGCTCCATCTTGAGGGGGAGTGTAGAGATATTTCTATGTTTCTATATACCTTTTCGATTATTTTATTTCTTTATATCTATCTTATGTAATTTACCCATATGTCCCTCCTTTATATAAGAGAGCCTAGGGTTCCTGGAATAAACTTCTCTCTATTTTTTCTTCCAACACACAATGGCATAGAGAATGTGGTCTGTACTCTGGAGTCCCTATGAATCACATGAAAACTCTGAGTCCAAATCAAAAAAAGGGGACCACAAAATTGATGATCGCATACATGTGCGTATCAAACAGAAGACTCGGAACCAATCTGAACGTCGAGTCTGAATCTGAACTGTAGAGTCTAACAACTGGCCTAGCATCTAGACTGAAGAGTCTGAATATGAGCAATAGAACTCTACACAATACTTCCCCTTTCTCCCATACTGGTCGGAATAGAAGACATCGACCAAGTAGGGAGAAGATCCGAATATGGGGGGAAAATAATGAATCACATAAGCCGATTTCAATATTATTTTTCCCCTCGGCTTTTTCTTTTTTCTTTTTTTCTCAGCTATTTCCTTCTTTTATTGCTAACTCCTTTTTTCTCGTATACGATTATTTTTGTTTGGTACGCACCTTTTCAACCACACAGCCCAATTGGGCCCCAACTTTCATGTTGCCTCCTTTTCTTGACATCGGCACAACTTTGGGCCTAAATAACTCAATCTTAAATTTTATCCCCCTCACCCATTCTCTCTAATTAGAAAAACTTAGCCCAAATAGGTCCCTCAAAAATGCAGCACGCCTTGCTTCTTCCTCCTTTTTAAAAAAAAATCAAGGTAGCCCAACACAATTTGGCCTAAAAATAGAGCAATACTTTTAGCTATTAAAGCCCATGTGTGGTGAAAGGGAACATCGAGTCCCTCTTTTCCTCTTGGGGTTCCCAATGGGAGAACCCATTCCATGTCACTGCCTTGGAGAAGGAGCAATTGCGCTGCCGAGGGGATCGCCTGGAAGAGGAGAGTGATGGGGCTCCCTCCGCCTGGTGTGCTAGTGCAACAGTACGAGGAGGGTTCCTTACAGAGACTCGACGTGTTGAAGCCCTCCAGGCAGATGAGGCGTCGTCAGTGCGTGGATGGACTGGGAGAGGAGGTGACACCGCCTGGGAGGAGATATGAAGGTTGGGAGGTCCACACGATCAAAGGAGCTCGCAGATCTTGGAAAGGCGATGGCAGGGTTGCTCGATCCTCAGGAGATTCGATCACCGCCTGAAGATGTTGCACGCGCCACCACGAGTGGGGATCTAATCACATATGGTGTTGACAATCGTCTTGGGTAGAAGGAGAACTTGTGGTTGCACCCATCGTCATTTGTAGGCAATCGTGCTTGGAGATAGAGCACACTTTGGAGGATAGTGACGATCGCGAAAGAGGAGAAGAGCCTCATCATCGTGTTGTGCATGCTTACCATGAGTAGTCAGATCAAGGTCTAATCAACATCCTCTCCATGACCTTGGCTCAATCTGAGTGATATTTGCACGCCCCACCACGAGTTGGGATCTGATCACAGATGGTGTTGATAATCGTCTTGGGTAGAAGGAGAACTTGTGGTTGCACCCATCGTCATTTGTAGGCAGTTGTGCTTGGAGATAGAGCTCACTTTGGAGGATAGCGATGATCGCGAAAGAGGAGAAGAGCCTCGTCATCATGTTGTGCATGCTCACCATGAGTAGTCTGATCAAGGTCTGATCAACATCCTCTCCATGACCTTGCTCGATCTGAGTGATATTTGTAAGACTTGAAGATCACAGCTTTTCTATCTCCGCAAATCCATCAAGTGGATATTCGAGATCTCATTCCTGAAGAAACGGTTTCGCAAAAGAAAAATCTGATCTTGAATAAATATTGTCGCATATGAATTAGGGATTTGGGAACCCTAAACAAATCTCGAACTCATTGGAATCATGTGGATCTGGAGCATGGATGTTCCTTGCAGAGTTAGGGTTCTAACAAAACCCAAGAACTTTCTTGAAACTTGGCGACGATCAGTGTTGAACTAGGGTTTCAGAAAACCCTAGATACATTCTTCAACCATAACAGGACATCAGATCGTGGGCCAGAATCAGGATTCTAATAAACGAACCACTTTGATCATCGTTGGCATCGATGCAGAATTAGGGTTTGGAAACCCTATAATTTTTCTTGAACTTGAACAATCTCAAATCATGAATATAAGAACAAATCTTCGGGAACAAATAAAAATCCATGAATCTAACCCACTCTGATACCATGTGAAAAACTAGAATGTGGAAGCATAATATCAGAGATAAAGAATAAACATGAAGAACACCGAGATTTTACATGGAACTCTACTCCGTGAGGAGCAGGATGAAACCATTGGAGAACGCCTCAAAGAGCCGATGTTTTCATTATCTTTTCTCATTTGGTACAATGGGTGAGGGGCATCTTATATAGCCCCCATCGAATCTCCAAGTCCCACAAATAGTAGATGTGGGACCAAACCACAGAATGTGGTAATTGAACCTTGGAAGGATCCAATTACCCATCTACGCATGATGCATATACTCCAACACCTCTGAAAAACTTTGACCCCGGAATTTAAATAACCATTTAAAAAATGCAATAAATACTTAGATCTCTGCACATAAAAATGTGCAACCTAAAGAACTCAGAAATATAAATATAAAAAAACCATGATACTCAAAAGGGAATGGTGCTTACCTGAATTTATCATGTAGTCCACCAACAGATTTGCTAGTTGATATGCAGCACTTGAATAACCGGATTCCTTCATCAACTGGAACATCTTGATCACAATAAGAAGGATATGACCCAACAAGAGATGAACACTCTCTACATAGAAATCCCTTCCATTTAATTCCTTTCATCAAATTTGAGGGTTTTAAAAGAAAACCATTTGCAAGAGGTCCATGATGAGACAGATTCCGGTAAATAACATTGCAGGGCAGTTGGACACTTGGAGTTGTACTACAAATCGGGCTTTCAGATTTTTTGTTAGTACAAATGCTAGAATTACTTGTAAGAGTGAAACAACAATCCTCTTCACATAATTGCTTTTGTAAGTTTATAGAACAAGGAGATGTTCCTGTATCTGGATCAAAACAAGTGTCGGCATGTCTTTTCAGATTGTCAGGGAGAGAAATTTTGACTAAATCCAGTGGATGTGTTGGTTCTACATCATCATTGCAAATAACCCCACATGATGGTCTACACGACAAAGAATTATTATTGCCTATTTTCAAAATTTGTAATTCATCTAGTAATGTTAATGATGCCTCTCCATGCCGTGAAAAATCAGTGTTCTCATGGTTTTCAATCCTTGTGTTTGATTGATCAGTACATAAAACTTCTTTATTACATGCAATAGGTTCTTCCATCATGTCCTTTCGATTATCAGAGTCACAGAAATGAGGTACACTGTTGCCAGTATGTCCATTAACATCATCACTTGCCAAAAAGCATTCCAAGTCATCCTTGCAGACGATAATTGAAGCCAAATCTAGCAAACATGTGCCTGCTGCACAAGCATATCTATCTACATACTTGGTCACCATCTTTTCGCTTGCACCTCCAAACGAGCAGCAGCAGTTTCCAAACCAGTTGTCAGCTACCTCCCTCCAGTTTGGTGAGGGTAATTCAACAAAATCCCTGCATCATTGTTTAAAATATCAAAATAATTTTTTGAAAGATGGTCGACATAAAAATGATTATTTAGAATTTTTTATTATAACTCGTCATGCGTGCCTAATGCATTATTTCGTAAAACCAAATTGTTTCTGAATCATGAGATCGAGTTCGGACTAAAAAAAGATTTATATCAACTGCGAATGTAGGGCATTAGATGTGACCAAACACTACTGTAGCATGTTCGATTACAGGCAACTACATCCACATCTAACAAAAACTTAACAGAGATAGAAACCTTCAATGAAAACAGGCATAAACTTCCAGAACATGCTGGTTAGAAGGGAAAAAAACCCAAAAATGGGTTGCGAGCAGCGAGATTGAACAAGTCAATATAGGGAAGGCCATGGTTTCCAAGTCTGCTTTGGTATTAACATTGTAAAAGACTTAAATGAATGTTTTGGATGGCTAATTCTCGTTGTCATTTTTTAATCTTAACTATCAATGAGAACTATGGATTAATATATGTGGTATAGAGAATGAGGACAAATGCTACTACCAGAGAGAGTTTCTAGTCAGTGTCATGGAGCAAGTATTACAATAGAAGTGCACTTCTTCACCGGACAGAGACTTCAAATCTGAAACCATCAGCAATAGAATGAGAAAAAAAAGATCAGTAAAAGAAATCCTTTCTAATAATTTGAACACCAAATAAGAATAATGGCATATGGATTTTGGTTGATAGCAATATTAGCAAAAACCATCCTTATCTTCTCTTCTTATTAATATAAGGATAGAGACATTGATGCCAAAATTCCTTAAAGCATACTTTTTTCCCTTAAAGACAGCATGCAGATTATTAGCAAGGCCCAATCATACATAGCACACAAGAGAAACTGCAAGTCAACATGATCACCACCAAATGATGCCCATTACAACTGATGCCACACCATCGTATATCTTAGAAGGCCGTTATTGTGGCTTTTAATAGGAAATTCAAGACACGCTGGCATGCCTTTGATCGGATGAGTTCATGAAGTGCAAGGTTGCAGAAAGCGGTAGTCGGTACTCGGCCGGTGGGGTCACCTACTAAGGATTAGTCGGCAGTCGGGCGACTAGCCGGAATTAGTCGGTCATTAGTCGATTTTTAAATTATTTTAAATATATAAATCAGTTTTTTATACATATATTTGTACATTTTATATGACATCGTGATGAAACAAAAGAAGTAATTGACTTTAAACATAACATTAAGCATATTAGAATATGTTTGCTTTAAAAAAAAGTGAAAAACAAAAAAAAACAAAAAGGTTGTTGTAAAAGTCGGCCGATTAGTCGGCCGACTAGTTGGGTGGACCGACTAAGGGCCGACTAGGCCTAGTCGAGTCGGCTACTCCCCCGACTCGACTAGTCGGCCGACTTTTGCAAGCTTGATGAAGTGGATCACAATGATATTCAGGATATCTTTCAACAGACTAGATGAATTGAGCGGGGGATGAATCAACCTGGTTTAACTCAATATATTGGAACAGTTTTTCTCCACCAAGCGAATTCGTAAAATTTAAAAAGGATAATAGTTTTCATTTACACTTCTAGCTTTTTTTGCAAGCCATCACAGGATCTCATCCAAATTTATTGAGAATTATATAACCTCAGATTACAAAAACACCCACTTTTAACTCAGAGCATACTATGCATGCAACGCCTTCTTGACACACCCCACATTCTTTACACAGTACATCTAGCCTCGAAACACCACTGTGTTCCGTTCGCCCTATAGGGTCCACAGAATTGCCAGAGGACCACTCTATCCAGGCATCTTCTGTACAGCCGATCACCACCACCAACCCTCTCAGCTGAAGCCCACCCCCCAAAAGCATCCGATTCAATTCCATCTACCCAAGTAAACCTCAACTCCGCTGCAACCAAGGTCACACCATAGCATATTGATTCTCCAGCACTACAAAAAAATTATTGTCTATTAATCATTCTGATCTTGACATTCAAGATAATTCCTCTTCTGTCAGGATTTTTAATAGTACCAAATATGCAAATATTTCATTGTCTAGAATTTTCTAGTAATAGCTGTTAATGTTACAAATATCCGGGTAAATGGATCTTGAGTGAGGACCCATTTACCTTTCTCCATAGTTATATGCAACTCCCCCCACAAAAGAAAGAAAGTAAAAGTGATTGGAAACCTTGTCCTCATTTTGAGGTTAGGGCACAGACACATTGTGCTTCACTGTGGTTTTCTCTCCATTCGAGAGTTTTCCATGTAGAATGCAAGTCCTCTCTTTGGCTTGAATGTTTCAAATAGTATCAGAGCTTTTTATTCAGCCCTAGCACCAAAGCCCGAGCCATCTTCATCACTGAGGCGTTAGTACTTCCCTATGTCATCAAGCACCCATGCACATTGCCCAGGTTAGGACATGCCTCGCCCAAGCGCTGAGGCGTTGCTAGTGCATCCACGCCCATCTCCTATGTAAAAGAATGTAATGGAATGAGATAATGTTATTGACGGAGTATATAGAGTGAAACCCTAAAAACCCTACTCATACAAAAGAGGAAAATACAATAGGATCATTAACATGATACTATAAGAAAGCACAAAAAAGAACGTACAAATGTATTAAATAAAGAACGTCCATATTCCTTTTAAAGTTGGAGCATATATATATCAATCATACCTAGATGACAATAAATAAATAAACTTCTTCGAAAGAGCTTTGGTGAAAATATCTGCAATATGTAGTTCCGTACAAATGTGAGGGGTGACAATCTTCCCATCACGCACTGCATCCCTGATAAACTAAAAGTTTGCTTCAATGTACGTGATGTGTTCAAGAAAAACGAGATTAATTGCAATATAAGTGGCTAATTGTTGTAACGGTAGATGAGAACAGGATTAGTGGCAATATTAGTAACTAAGTTGGTGTGTTCATGAAAAATATATATTAGTGGCAATATATGTTAACGAATGGTTCGTTCACATTTCTGATACTAGAAATTATAACATTTGAGATAAAAAGAGCATGAAGATCGTTTGAGAATGATCTAGCATCGAGACCTGGACATGTGTGTTTGTTGATAAGATCAATAGACTAGTACGAGATGGACATTTAGATTGTCTACAAGTTCAATGCTTAGATACTTATTATAGAGGGAAATTTTGATTGCATTAATGAGAGGCCCAAGGGTTCTCTTATATAGGAGAAGAATCTATTGGGCAAATTACAAGAAGACAAAATAAATAGATAATAAGAAAACAATAAGAAAGATAGCAAATATCTCAACACTCCCCCTCAAGCTAGAGTGTAGATATCGATCAAACTTGGCTTGGAACAACATCTCTTATAAGGCCCTCTCGCTAGGGCCTTAGTAAGAACATATGTTGTCTGGTCTCCAGAGATGACATGTGTAGTAGCAATAAGACCTTGTTGTATCATGTCACGCATGTAATGATAGTCCACCTCTATCTGCTCGGTTCTCTCACGAAAGGTTGGAATGTTGGCAATGAAAAGAGCAACCTGAATGTCACATTGGAGGTCAGTAAGAACAGATCTGACACACATCATCTCTGTGCTATCCTAAGCCATGGCCATATATTCTGACTTAACACTCAATCTGGCAACCACTATCTGCTTCTTGCTCTTCCATTAAACCAGGGAATTCCCTATGAACACAACGAAGTCTGAAGTAGACTTCCTATCCCTATGAACCACTATTTGCACACGTCGCTCTCGCTACACTCTCTTAAGCTTCCAGCTCCCGCTCATCCTCCAGCTTGTCCCATCTACCAACCTCCTCATACGCCCGCAACGTTTTCTCCCAGCGTTGTGCCATGAAGTTGACATCCTTGTAGTGAACCTTCAGTCGTTTCCGCAGTTCTGACATCTAGTGAACCAAGCGCGTTGTGGTCGATCTATACGTATCATAGCTCTGCCAAAAGCTTGTGACCGTCTCTATAAATCCATCCTCCAAAATCCAAGCCCACTCAAAATGAAAGAATGTCCTTGGCCTCTCCTCCTCCCCAGAGGACCATGTCAAGGGTGTATGATCCGAGTGCGCTCTAGGTAGAATCCATGCTCTAACCAGAGGATATAAGTGCAAAATCTCTGTCGATACCAAGAATCTATCAACGTGATCTAGATCTCTAGTTCCTCTAAGTGTAACATCAACCAACAGCATTGACAAGCTCATCAATCACAGTGGACAGCTCCCTTGAATCGACATCCATCCCGCCCCTCAGTCTCGGTCTATCCTCTGCGAGAAGCGTGATATTGAAATCGCCAGCCATAATCCAAGCATCAGAGGGGAATTTCACACGAACCTGCAGCAGCTCCTCAATCAGTTCTAAACAATTCCCCCCATTCGTCTTCATGTATACATTGTTGATGATCACCCTAGTGCCATATGTCCGCCTCTACAGCACAACTGAGAGCGATTGCCTCCCCGTAAAGCCTCATCTTGTAATTCGAGCTTCTCTTCATTATGACATGTCAAGAGCCCTCTAGATGCTCCCTCTGATGCGACATAGCAGCAACGGCGCATCACTGGCCTCCTTCCATGTTGATTCAATCTCTCTTGACATTTTGTTCCATGTATCAGCGTCACATCTGACTTGGCTTCCCTTAACAGTTCTCTCAAAGCAACCCTTTTTTCTGGCCTTCCCAGACCTCTTACATTCCAAGTGGTAATAATCATTTAGGAACCACTTTAAACCCGACTGGAGGGATTATGACTAGGCATTGGAGAATCCCCTCCTCTGCCCCCTGACCAGACCACTCATCAGTCGCCTACTCGTTTCCTTGGACCCTCGCATTCCCTACACCATCGCCTTCACCAAGTATTGATGCCTCTGTGGCATCCTCCGCATCATCCCTAGCTCTCTCTTGGTTCGAGTAAGATGGCCCTTCCTCCACCACATCCACCACCCTCTCAGTGTCCTTCATTTGCGTTGGGTGCTCCATTGAGGCATTCTTGCCAGACCGCGGCACAATACCATCCACCCAATTATACACCCCAAAACATCTCTTCATTCTCTTCTCCATCAGATTTCTTCTCTTGTAGCTCCTCCCAAATCTAGCGGCATTGTCACAGAAGGTTGAGTGTGCCTCCAAGTTGGCCATAATTTGGCAATGGGCCCTCAAGGAGATCTCAGGCATCCCTACACCCTCTGTGCCCCTCCTCCAACACTCGGCCACCGCAGCTTTATTAGCAGGACCTCCATTCAACATTACCATCTCGACAAATGGGCATTGAGAGGGATTTACGACCGCCATAGGTTGCAGATGCTCAGGACCACAAACCCTCTAGAGCGCTTCCCCAATTAGAATAAATGGATCAGCCTCCCCGATATGAGGGGGGCCACACTTCGCGCCTCACTTGGATCCTTCCAGCAACCCGGATCCGAAACTTGTTTAGCGGACCTGAAACAAGGAGCCAGACCCGTGCCACTTAACTGGGTAAACGGCGGAGCCATTTCATCAAAAGGTGCTCCGAAAAGCTCGCCCAATCGAGGTGACACAATATTACACACTCCCTTCGAAACAGCTATAGGACCCATGCAAACTATCTCCACAAAGGTTGGGTCTTGCTTGTTGCACATGCCAAGAGTATATTTACCCTCATTTCTGGAAGGTTCTCCACCAAAAAGCAACCCTCCATTAGATACTTCGACTTCCCCAAGCTGCACAGACTGCTCCCATTCTCTGAACGCCAATGTCGTTCTCATTTCACTCCACCACCCTTCGGTCATCGACCGAGCAAACAACCCATGCTAATCAGCCCGAGCCTCCTCAACTTCTGGACTTCCATGAACACGCTGGAGCATCCATGAAGCCTCCTCCACCTCAATCCACAGTTGGCAGTCGCCAACTTGGGATAGAAATGAGCAGGGCAATGCACAAAGGAGACCCGAGGCCAAAGCCACGACCTCCAAGGACTGACTCGGGCGTAGACCGTTGGAGAGAACATGTTGCACCTTTCCCACGCTTTCCAGCACCTTTCTCACATCCTCCAACCCTCTCAACATCAGTGGTAGGCCTCTGATTTGAATCGTCTTCTCCTTCGAGCTAATGGAGCTCCCGTCGTGCGGTTGTGGTGTACGTCAGTGGAGCATCTCTGTTGCCTTATGGCTAAGAGCCAACAAACATTCATATCCTTGCTTCGTGAGCCCTCACGTGCAGATCATCGGGCCGTCCATTTTTATAATGTTGCCAGTAAAAACCAACCAAACGGACCTTCCGATGTCTTTCATATCATCAATCAAGCACTCTTCCTCGTTTCTAGCAATCCCCACCGTTAGAAAATAGAAAGCGGAAGCGAAAGATAAACAGAGCATAGAACTGAAAGATTAAACATGGAACACCATGATTTTTACGTGGAACCCTACTCCCTAAGGAGCGGGATGAAACCACGGGAGAAGCCCTCAAAAGGGTGTATGCTTCATTGCTTTTTCTCAATGGATACATGATGCAGCACAAAATTGATAAATAGGGCCTCTGTTTTTTTTATTATTAATTAGAGTCTAATTTTAGTTATGAATAACTGAGTTGTCACAATTTTTAATTAAATAAAAGAGATCGTATGTGATCTCCAATTAGTTGGTCGATTTTAAATTTGAATTTAAAATTAGAATCAATTAGGATAAGGTAGATTTGAATTTCGATTCAAATCAGAGTCAAATTAGGATCGAGTGAGATTTAATTTGAATTTGAATTTGAATTTGATTCACTTTCTATTTTTGTAATTCCACCCCTCCTATATAAAGGGGTTGGTAGTCTATTGAAAAAGACAGCTAAGTTCAGTTGATATGGAAAATTGAGTTTATCTCATTATCTCTCTCGCTCTCTTTCTATCTCTCTCAACGTGGTCTTCACGATTCTATCTCCAAATCCCCACGTAGCCGACGTGTTTCTCCTTATCCCTCACCTCTCTAAATTTCGTCCATTAAAATTAATTATTTTTCCACTGTTCGAATTTTCCATTTTGCATCATTTGATATAAGAGCATGGCAACCGAATCATTCCTACGATTCGACGATCCTATCGAGTATTGGCGTTTGAAGTTTGATCTCAGCCGCCTATCTCATGGTTCGTACTCGCATTCGCGTTCAAAGAAGTTCAAGCATCGACTTATATCATGTGTTAAGGTGCGAGCATGGTTGGGCACAATAATCGATCTAGATTCGCTAGCCAACAACAAAATTCAGACCGCTGTAGCTACTGTTCAACACAATTTCGGTCAAGAAAATGAAGGTATTTTCAATCTCGATGAAAAATCTACTATTACAATGGTTGGACAACATCATTATGAAGACACGGGGCCAATATTCGACGAAACTGTGGGCGAGGAATGAAGGATATGGTTAGATCCTCAAGCGCATCACGGAAGCGTGAACATCGTATCGAATACGACAAAAACGACTAGTCGCACTAGTTGTTCTATGCAGCGGAAATTAAAATTTCTTTCATGCGACGAAACCACATGATCCAAGTACACTTCTCGGATCGTTTCGTCTAAACCACAAACAAGTAATAGGATTACCTCTTGAAGCGTGGTTGCGATCGAGTCTCTAAACGAAGAGACCTCCTGTCTCAAGTTCGATCCGACGGAGGAGACGCTTGCGAGCGCGGGGATGAATCGCGTGCTTCTCGCAATCCATGTTGATGATCCAAGCGACGGATCTCCTGATCTCGACACACGAGATCAGACGTCTTCTTCACGAGCGAGGTGCACCGAAGGAGACGGAGAACCACGAGAAAAGCGTCGGGCAGCATAACGACAACGCTGCGGCGATGGAGACTCTCTCTAGGGCATCCATGGTGGGCGGCCATGAGAGAGGAAGAGAGAGGGCTGACGTGTAGAGAGAAAGAGAGAGGCTTATGTTCTCTTGTGTGTTAAGAAGAGCAAAGGGGTGCCTTTCCTTTTATAATATTTTGGGATCCATGGATCTCAATCCATGGACAACACAAATCCAATGGCTCTCATTGATTTGTGTTTCTTTCAATGGCTAGGATTTTGTTGGTAAAAATCAACAACAATTAATTTAATAAAAATCAAGTATATATTAAATATAATTTGATTTATATCAAATCAATTTTCATTGGAGAAATAGGAAGGAGGCAAGCCTCAATCCATAAAGGGGGGAGGACGGCTATGAGTCCTATAAGGACTTGGTAGCCGTCCCCTCTCCTTGTTAGGAAGGGAGCCTCCTTTCCATATTACATGAGATTGCATTATCTCATGATTCTCTCCAATATTTGCAACAACTTTTGTTGCAAATTATTTCACAAAAATAAATCCAATTTATTTTGTGAACATTGCAATCATGCCACTGGAAATTTGTGAATCACATTCACAACCCAAAATAAAATGTAAATTACATTTTCAATTTAATGTCCAATGTGAATCCAATTCACATTAACATTTAATTAACAAATGTAAATTACAAATAGCTCTCTCTTATATATTATAAATCACATTTATAATGTTGAAATCAGAGAAGCGGAAGCGGAATCGATAAATCAACATAATAAATATAAGAACACAACGTGGAACCCTACTCCATAAGGAGCGGGATGAAACCACGGGAGAAACCCTCAAAAGGGCGGATATTTTATTGGAATTCTCAATGAGTACAGGAGGTGTGGCGATCCTTATATAGGTGGTCAAGGGAGAATATTCTATAGGATATTCTCTATAGAATATTCTCTTAATAAATAGCCACAAAGGATATTCTCTAACACTCCCCCTCAAGCTGGAGCTGAGAAAGCTGCAGCTTGCAACAAAAAGAAAGTATACAACACATCTTCACACGATACATCACAAGAAGAAGACATGTCTGTTGCTGGTAGAAGACCTCGCACGAGGACAGGTCTGTGGCTTTCAGATCATCGGAAAGTATCTATGTCATGCCTGTAGAGCCGCTGCGATATCAGATCACCGGAACGTATCTCTGTCGTGTCTGAGAAGAATCGCTGCAGAAGAAGTCCAGCGCGGGAACAGATCGGGTCGTAAAAGAAGAAGTATACGCCTCGATGAAGAAGTTAATGCTCGGTGAAGACGGATGATCTGTAGGAAGCTGGAGTGATGGTCAGAAGACCTAAAGAATATATCATTTCTGACTCCCCCTTTCTCCCAAGAGCATTGATCAAGTTGGGAGAAACCAAAACATGCATTTTTTGCATCATTTCAATTTTTTTTAAATTTTCTTCTTCTTCTTCTTTTGTGCACGGCCTTTTTTTGTACGTAGCCTTCCTTTTTTCATTTTTTCTCCTTTTTTTTCAACAGGCCCTTCCCTTTTTTTTTAATGTCGGATTTTTTTCAATAAACTCGACACATTGGGCCCAAAGAATGCAACAGATTTTTTTTTCAGAAGCCCGGCCCACATGGGCACTTCTGCCCCCCCCCTCTCTCTTTTTTTAACATAACCCTACGCCCTAGGGTTCGCAGTGACCCATTCTTCACGGAAACAGCCGCCCACGATGGGGCCTTCACTTGCTCGAAGGCGGCGCCGCATACAGGGAGGGGTAGATGAATCGGCTACTGCACGCGCGAGGAGAAGGGTGCGCGCCTGAAGCGCCGCCGCAGGGAGGAGTTGCGCGTGAGAGTCGCCTGGGAGTCGCCTGCCGCCAGGGAGTCACACCTGGAGGTGCACGGCGAGTGTTGAGCGGCGCCGCCAATGCTGCACGGGGAGGCGCCTCCACCAGGGATCTAGGATCGGTAACTTGCGAGCAGAAGGTGGAGGAGGCCTGGGGCCGCCTGGCGCGCGAGGAGGTGTCGCCGAGGGGAAGAGGTGGCTTCGCCGCATGGACCTGGAGAAGGAATCGACTGGATGTCTGCGCACACTGGAGATGCGCGAACTGGAGAAGTCTCCGCCTGCGCGTGATGTGTGTCGTCGCCTGCAGGCGAAGTTCGGGGAGGAGGACTCGTTGTCGAGTCTGCAGATCGCACTGCCTTTGTGATTGGTGGTTTTCTTCGACCTGGGCTCGTCGCCGTGTCTTACGGAGGACGAGGATATGCGACCTGGAGTCGCAGCCGCCTGCTACAGGGTCTATGGAGGAGCATGCCTGTGCTCGTGCGCGTCTCCCCGATGGGGAGATCTGCCCTAGATGGAGTATTTGCTTCGCACAAGTTAGAGCGTCGCCAGGGAGTGCCTGAAGAGCTGCACGACTGCTTGTAATAGGCTTCCAGAGAACCCAATGAGCGGTTGCTGCATGAAATTATGGTTTAAAAGCAAACCCTTTAATTTCTGGGAAAAGGAACAGATCTCCAAAACTACTTGGATGCGGAATAATCTTTCAAACTCAGATCTTCAAGAACTTATACAATCGACTAACCATATATGAACAGAAAAATATCTTCAAGAATAACTGAAAATCGATTCTCAAACTGATTACAACATATAATCGAAGAACATTATGAAATCCTTGAGAATCGGCCCGCTCTGATACCATGTTGAAATCAGAGAAGCGGAATCGATAAATCAACATAATAAATATAAGAACACAAGAGATTTAACGTGGAACCCTACTCCATAAGGAGTGGGATGAAACCACGGGAGAAACCCTCAAAAGGGGCGGATATTCTATTGGAATTCTCAATGAGTACAGGAGGTGTGGTGATCCTTATATAGGTGCTCAAGGGAGAATATTCTATAGGATATTCTCTATAGAATATTCTCTTAGTAAATAACCACAAAGGATATTCTCTAACATATAATATATATGACTAATACGGATATTGCTATCCACATTATTCATATCCATGATAATTAAATCACATTTAATCATCTTGGATCTCTATTCTCTTTTTTCTCAAATAATATGAATCACATTCATATTATTCACATCTTTGATAATTAAATCACATTTAATTATCTTAGATAACTCTCCTTATAATATGAATCAAATTCATATTATTCATGATAATTAAATCACATTTAATTATTAATTTTCTCAATGCTCGGATACATATATCAACAATGAAATTATCCTGAACTCTTTCAAGGATAATGCGCTTTCTCCGCGGATACTTGGAGATAAGGACAGGGCGATTGTATTGTTCCACGTATAGTGATTTGGATATTGAGATCATATTTCAAATCCAGATCGCGGGCCTCCCATAGATGCTTGATTAAATTAAGACCGCAAATCTAATCTTCTCATTGCATCTGAATCACATTCAGATCAATGTCCAACATTAGGGCCAAGATTAGATCACTTCTCTACTGAGAGGAGTCACTATAATCCAGACCCGTTTCATCACTCCCTAGGAATGAAAGCGTCATGATTATACAATCGTTTATGATCACATCACCCTCAGGTGTCCCCAATACCTGTACATCCTGCATACTGGAAGACCCAGAATAAACCCGAAGTATTAGATCAACTTTATACTGTCTACTTCATGGTTTTATCAGTAAGTTTCTCATTCGATCATTGGGAATCGGTATTGACCATATACTTTCCAAAAGCATATATCATACCTAGGTCTTGATCATATACTTTCCAAAAGTATATATCAAACTTACAAATTCAGTCAAGCTTCCAAAGCGAGACGACCGTGCATGGAATTTGATTCTTACCAATATCTCATGAGTGAGCTCATGTCTTCCGGTTCAGTAATGAATCTGTATGATCCCTTCGAGAGATCGTATTACTCATATGCCCTCACATGCACACCAACGCGTCGGTGTATAGACCTTGGTTAGGTCATCAACCTATTGGTCTGCCAAATGTACATACTCAAACATATAGTAACACATCTGTCTCCGGTCAGAGGTTGCGTGCCTGTATCGTGACAGCATATGATATAGGACTTTGGTTATCTCGATCTCGTTAAGTCAACTCTTTGACCTAACTAATCCGATACCTCTGAATCTCTATTCCTATGCAGAGGACCTGCATCAAGAGGTCGATCAGATAATAGCCTAATTGAGAAAGGATTGCTGGAGATCATCTCTTAACAATCATTTGACGGTGTTTGATGAGTCCTCAATCTAACCCTTTAGATATTCATCCAAGCACCAGCCTCTATGATTCAATTATTGAATCAACAGTTGTATGATTATTAAGATGGCCATGGTACATAACCCTAATTGTACTAAGGGACCTATTATGCAAATTATTTATTCTTCATTTCAGATCAGGGAATGATATGTGCAATAACATTTATTGCATAATGGCTCGTCGTGGGCTCACATGTCCAACAAGGAATACAAAAACCTCGATTTTTAGCGATCGATGTTGCTGTACAGGAATCAAAAATTGAAAAAAAGGAAAAGTTGGGGCCCATATTTGATGAAGACCCTACAAAAGAAGCATGGGAAATCATCGATCTGTTTGCGGTCGAAGTTGTTGTCCCTACAAAGGAAGTGCAGGAGGTCGTAGATCTGCCCATGATCGAAGTCGTGGCTCTAAGGACCCCTCTAGCACCTCTACCTCCACGACTCGCACCATCGCTCCCGCCGTATCATGCCAGCGGCCAGCCCTATAGCGTCCAACAAGTGGGCTCCCCGAGTCGAAAGCATGATTGTAGGCTCCTCGCGCGTCGACTCCCTTATCACCTAGCGACAGATATCGTGGACCGAGCTGTTGGAGCCCTAATCCTATGGCACGGCACCACCATCGCTGCTTCGAGCTTCTGGGCGGGAGTCATCACCGCATGTGCCCTCCCTTCCCAGATCATTGTCGCCGCTTCCTTTGCATCAGTGATCGCCCTTACGTTGCCCCATGCCTCCCTCGTTCCCCATGCCTCCCTCGTTGTCGTTGCGGTTGCTGCCACCACTCACGCTCGAGTTTCCATCACCACCACGCGCGCTCCAAGCATGGCCATCGCCATCACCACCATTTACAGCGCCTCCATCAACAATTTCCAAGCTCCAGCCACATTTGTAGGAACCACATCGAGCAGAAGATACGATTCTGTAAATCTCGTCGCCGTCGGTGTATCTCATGGAGAAGAGAAACCCTAATCAGGTACTCCTCTTTGATGGGATTGAAATCCCATCGTATATGCGATTGGAGGTTGATGGGGGACATTTTCAAGGAAACCCCTCCTCCAAAATTACTTTATCAAAAGAGGAGAGTTGAAGACAACATATGGGTAGAAGATATTTCAAGCGAAGAGCTAGAATATTTGCAACCACACCCTCAGGTGGGAAAAAATTATAAACGTAACATGGAAAAGGATCAAAATTGGGGATGTTTGCTCAACCAATTCAGGTGAGATTCTCCAACGACGAGTCGAAGATCAAGTAATTTGTCCGGAGATGAATTTTTTCAAACGGAGGAGAATTGATGCAGTACAAAATTGATAAATAGGGCCTCTATTTTTATTACTATTAATTAGACTCTAATTTTACTTAAGAATAATTGAGTTGTCGTAATTTTTATTTAAATAAAAGAGATCGTGTGTGATCTCCAATTAGTAGGTCGATTTAAATTTGAATTTAAAATTAGAATCAATTAGGATAAGGTAGATTGAATTTATTCAAATCAATTAGAGTCAAATTAGGATAGAGTGAGATTTTAATTTGAATTTGAATTTGAATTTGAATTTGATTCACTTTCTATTTTTGTAATTCCACCCTCCTATATAAAGGGGTTGGTAGTCTATTGTAAAAGACAGCTAAGTTCAGTTGATATGGAAAATTGAGTTTATCTCATTATCTCTCTCGCTCTCTTTTTATCTCTCTCAACGTGGTCTTCACGATTCTATCTCCAAATCCCCACGTAACCGATGCGTTTCTCCTTCTCCCTCCCCTCTCTAAATTTCTTCCACTAACATTAATTGTTTTTCCGTCGTCGGAAATTTTCGTTTGCATCAATACAGGAGGTTTGGGGCTCCACATATAGCATCCACAGAGCCTCCAAGTCCCACCACTGTAGATGTTTGACTAAACATATGGATCCATTTACCCATCTCCCACATAGACGACACATACAACGAATACTCCAACACGCACCCTCCAACTGGAGCATGCAATGCTCAGCTTCGACAAACAGAGAGAAACTCAACTCATGCTACAGGACACTACGGACAATATCAATTCAACGAGCACAATTGCTGCTGTCGAGGATGTTGCTTCTCATGACGTGTAGGTGAGGAGGACGAACGGGCTAGAGTGTGAATATGTTGAATCTCCTCGTTGGAGAGCATGTGCTCTGAACTGCACATGTCAGAGTCACTGCAACTGGAAATAAGTCTCCTCGTTGGAGTACTCTGGTCCGCTACAATAATGTGGACAATTGCTCCATCTCTGAAAAGGGTCGAACTGTAAAGGTCGTGGAAGTGCAATCCTCGTCGGAGTCCACGGTCGCTGAAGATTGGAGTCTGAAAAGTCTCCTTGTTAGAGAACTGGGTCTCTCTCATCTGGCACAGAGAATGGTAAACTACTCTGTGTACCTATGATACCACATGAAAACTCTGGCTGACAAAACAAGAAGAAGATGGGGAGCACTACAAAAGATGGCAAACATGTGCACATCTGAAAAGAAGACCGCATCCATATGCGTGTCTGAAACTGACTCAGAATCTGTCGTCGAGTCTAAACAACTATTGTAGAGTCTGGAAATCCGGTTGGTCTGTGGACTGGATAATCTAGAATATACCTGTGACTCTACATACACAAGAAGGATCAGGGAGGGATGGGGGTGAAGTCGCTCGAACAAATGAACGAGGCCTTGTTGCTAAAATGGGCAAGCAGGATTTGGGGGTCGGGGGAGGATCTCTGCTGTGAGGTGGTTCTATGATGTGGGGGGGACGCCGCCACCGCAGATCGACCGCGTTGGCTCTCCCACCCCATTCTGGAGAGGGGTCATGGAGGTTTTCTTGAAAAATATTGAGCTCTTTAGGCCGGTCCTTGGGGGGGGGATTCTTTCTCCTTCTGGTCGGACGACTGGACAAGGGGAGGGGCCCTCTATTCGCGCTTCCCTCGCTTGTTTGCTCTAGCTGAAGACAAGTTGATTTCGGTTGCAGCTTGCTGGTCAGATGGTAATTGGTGCCCGACTTTTTCCGTTAATTTCTCCGACCAAAGATTGGAAGACTTCATGGCCTTGCTCGATGCGGTGAGGGAGGTGGGGCGCCCTTCGGAGGGGAGGGATCATTGGTGTTGGCGGGAGGGCCCGTTCACGGTCAAGAAGGCTTTTGGGGCTATAAATAGGCCGTTGCCGTCTCAGTCGGAGAATCTGATCCGGGATTGTGCGTTCTTGTGGTCTTTCAAGCTTCCTGAGACAATTGGTTTCTTCCTATGGCTATTCAGGAGACAGAGGCTGATGACGAGGGACCGATGTGCCAGACTTTTAGGGAGCGTATCTGACAGGTGCCTGCTATGCAGTGAGGCGATTGAATCTGTGGAACACCTCTTCTTCAAGTGCCCCATGGTGATTCAAATATGGCAGGGGGTTGGTTTGGCCTGGTGCTGCACGGACGAGCTCCAGAATTTCTGTGATACGCTTCTGGCAAATAAAGATAGCCGAGGAGGGAGTTACTTTATCCCTTGGCCGTACTGTGGGCGATTTGGCGAGGTAGGAATGCCTTGCTTTTCTCGGGCCAGCGATTCTATAAGGAGAACGTCGGCATTCATGCCAAGCGTTTGGTGGAGGAATGGGTGTTGTAATCGCTCTCTAGTGAGGGCATGTGTTTGGTGTTTCCCCCTTCTTTTTATCTTCGTCTTTTGAATAAAACCGTGGGGTGAACAACGAGTGTATCCTCCTCGTTTCAGGATTTCAAAAAAAAATATACGCCCTCTTTCTCTCATACTTGTCAGAAAACATGGACGTCGACAAAGTTGGGAGAAGACAAAGAAATTGGGGGTACACATGAATATTCTCAAAAATTTCAGGCGGTTTTTTCTTCAATTTTTTTAAGTTGTCCAAACACTCTTTTTTAAAAAAGATATTTTTTTAAAGTCGTTTCAACATTTTTTTGGTTTTTCCTCTTTTCATTTTTTAACGTGCGTACAGCTTTTCTTAATTGTACGCGCCTCCTTTTTTCAGAATTCCTCTTTTTTTAACAAAAGTTGGCCCAACAGCGGGCCCAAAGAAAACAGTCTCCTTCCTTTTCTTTTCTTTTTTTGCTTAACTGACGGCCCAACTTGGGCATTTACAATACACTTTTTTTTAAATAACGGCCCAAGCCTCCTCTATTTCGTTTATTTAGGGTTCCTTGTCGGAACCCTCTCTTCAATCAAGGCACGAGGCCTCTGTTGTCGCTAGCTTGGAGATGGCCGCCTAGAATCAAGGGCGGAAATGGGGTTCTCCTACAGGAGACGGCGTGGGAAAGGCGTGGAGTCTGAATAAGGAAGGGGCGGTTGGGCCAGCATGTGAGGAAGGCGCACATCGCCTGAAGGGGATCGAAGGAGAGATGGAGCATGCTGGGGCTCGATGGAGGTCACGCCTGGGGGTCGTGTCTGCCGCCTGCAGCTTGGGGTTGCGCGCGACTGGGAGGTGCCGCCTAGGCTTGCTAAGGTTGTGCGCCTGAGCACACGAAGCGCGCCAGTGCGCATGGAGCGACCTGCTGGGGTTGCGAGGGGATTCGCCTGTGGGATGTAGAGACTCTGTGGGTGTTATATACAGAGCCGTACACCCCTGTAGTCCATTGAGAAGGGGGAATCGAACGAAGAGTTTTGCTGATAGGGGAATGACCTTTGTGGGGCTTGCTGATGGTTTGACGTCGCCGCCTGGGAGCGGAGCCCTAGAGGATGTAGGCTCGACTGGATCCTGTGCGAGAGAAGGATAGAGGGAGGCATCATGGCGAAGCCTCGCATGCAGAAGCCACGCGCCGCCTGGAGGTTCCTTGCAGCCTCGAGCTAGGAAGAGAGCTTTGCGGTGGTCATCGCGCATCTGGAGAGATGATTAGCGCGGTCTTTGCGCATGGAGCCGGCGCCTGCAGGACCTTAGCCCAGCCCTCTGCACGCTGGAATCACGTGCCTCGTAGAGCGCTTCCTGCAAGCTGAAGAAGAAGGTGCGCGGGTTGCACTACGCATGTGCCTGGTGAAAAAACCTAGGTCTTCTGCACATTTGAAAAGTTGCGGCCTCCAAATGGTGCCACCGTGAGTTGCTTGAGATCTGAAAGAGGCTGGATCTGGAGGGGTTGCACATCTAATGTGCCTTCCGGAGCGTGATCTTCAGCATCCAGACTTTGAAGTATAAACATGGTCTTAACAAGAACTCTATATCCTGAACTTGACTTGAACCTTTGCTGAATTCAAATATGATGATCTTCAATTAACTTGCAAAAATTAGGGTTTCAAACAACAAACCCTAGAACTTTGACTTCATCAAAACCGAATACAATAATTTTCAATAAATCTTCAAGATCATAATTAGGGTTTCAATGAAAAACCCTAGAATTTAATCTCGAATCTCGAACAAAATAAAGAACATAAAGAAATTGGAGAATCGATCCGCTCTGATACCATGTTAGAAAATAGAAAGCGGTAGTGAAAGATAAATAGAGCATAGAAATGAAAGATTAAACATGGAACACCATGATTTTTACGTGGAACCCTACTCCCTAAGGAGCGGGATGGAACCACAGGAGAAGAGATCAAAGGGGTGTATGCTTCATTGCTTTTTCTCAATGGATACAGAGGTCTGGGGCTCCTCATATAGCCTCCACAGAACCTCTAAGTCTCACCACTGGTGGATGTGGGACTAAACATATAGATGGGGTAAATGGATCTCTCCAGGATCCATTTACTCATCTCCCAGGTAGATGACGCATACAACGAATATTCCAACACCCACGAGAACTGTCATCCTTGAATCGCCCTCTGTAACAGTTCCCGATCTCTTGGACCTCTACCATTGGTCCTCACCGCAGTTAAAACTCCAGTGATTGCTTTTACCGTAGGTGAAGCATTTATTGGGTCCTGACAGTTGGTCGCGCAGTGGCTCGATGACCCACACCGCAAACAACGCCCATCGAACTTAACTAGACCCGCTTTCCGCATCCTCGGACTTGGGCATACAATAGAGCTACCTAGTTGACAACAACGATGCTAGACCAAAGTCCAACCCTCCCCCTTGCCGACCGCTCCCGCTCTGCTCTTCTCTGCTCTATCCCTATGAACATTTTTCCTGGGAGGAAGATTGCAATACTATGCGAAAAGACGAGATGATTGGTAGGGGAGAGGAGGGAGGGGTTAGGGCTAGGAGAATTGTTACATAGTTTAGACAGAAAGAAAAGAAAATACATAAAAAGGATAAAAGATAACTAATATATCAACAATGCAGGTACTCTACATAAGAATTGAGATAGGGAGTTGTTAGATAAGTAAAATTAAAAAGTTAATTTGACGAGATCAAGATACTAACACATGTGTTGTACACTTCAAAAAAAACAAGCACAAGTCCTTTGATTGAATACAACCAATAGGTTAAGGGCCTGACAGGGTCTATAAACCTGCAGGCTGGTCTGCAATAAAGGACATATGAGGTGCATAATCTTTCAAAGGAATCGTGTAGGTTCACACTTAATGAATCTGAAGCAGATACTAAATATCATGATATATCGATGTTACATTGTCGATATATGGTTATCAACAAGGAGGGAGTTTCGATATTACATTATATACCAATTTACATGATATCAACGATATCTCGCAAGATATTGACGAGATATCGATATTTCATCTCATCTCACTAAAATTGAAGTTTTCATTACAAACTTTCGCCGATATCGATCGGTACCAACGATATAGGGTCGATATTGCTTAATATCACCCTTTTTATTATGTTTTAGTAGATTTGTTGGGAATTTTGCTTTTGTAACTACTCTCGGTACTAAAAACACATTATGATTGATTTTTTTAGGTCGAGGGCGATGTCCCTACACCTCTGCAGGGGAGAGCACCTCCCCCCCAAACCCCCCTTCCCTAGGCTCGTTGATCGAGTAGCGAGACCTCTGTTTTAAAGGGAAGGTTTCGGCTCAAGGATTTAAATTTCGCGAAATTTCGACAAAATTTCGCTGAAATTTCGGTTTCGAGAGGTCATGGGTATCGAAACTCCTATATATGTCGATTTCCCGAATTTCGACTGAAATTTTGGTGATATTTCGACATATCGACCCATTCCGGTTGAAAATCATGGATTTCAGTACAAAATTTCCTGGATTTCGACCGAAATTTCAGTGATATTTCAACATATCGACCCATTTCTGTTGAAATTAATGGATTTCAATGAGACACCCGTCTGGTAGGGTATGGTGTGACAAGAGGGTACATACATCGATTATTAAACTTAGGGAGCTTCCTCCCCTTCGGGTTTAAGCAATGGAGATAAAAAACTCTATAGCTTTTATATATTTGATATAGCTTGTTCCTTTCATTCGTTTGTCATTTATCTTCGTAAATAGATGCATCTTTATTGCAAGTATGTAATTAATTCTGTAATTCATTCGAACTATGTCCATGACGGTTATTTCTATGAACAAAACATTGTTTGATTAATCAGTATCTACATTTTAGAATAAAAAATGTTCGTCTATTTTTATAAACAAAAGATGTCTTCTGAGTGTTGTTAACTTAGTTATTTTGATTCCATTTCCAATATCTATCAGTTAGCTCAACAATATGTCTGATATGACCAATATGGTATGATATAAGACGCACGAATGAGAGATGTGCGTGATATAAGTGTGCATTTGTAAGCTATTGTTGTTTTAAGATCTTGGATTAGAAGATATAATTTCCAGTATGTATTAGTCAAAAATCAACATTAACGTCGATTTGACTAATATGATCGATATGAACAATATGTGTGATATAAGGGGCATATATAAGCAATATGTGTGATATAAGTGTGTATTTGTAAGCTATTTATTGTTGTAATAACTCGGAAGATATTAATTTTCAAAAATGGTCTTTTTGAGTCATTTTCGACATTTCCACCGTAACGGTCGAAATTTCCCAATATTTCACCGAAATTTCGGTTTAGGAGGGGACCGAAACGAAATCGAAATTGAGATTTCGAACCTTGTTTCGGCTCCCTTTTGGCAATGCGCTGAAAAAGAAAAGTATACATCCATATATTGTGCATGTTATTATATAAATATATAATAGTTGATACTTAGTCAATATTAGTAATAAAGTGATCCATAGTCACAAATCTCGACATACTCCAATAAGTCTTTATTTTTCTTAACTTTGGTTAGAAAGTTTGTTTGTAAACTATTTTAGTTATCTCCTTTCTTTCAAAAATATGATCAATATGATTGTCGTTCTTTACAAGTTATATGTTATTATGCTCATTTTTTGTTTATTTTAATTTTTGATATAGCTCAGCATTTATTTTCTACATAATATGCAATGTAATATAAAGTTAGTAACATCTCCTTTAGGTTTCAAAGTTGTTGGGGCTCAAATTTCATTATTTCCTTTCTAATACCTGAAAACAGTTAATAGTTAATAGTCAACATTAACAGCAGCAGGGTTGGCTGGATGGGAAGAACAAGGTTGAGGGATTGGCTCAGGGTCATGGAGAAGGTGGAGGCAAGGTTGGTTGGATGGAAGTCGGCCATTCTCTCCAGGGGGACGGCTTGTCCTCTTAAAGGTGGTTCTCTCCTCCATCCAAGTTTACTTCTTATCTAATCGTCGGCTATCGAAGGGGATACGCAAGCGCCTTGAGAAGCTTATGCGGAAATTTTTATGGGGAAAACATGGGGAGGAGTCGGGAGATTTGCACCTGGTAGTATGGGGAGAAATCACGCTGCACAAGAACGAGGGGGGATTGGGGATGCGGAGTCTGGAGCATGTTAATGACGCATTGCTTCTTAAGTGGGCCAGCAGAGTTTGGGGCCTAGGGGAGGATTTCTGTAGCAAGGTTTTGCGCGAGATTTACGGCATCAACGGGATGGCTCAGGGACGTCTATGCTTTTGCAAGCATGGGCGTCCACCTTCTCCTATTTATTATTGAAGTTGTTTTAATATCTGCATGATAATCTAATTATCATTGTTGATAATTTATGAGAAAACCATCATAACTTATGAATCTTATTCATAAACACAAGAAAATTGTAACTCAAATTTACATTTAAATTTCAATGTGAATCATATTCAAATAAGTGCCTTGAAATAATTATATGAATAAAAATCATTATTAATTATTATGAATCATCATTCATATTAATTAATGATTAATATTTGTGAATCATATTCGCAAAAATACCCTTAGAGAAATTTAATATGACAATAACAGTCATTGCTCAATTTTGGCATCACATAGTACGAGTCCTAATCCAATAAGGAGTGGTGAGTTACAGTTGCAGATACTTGGAGATAATGTCAGGGATACCATACTATATACGTATAGTGACTTGAAATTTGGATAACTGTCCAATTTCAGTGTTTATACTATTTTCGGCAAAATGTATTACTTACAAATGTTGAGCTCCAGCAGAAATGATTCACGTTCTAAGTGAGCTCAGCGAAATGCATTACACATTCCATGAGCTTAATAAATGAGCACATTGATGGACTAAGCTTCCTATTCCATTTCTAATCATGTCCAAACCATTTGGAGCTTAGAAATGAGCTCAAGAAGTGTGTTGATCTACATTTCCATTTATTTCTATTTCCAACATTTGGACATTGAAATTGGAATTGGATATTGGAATCAAATGAAATGAGACTTAAACCAACTAATTCTGATATTATTAAGCCAAGAAGTAAAGTCACTAAAATCCTTATGATTTCATCATTCCCTCGAAATGGAAGTGACATGGTAGATGATCTATTAAGATAGGTTTAACCTAGAGTATTTCTAATACTCATTCATCCTTCATACTAGAAGACTTTGATATATTCGAAGTTCAACCTCAAGTTTGATTGTCTTCTTCATGACATATCAATAGATCTCCCATTCGAAAATTGGATGACAATATTGATTATATACTTTCCAAAAGTATATATTAATATCTCGAATTTATGTATTATTTCATAAACAAGACAACCGTGCATGAAATTATTTATGACCTCAAAATATCTTATGAGTAAGTCCATCTCTTGATTCATCAAATATAAACATGTATGATTCCTTTGAGAGATCACCCTTCTCATATGTCCTTTGTAGAGATATATTTCATATTTCTGTACTTTTTATATATTTTTCTGTTCATCTGTCTTCTTTTTGCAATTTGTCCATAGGTCTCTCCCTATATAAGAGAGCCTAAGGTCAAAGGAATAAACAACTCTTTCAATTTTTCCATCATGGTATCAAAGCGGCGGTCCTAGAATGGAGCTCCTGTACCAAAACCCTAACCCTAACCCCCACCTCAAGCCCCTCTCGCACCCGCCGCCTCGGGCCTCCCCGTACGCGCCTCTCCGTCGTGGCCGGGTTCCCTCCTTCCATCAAGGTCCACCGCCGAGCCCCCCCCCCTCCTCCCCTCCCCTTTGCGTCTCTCTTCTATCGTCAGGCTTCATGGCCCCCGCCTAGGCCCCCGCGCCCTATCGCCTAGGCCCCTCGCCGCCTAGGCTCCAACGCCCTATCGCCTAGGCCCCCACCGCCTTGGCTCTTGCCGTCGTCTAGGGCCCCCGTCGGCTAGGTCCTGTCGTCGCCTAGGCCCCCACCGAGTTTTCTTCATGATGGGTTTGGTTGCTTGAATCTACACATGCAACTGAACCCGGGTCAATGTAGACAAAAGTCTGTCTAGTCTACAACCCTAGTCTTCTCTTGTCATCATGTCAGAAAGCAAGGTCGATATTCCCTCCACATGAGCTTTCAGAGGTCCTGCGCCTATAGTAAAGATGGATGGGTCAAACTATGAACTGTAGGCTATGCAGTTCATGAGTATGATGCCTACAGGTAAGAAACACATTCTTACCGAGGAAGAGCATGCTGAGAAGACTGGGGTTAACGCCTCATGGGAGGCAGATGATGCATATGTCAAGGTTTGGCTTTTAGGTACGTTAGCATTAGAAATCGCCAATGATATACTCCATCAGCCCACTGCCAAAGCAATGTGGGATATTCTTGCTGCTACTTATTCACATGCAAAGAATGAGACAAAGATTCTACAACTCCAACATGATATCTTTACTATCAAGCAGAATGGACAACCTCTCCACTTGCTATATACATCTTTGTGTGGGATGTCCGAGAAGCTCTATAGCTTCATGGCTCTCACATCTACTCCTGAGCATCAGAAGACCTATAGGAATGCCACCATGGTCGGTGTATTCCTGGCAGTACTAGATCCTGAGTATGAGGCGGCTCGTTCCTAGATTTTGGCTGACTCCACTATTCCTCCTATGGAGGAAGCATTCCACAGGCTTAGTCAGATCATTATTCCATCTTCGACTGCCACTCAGACTTCTTCAACGATGGCATCCTCTCGAGGTCGAGGAGGCTCTTCTCAGTTTCGTGGATGAGGACCTCGTGGCAGAAGAGGTCGAGTTCGTCAGTCATGTACTTTCTGCCATCGTCCTGGACATACAGAGGATAAATGCTACTCCAAGCATGGATTCCCTGCCTTTGTTCGAGTATCTGAGCAGATTGAGCCTCCAGTTATCCTCTTTGGATACATGTTTTGAGGATCTTGTATTACGATTAAGGGACATTCTTCTTCCAGTCTTGTGGCATCTTCATCAGCCCCCGGGAGCCATTCAGATATAGCTGCTTCAGCCTCCTCCAGTACTTCAGGTAGTAATTATGCACTCACCAGCAGTAGCGGTTCTGATGGTATAAAATGGATTATGGACTCTGGTGCCACACATCACTTGTGTGAGACAAGGATCAACTTATAGCCTACAGACAAGTTTCTCCTGTACGAACTGTGGTTATTACAGATGGGACTCATTCCTCAATCACTGGACAAGGGGAAATTAACTTGACGCCCTCTATGCATCTACAGAATGTGTTGCATGCACCAGATTTCAGTGTTGTCAAAGGCGTAAGGCGCTCTAAGGCGCTAGGAGTCCAAAACGCCTGAGGCGCTAGGCGCTTGATTAGGCGCTCGCCTGAGACAATCGAGGCGCTATATATATTACATATATTTATGTAAATATAATCTTATATACCTATACAAATATATATGTATGTATTTATATGTACATGCATGTATGTTTTCAAAAAAATATTTCACACATACACACAAACACACGCCTAAATTACAATCTAATATCGATCCAATATACATGTAAGCGTATGTATATTCATTTATATATGCGTATATATGCGTATGTAAGTATATATCATGTCTGCAATTATAGTACTTAAAACTAATATAAGTGTAATGTGTAAATGGAACTTCGAACTAACATGTATAAATGTACATGCATATGTAGAATTAAGGACTAACATATATATGTATATGTAGAATTATAGAATTAAGGACTAATATGTATAAATTACATCTAATATCAACCCAATATATATGTAAGTACATGTATATTTATATATGTAGTACTTAAAACTAATATAAATGTAATTTGTAAATAGAATTTAGAACTAACATGTATAAATGTATGTGTATATGTATAATTAAGGAGTACTATGTATGTGTTTATGAAGAATTAATTATTAACATGTATAAATTACATCTAATATCAATCCAATATATAAGTAAGTACATGTATATTTATACATGTAGTACTTAAAACTAATATAAATGTAACTTGTAAATAGAATTTAGAACTAACATGTATAAATGTATGTGTATATGTATAATTAAGGACTAACATGTATGTGTTTATGCATAAATATTTATAAGTAAATGTATATTACATGTATATTTGTGTAGTGCATGTAAATACGTGTACATGTGTATACATGTACATGTGTACATATGTGTATGCATGGATATGCATGCATATACATATGTTTACATGTATGTGTATACACGTATATATACATATATGAGTTTGTATGTATGTATGTATGTATGTATTATGTTTTAAATTATAATACTTATAATTTTTTTTGAAGCAAAAAAAAGCCCCAGTTTTTTATGTATAATTATAATTAATATGCATCCGTAAATGTATGTGTGTATGTAGAGCTTAGTGTGTATATGTATGTGTATTGCTAGTGTATGTATAATTTATGCATGTATTTGTATCCATATATATATGTATACTAACATGTCCAAATATTACTTAGAACTAATATTTATCCAACTTTAAAATTTAAAAATGAAAAAAATACAAATAATTCAGCAAAAAGCCCCAGTTTTGCTTCAGGCGCTCGCCTCAAGCGCCTGGTGCCTTGGGCCAGGCGCTCGCCTAGGCAGCGCCTGAGGCAAAACGCCTCGCCTGAAGCAAGGCAAGGCGCCTAGGGCTCGCCTCGCCTTAGCGCCTAGGCGAGCGCCTCGAGCGCCTTTGACAACACTGCCAGATTTCTCTATGAATTTGTTGTCCATTAGCCAGATTACGAAGGGTTTACATTGTCGAGCTATTTTTGACCCATATTCTCTTGTTTTTCAGGACATCCTTACGAGCAAGGTGATTGGGTGTGGCCGTGAGCAGGACAGTCTCTATCGCTTGGTTCGAACTCCCTATGCCGGAACCACCTCTCTATCTGTTGGATCTATTTCACCCTTTACATGGCACTTGCGCTTTGGTCATCTCCCGCTCCAGAAATTGTGTCGTGTTCTGCCTCAGGTCTCGCCTCACACATCCTTTCAGTGTGAGGCATGTCAGTTGGGAAAGCATCATCGTTCTGCATTCCTCGGTCGTCAGAATCGAAGCAGTAGCTCTATTTTTGAGTTATTTCATATAGATATTTGGAGTCCCAATCGTGTTCCTAATCACAAGGGACACAGGTTTTATCTAGTTGTTGTTGATGATTTTTTTCATCTGTCTTGGATCTTTCTATTAAAGAATAAATCTGACGCTAGAGATGTTATCAAAAAATTTCTAACCGAAGTACAAAATGTGTTTTCTACTTCTATGAAAATTGTGAGAACTGATAATGCCTTGGAGTTTTGTATGAATATTCTCTTTAATTATTTTTCGACTCAATGTATCATTCATCAACATCATGTGCCTATACTTCCCAATAAAATGGTATTGCAGAAAGAAAGCATCGTCATTTGCTTGATGCTACGAGGACACTTCTCATTCAGAGTCGTGCTCATCATTCTTTTTGGGGTGATGCGATTTTAACGACATGTTATCTTATTAATCGCATGCCCTCATTGGTCTTAGGTGGGAACATTCCATTCTCTCTTGCCTTTCCTGACAAGGAATTGTTCTCACTTACTCCAAGTGTGTTTGGCTCAATCGCCTTCGTCCACCAGTTATCTCCAGATATTGACAAGCTCTCTCCTAGAGTTGTCAAGTGTGTCTTTGTTGGGTATTCCAGGATACAGAAAGGATACAGGTGTTATGATCCAATGCGCGGGGAGTATTACGTTTGTGCTGATGTCACCTTTTTTTAGTCTGTGAAGTACTTTTCTCCTACAAGTGATCGTTTGACATCTTTAGACGCTGATAATGACGTATACATGCCACCACCACCACCACCTCCTCCTCCTCCTCCACCACTACCACCAACACTACATATGCCACCTCAACTGCCTACTACGGTCCCAGTTCCACCATTGCCAAATCGCTATACCCGTCGGTCTGCTTCTGCTCATGGTCACCGCTCATCATCTAGCACGTCGGAAGTATGTTCTGAAAATAATGTTTCTAATGACGGGTCTAATGATCTACCTGAGCAGAATTATTTACAGGAGGCGGATGTGGAGGGTACTGATTTGATTTACTTATTGCGCTTCGAAAACATAAGAGTAGATGTACGTCATATCCAACAGCATCGATGGTCTCCTTTGATCGTTTGATTGGCAATTTCATGGACTTTGTTGTTGCATTATTAGTTGTGACCATTCCACGAAATTATCATGAGGCTCTGAAGGATGGTTGGTGGCGTTTGGCTATGGAGGAAGTAATGGTTGCTCTTCAGTCAAGAGGTACTTGGAGTCTTGTTCCAATTTCCAACTCCTACTAGAGCGTCGATAGTGAGTTGTAAATGGGTTTTTACAATAAAGCAAAAAGCAGATGGAAGCATCGACATATACAAGGCACGACTGCTTGCATGAGGGTTTACTCCGACATACGAGGTGGATTACCTAGACACGTTCTCACCAGTTACTTGTCATTCCAACCTAAGAATTTTTCTCTCTATTGTTGTAGCTCGAGATTGGCCGTTGTTTCAGTTGGATGTCAAGAATGCCTTTTTATATGGTGATCTTCAAGAAGAAGTCTATATGTAACAGCCGTTGGGATTTTCTATTGAGAAGGAGTGTTCCCAAGTGTGTAGACTTCATAAGGCGATCTATGGCCTTAAGCAGAGCCCTAGAACTTGGTTCCAAAAGCTCCCAGATTTTTTGCGAAACAGGGGTACAAACGTTCGAATGCATATCATTCCCTCTTTATATAGAAAACATCCAGAGGTATGATTGCTATTATAGTGTATGTGGATGATATTCTTATTACATGAGATGATATACAGGGAATAAAGAGTGCGAAAGAACTTCTGGGTCGAGAATTTGTTACCAAGGATCTAGGAGCTCTTAGAAATTTTCTAGGATTGGAGTTTGCCAGAAATTAACAGCTTGTAATGGCTCAGAGAAAATATGTTACCGACTTGCTAAGTGGTACAGGTATGCTTGGATGTAGACCTGCAACTACACCCATGGATCCAAGCATAAGGCTCTATGATGATGATACTGATGTGGTTGACACGAGAAGATATCGGGAACTTGTTGGAAAGTTTCTTTGTCACCATTACAAGCCCGATATCTCATTTGCAGTCAGTCGGGTGAGCCAATTCATGGAACAACCTCGTCAGGTTCATATGGATGCAATACAAATGATACTAAGGTATCTTAAATCATCTCCAGATGTAAGGCTGCAATTCAAAAAGGGTAGCTCTATTACTATTTCAACATATGCATATGCAGACTATGCAGGGTGCCCCAAGGACAAAAAGTCCACGCCTGGCTTTGTTATATTTGTTGGAGACTCACTAGTCTCATGGAAAAGTAAGAAGCAAACTGTTGTGGATAGATCTCGTGCAAAATGTGAGTATAGAGCTATGGCAAAAGTATGTACAGAGATGATGTGGGTTCGAGCAGTCCTATCTGATTTACATATAGATGTACCTCTTCCCATGCCGTCGGAATGCGACAATCAGGTTGCCTTATTTATTGCTAATAATCATGCATTTCATGAGATTGAGGTTGATTGCCATTATATACGTGACATGATCCAGAAGGGTTTCATTGCTATATCTCATGTCAGCTCAGGGGACCAAACTGCAGACATTCTCACTAAGGCCCTACTGAGAGGGCCTTTCCAGAAGTGTTCATCCAAGCTGAGCATGATAGATATCTATGCTCCATCTTAAAGGGGGTGTAGAGATATATTTCATATTTCTGTACTTTTTACATATTTTTTTGTTCATACGTCTTCTTTAAGCAATTTGACCACCGGTCTCTCCCTATATAATAGAGCCTAGGGCCCGATGAATAAACAACTCTTTCTATTTTCCCATCATCCTTATATGCACGCCAACTTGTCGGTATATGGACCTTGGTTAGGTCTCCATCCTAATTGTCTGTTTAATGTGCACATTCGGGCATATACATGTACATTTGTCTTTGATCAAATGATATGTATCTGATTGTGACAGTTACAAATCGGTTCTTAGTTTATTTGATGCAAACAAAAATTCGAGAGACGGAATAATTGATTTTAATGGTGGAATTATCGGTGGAGAAAAAATTAGAGGACGGGAGGAGAAAAGAACACGCCGGATGCGCGGGATTTTGGGATGAGAATCGTGAAGAACACGTTGACAGAGAAAGAGAGAATAACAAGAGAGAGATAAAGAGAGATAACTCAATTCATATCATCTGACTTGTTTTAAAACAATAGACTATCATCCCTTTATATAGGAGGGATGGGATTACAAAAATAGAAAGTGAATCAAATTTAAAATCCCACTCGATCTTAATTGACTCTAATTGATTTGAATATAAATTCAAATCTACATCTATCATATTTTAACTCTAATTCGAAATTCAAAATTCAAATTTAAAATTGACCAACTAATTAGAGATCACACACGATCTCTTTTATTTAAATAAACAAACTAATTAAAATAACTAATTAAGGATGGACATCCCTAATTTTAAAAAATTCCCAAATAAGCCTTTTCTTCAATTCGGGTTGCCCTATCAATTTGGAAATAATTGCATCAATTCTCCTCCGCTTGAAAAATTCGTCTCCTGACGAATTGCTTGATCTTTGTTTTGTCGGAGGAGAATTTCATCTGAATTGATTGAGTAGATAACCCAAATTTTGATCCTTTTCCATGTTACTCTTGTAGTTTCTTTCCATTGAGGGATATGGCTGCAATTGTTCTACCCCTTCACTTAAAATGTACCAATAACATAATTTTTCCTCCAATTGGCCTTTTATATAAAGACCATAGTGAGGAGGGGCCTGCTTATAATTCCTCCAAATTATCTCATCCTTTCTTTAAGGCATCTGATTGAGGAGGGATCCCTCGTTAGGGTTCCTCTCACCCGAAGCATTAGGCGGCGATGCTTCCTGAACTGCGGGTAGTGGCGGCGACGCAACAAGTAGGGAGGCTTCGACCGGCGACGAGCAAGGAGGTTCGACGGCCCCATCTCGCGCACGCAGTGGTGACCGTGCCTGATGTGTGTGCGACGGTCGTTGTAGCTCGAGATCGAGCAGCGACAACACCGTAGGCGACGAAGGCGACGTATTGGTGGTGCGCAGGCCGTGCGCGAGTTGTGGCCTCCATGGTAGTTGCTCCTTGGATGGCGGAGGTGTTGGCGGCGGGATGACTGCAACTGGAGTAGAGGACGACGCGTGCAATAGCGACTGCGGTAACCACGCGAGTTGTGCATTCGGCGGACGTGATGACGGCGTTTCTCGTTGGCGACCATAAAGGGTGCATAGCAGCGGCTGGAGGTTCTCCGCCTAGAATCGTGGATGCATTGTATGCGTCCTTGGGGTTGAGGAGATGGGGCAGTTATGGTGGCTTCGATAGGTGACGGAAGCGGTGATACGACCTCTTGGACAACACCTCCAGATGAGAATAAATCCAGAATTTCGGGTTCTTCAAGATATTCATCGAATATGGGCCCAAAATCTCCATTTTTTTCATTTTTTGATTCCTGGACAGCAATTTCTTCCCCGGACAGATCGATGAATTCCAGTTTTTCTTCCCTGGGATCTTCATTTTCTTGGCTGAAATTGATTTGAACTGCAGGTACAGCGTTCTGATTTTGGTTGTCGACAGGCGAATCTTCATCGATTTGTGCGTCCAACCATGCTTGGACTTTGAGACTTGATAGGAGGCAATGCTTGAACTCTTTTTGATGTGCATGTGCATGCGAAACATGAGATAGGCAGCTTAACTCGAATTTCTAACGCCAATATTTAACAGGATCGTCGAATCGTAAGAACGATTCAGTTTCCATGCTCTGATACCACTTGATGCAAACAAAAATTCGAGAGACAGAATAATTGATTTGATGGTGGAATTATCGGTGGAGAAGAAATTAGAGGATGGGAGAAGAAAAGAACACGCCGGATGCGCGGGATTTTGGGATGAGAATCGTGAAGAACACGTTGACAGAGAGAGAGAATAACAAGAGAGAGATAAAGAGAGATAACTCAATTCATATCATCTGAGCTGTTTTAAAACAATAGACTATCATCCCTTTATATAGGAGGGATGGAAAAATAGAAAGTGAATCAAATTTAAAATCCCACTCGATCCTAATTGACTCTAATTGATTTGAATATAAATTCAAATCTACCTCTATCCTATTTTAACTCTAATTCGAAATTCAAAATTCAAATTTAAAATTGACCAAGTAATTAGAGATCACACATGATCTCTTTTATTTAAATATACAAACTAATTAAAATAACTAATTAAGGATGGACATCCCTAATTTTAAAAAATTCCCAAATAAGCCTTTTCTTCAATTCGGGTTGCCCTATCAATTTGGAAATAATTGCATCATTATCTCAAGTTCATCAAATCAACTCATTGACTTGACTATTCTGACACATTTGAATCACTACCTATGCAGAGAATCTGCATCAAGAAGTTAGTTAAATTTCAGTCTATAGAGAAAATTTGCCATCTCTTTCTCAAATTGAACAGCATTATTAAATATTCATGATATTCAATATGGCCATAACACATAACACTATTGTACAAAGGGATCTTAATTTAAGTGCATTCACAAATATCTATTTCAGATAGACGTGAGAAAACAATAACTTTTATTGCATTAATGGGTCATCAAGGATTACAAGTCCAACAAAACCACTACTTGTTTTTTACTGCTCGAAGTTACCTAATTTTTTTTAGTCAAGAAGTTACCAAGTTTCCTGCAAAGTAAGTGCAGAACTCGGTAATAGATTTCATTCTATCATGAATCCCTCTGTAATCTGCAACGGAATAGGTTGTAGGGTGTTGCCTTTGGTGAGCATTAAGCCCTTACCAGGAGATGACTCAGTGTATCTTAGAACCATCATGCATGCGTATGTCGGTTTTGGTCACCATTTCGGTATCAACAAAAACAGAATTTCGATGGAATTTCAGTGGAATTTCGGCCAAAATTTCGGTCATTTCGGTCATTTTTTTGTACGAGGACCCCCATATTTCGGTCATTTCAGTCATTTCGGTCGAATTTCGATTTCGACTGGATATTGATATTCGACAGAAATTCGACCGAATTTCGCTGAAATTTGAGGCCATGATGCGTCAAAATGAACTGAAGTAGGAGAGCATATGAACTAACTCGGTTTGTTGATTATAAGATATATATATGTGGTTGTGTGATGATTAGATACAAAATTTTACCCACTAGTCGCCTATATCGACATGTATCTTCGATAGCTCCTGACGTATATACCCTTAGAATCTGTAGGTGCATGCGCTGGCTTGGATTTTAGCATCCATGTTTCTTGGAGAAGATCATTGGCATACTTTCGTTGAGATATAACTAAACCTCGATTGGATCTGCTATTTCAATACCTAGTAAGTATCTTAGTGGTCCCAAGTCTAATTACAAATGTTCTGCTAATTGTCTCTTTCCTTATGTAACGTCGTCAGAGTCATTTCATGTGAGGATGATATCATCTACATAAACAAGCATCACCACTGTTCCTTTTCCATTCTTCCATACAAATAAGGAATATCGGTAAGTTTTCAGAAGCTCCATGTAGGCAAGCCAGTGGGAGGAAACGAGGTACAAAGAGCTGCCAATAGGTGGTAGTTTTGCAAGGAAGGGAGTTGGCAATAGCAGGAGGAGGGTTCTCGTAGTCAGTGATGAGCAAATGGCCTTGGTGATTGTTGGGAAACGTGAATGAGATGATCTATTCCATAGCCCTAGGCTCTCTTATATAGGAGAGTAGCCTATGGGTAAATTACATAAAGAGAATAACAAGAAAATAAAATAACAAAGAGATACAGTTACTCAATATGCGTCAACACTCCCCCTCAAGATGGAGCATAGATGTCAATCATGCTCAGCTTGGAAGCACACTTCTGAAATGGACCTCGTAACAATGCCTTGGTGAATATGTCTGCAGTCTGGTTCTCTGAAGTAACATGAGATGTGACAATGAATCCTTTCTGAATCATATCACGTATGAAGTGACAATCCACCTCAATATGCTTGGTCCGCTCATGAAATGCAGGATTGTTTGCAATAAACAAAGCAGCCTGATTATCACATTCCAAGTTCATAGGAAGTGGTACATCTAGGTATAAATCTGTCAGCACCGCTTTCACCATCATCTCTGTAGTAGCCTGGGCCATAGCCCTATATTCGGATTCAGCACTAGATCTAGCTACCACAGTTTGTTTCTTACTCCTCCATGAGACTAGGGCATCTCCAACATAGACAGCATACCCTGAGGTGGACTTCCTATGCTTGGGACATCCTGCATAGTCTGCATCTGCGCATGTTGAGATAGAAATCCCCTTTCCTTTCTTGAATAGCAGACCTGCACCTGGAGAAGATTTGAGATATCTAAGTATCATATGTATTGCATCCATATGCACCTAGCGTGGTTGCTCCATGAACTGGCTCACACGGCTCACTGCAAACAATATATCTGGCCTAGTGATCGTGACATATAGCAGTTTGCCTACCAGTTCTCTATATCTTCTCCTGTCCACCTCCTCTGTGTCATCATCATACAGCTTCATGCTAGGATCCATTGGTGTCGTAGCAGGTCGACACCCTAGCATACCTGTCTCACTCAGTAGATCAGTAACATACTTCCTCTGTGACATGACTAATCCATACGGATTTCTGGCAAACTCCAGCCCCAGAAAATACCTAAGGACTCCCAGGTCCTTGGTGACAAACTCGGTCCCCAACCTTTCCTTTGCCTGCTTAATGCCCTGGTCATCATCACCTGTAATCAAGATATCATCAACATAAACCATGATTACAATGATACCTCTCGCCGTCTTCTGTACAAACAAGGAATGATCAGCATTGGAGCGTTTATATCCTTGTTTCTCAAAGAGGTCTGACAGCTTCTGGAACCATGCTCTGGGGCTCTGCTTAAGGCCATAGATGGCCTTATGTAATCTGCAAACCTTGGAACACTCCCCCTCAACAGCAAAACCTGGTGGCTGTTGCATATAGACTTCCTCCTGCAAGTCTCCATACAGAAATGCATTCTTCACGTCCAGTTGATAGAGTGGCCAGTCTCTAGCAACTGCAACTGATAACAGGAACCGTAGAGTGGAATGACGCGCCACAGGGGAGAACGTGTCAAGGTAATCTACCCCATATGTCTGTGTGAATCCCCGTGCAACTAGGCGTGCCTTGTACCTGTCAATGGAGCCATCTGCATTGTGCTTAACTGTAAACACCCATTTGCAACTCACCGGGCTGACATCTGGAGGTATAGGAACCAAACTCCAGGTTCCTCTAGACTGAAGTGCCGCCATCTCTTCTTCCATTGCTAGCCGCCATCTAGCATCCTGCAAAGCATCATGGTGGTTCCGTGGAATGTCTATAGCTGAAAGGGCCAATGCAAACGTCCTGAAGTCTCCAGATAGCCTCTCAAAAGACACAGCTGCTGATAATGGATATTTGGCACAGCTTCTCTTCGGCTTGCGTAGAGCGATTGGAACATCCAGATCCTCTATGTTACCACCATGCTCCTGTAATGCATACTGCTGAGAAATGTCGTCAGATCCATCAACATTAATATTTTCATTACATACCATATGCGAGCTAGGTGACGGGTCAGGACCATGAGCTGGAGGAGGCCTGCGTGTGTAATGGAATGGTAGCGGGGATACTAGTGGCGGTGGTGGTGGCGGTGGTGGTGGTGGTGGTGGTGACGGTGGTGTTGTTTGTGGCAATGGTGATGGTGGTGCCATGAATACGGTATCAGGAGATATAGGTGTTGGCTGCATGTTTCCGGATTCTGAAAAATACATAATAGTTTCAAAAAATGTAACATCTGCACTGATCATATACCGCCGACGCACAGGATCAAAACACTTGTACCCCTTTTGAGTTCTGGAGTACCCCACAAAGACACACTTGACAGCCCTAGGAGAGAGCTTGTCAGTACCAGGCGACAACTGATGGACAAATGCGACTGACCCAAACACACGAGGGGTAAGAATGAACAAATCCTTGTCAGGGTAAATGAGTGAAAAAGGAATCTGTTCATCCAAGACAGACGAAGGCATACGGTTGATAAGGTAACATGCAGTAAGGACCGCATCACCCCAGTAGGAGTACGGAACATGACTCTGAATAAGAAGTGACCTTGTGACATCAAGAAGGTGACGGTGTTTTCTTTCAGCAACCCCATTCTGTTGAGATGTATGAGCACAAGATGTTTGGTGAATAATCCCTTTTGAGGAGTAGTAATTGGCTAGAATGTTGGTGCACAACTCTAAGGCATTATCACTTCTCACAATCTTGACAGAAGTGGAAAAACATTTTGAATTTCATTAAGAAAGTGGATAATAATGTTTCCTGCTTCAGATTTATTTTTCATTAGAAAGACCCATGACGCTCTAGAGAAATCACCCACAAATACAATATAGAACATGTGTCCCTGATGATCGGGAACACGACTCGGACCCCAGACATCAACATGAAACAACTCAAACTTGGAGTTACTACTCCGACCTTGACTACTGGGAAAAGATGACCTGTGATGCTTTCCCAACTGACATGCCTCACACTGGATAGGTGTGTGAGAGAGACCATAGGGTAGAACTAGACGCAACTTCTGAAGCGGTAAATGACCAAAGCGCAGATGCCACAGGAGAGGAGATACTTGTCCAGCAGGAGAAGATGTGGTTCCAGCAAATGGGGTCTGGTTCAGTCGATAAAGGCCTCCTTGCTCATAGCCATGACCAATCACGTTGCCCGTACGGATGTCCTGAAAAACCAAAGAAGATGGATCAAAAATGGCTCGACAATGGAGATCCTTCGTAATCTGACTAATTGACAACAGATTCATAGAAAAATGCGATGCATGTAGAACATTCTTGAGCTGCATCAAAGATGTCAATCTAATCTCCCCCTGACCCGTGATAGGGGAGTGAGTGCCATTGGCAATCACTAATGTCCGTCCTGGAGGAATCTGAGTGTATCCTGTAAGTAGACTCTGGTCGCCACATAGATGATGTGTAGCGCCCGAGTCCATGATCCACGGTAAAGTATCAGATCTACTACTGTGGAGTGCAAGTGTACTACCTGAAGTACTAGTAGAGGCAGAAGCAGAAGCAGCAGCATCAGTATGACTCTCTGTAGTCGGTGCTGGACCGGATGGTGGGATAATGCCCCTGAGGCGGGCAACTAGATCATCAAATCGTTGATCCAATGTAGCAGCAGACGGGGGCTCTATCTGCTCAGCGGCTCGTGCAGATGCAGGAAATCCATGCTTTGAGTAGCATGTGTCTTCAGTATGTCCGACTCGGTGACAATATGAGCATGTTGGCCTAGTGCGGCCACCCCTTCCACGAGGAGTACGTCCACGGCCCTGGTGATGAAAACCGCGGCCTCTGTTGGCCGCCATGGCTGAGGGATTCTGACTCGCAGCTGCTGAAGGCACTGTGATCCTACTCAATCTGTGAAAAGCTTCCTCCATGGGAGGAATAGTCGAGTCCGCCAGGATCTGTGAACGTGCTGCCTCATACTCCGGATCAAGTGCAGCGAGAAACACACCCACCATCGTCGCATTCTTGTATGTCTTCTGCTGTTCTGGCGTGGCGGTAAGAGGCATGAAGCTATAGAGCTTCTCAAACATCCCTCTCAATGATGTATAGAGAGAATGTAAAGGACGGTCGTTCTGCTTTATTGTAAATATATCATGTTGTAGTTGCAGGATCTTCGTCTCGTTCTTCGCCTGAGAATATGTCGCTGCCAGGATATCCCACATGTCTTTCGCTGTGGGTTGATGTAGAATGTCATTGGCGATTTCAATAGCCAATGTGCCGGATAGCCACACCTTGGCATATGCATCATCAGCCTCCCATGAGGCATGGACTCCAGTCTTCTCTGCAGGCTCGGGCTCGGTAAGAATGTGCTTCTTACCTGTAGACTTCATCATACTCATGAACTGCATTGCCCACAGTTCATAGTTCGTACCATCCATCTTGACAATGGGCGCTGGACCACGAAATGCGCCCATAGACGGGATATCTGCCTTGCTGTCTGACATACTGGAGACGGAAGACTGGAGCGACTGAGAGAAGATAATCTTTGTCTACAATGACATAGACGGGATTAGTTGCGTGTGTAGACGTCAAGCAACTAACCCCATGTAAATCAAGCTGTGTGCCCTAGGGTTTTGGGGCTTAGGGCACGTGGGCACGTGCATGGAGCACGCGCGCACGCAACTGGAGGATCACGCGCGCACTGGCGCACGCAACTGTGCGCTATTGCGTGCACTGGCGCACGCTGGGGTGTGCAACAGTGCGCGTGGAAGCGCGCACAGTCGCACAGAGGAGCAAAGCGCGCGAGGCCTCGAGATCGCGATGCGCAATGCGCGAGATGGGCTAGGCGATGTGCAAGGCGACGCGCGATGCAGGGGCACCGCAGGCGCAGGCGCGAGGCGCGCGAGATGCGCGAGGCGATGCGCCGACGCGGGGATCGGAGAAGACCACCGATCGGCTGAGGTGGGCGGCGCCGATTAGAGAGAGAGGGAGAAGAGAGGCCGGCGGGTGGGGTGGGTTAGGGTTAGGGTTTCGAGAACTCCGGTCTAGGACCGTCGCTCTGATACCATGTTGGGAAACGTGAATGAGATGATCTATTCCATAGCCCTAGGCTCTCTTATATAGGAGAGTAGCCTATGGGTAAATTACATAAAGAGAATAACAAGAAAATAAAATAACAAAGAGATACAGTTACTCAATATGCGTCAACAGTGATGTTGGATTTGGTAGAGGCATGGGTCATTGCATGGGGTGCAATGCAAGGAAAATGAAGGGGGGAGGGAGAGAAGGAGAAATGGGTTGGAGGAAAAGGACAAAAAAGAAAAGAGACAAGAAGAAGAAGATGGAGGGCTAACATACGATAAGGAGAGGAAATAGTGAAATAGTATGTTGAATGAGAGAGTGATTAAGGGAGTCTCAAGTAATAGAGTATAGGATAAAGTTGATGCCTAGTTTGCATACTTTCTCGAAGTTTTTAGTTTCATCTTGCATCAGGTTTAGCATGCAGTGACTCTTTGTAAAAAATCATGAAAATATTTTAATGCCAAAGACAAGAAGATGGCATGTGATCCTTATTCGTGCTTTCCATTATCCTCTTTGAATACTTTGTTGGATCACCAAGTCATAAGGACAACTTGTGGGCCTTGCTCAGATGCAAAATGATGCATTTTGAAAATTTTAAGAGGGATATTAGACGTGGGGAGAGAAGAAACAAGAAATGAACTTGAAGAAAGAAGAAGAGCATGTCAAACCGTGCGATGGGGAAGACAAAATGGTTGGATAATTGAAATGGGGGATTTAGAAGAAGAAAAGGCCAAATAGGGAGGGTACAAAGTCGATGGCTAAACCAAACTTGATTTCTTTCTCTATACCTCATTAATAGGACTATAGGAGTGGGTTGCTTTATATAGTGAATTCATCCAAAAGAAGCAACCATTCATACAACCAAAGACTCTTACTTGTGTATTCTTACACTAATAAATAGAAATTACCCATAAGACTAAAATTGCAATAAGAATGGAAAATGAAATTAGATATTTTGATATGCATACAAATTTCATTCTCACCATGTGGCAGAAAATCCATATATATGCGGTAAAGCATACATTTTCAGTGTCGCATTTACCAACAAGATTATGATCAATTTTGAAGGACGGAGAAAATTAATCCCGGTGGCTTTAAGCAGCAAGTATGAAAAAGTCTGCTTGTCGAATTTTAGCTTCGTTTCTGCGCTACGCTACTTGTGGCTGTGGTTGAAGTAAAACATTTCATTTTCACCATTACATTTAGTAATTTTCATAAACAATACGATCTAGAACCAAGGTTGCAAAAGTCGGTAGTCGGTACTCGGTCGGTTGGGTCACTGACTAAGGATTAATCGGTAGTCGGACGACTAATCAGATTTAGTCGGAATTTAATCGACTTTGAATTTTATAATTATTTTAAATATATAAGTTATTTTTATACATATATTTACATAGATTTTGTACATTTTTATACTACCATAATAAAATAAAAGAAATAATTGAACATTAAGCATATTATAATAAGTTTGCTTATAAAAAAAGTAGAACATTAAAAAAATATGGTATCTCCAAGAAAAAAACTGATCAATTAGTGTACCTAGTCGGATTAGTATATTCGGTCGGTCACCCCACTGTCTAGACTAGTCGGACCTACTAGTCGGGCCAGTCGGGGTGACTTTTACAACACTGTCTAGAACCACGATTGCAAAAAAAACTTAATTATCCGTGTTGATTTTAAATTCTAACTAAATGATTCATTCCAACCATCACTCAAACAGATAACGCATTATGAAACATATACAGAATCGCAATTGGAACCGAACAGTCGACCTTTTCGCCAATTCTCACCTGACTCCAGGCACATAGGCATCCACCGATCAACCTCACCTTCTTTCCTCCCCCCACACTCTGCATCCAGAGCATCAAGAAAACCCGCAGCAATGGCGTGATCCACGGGCACAACAAGCGGGAGCTTCACCTCGATGTGATCGGCTCTCGCCGTGCACTCCACTGGAGAACCCACGTCGATCAAAACTTTAGGAACCGGAACCCTAAGTAGGACGTCCTCTGCTCCTCCTCGTTGGATCCATCTGATGAGGAGAAGGGACCGATCGAGGCGGAGATCGGAGGAAAGGCCACAGAAGGATGCGGATGGATCGATCTCTGGATGGAAGAGGAACAACCGGAGAGTGGGGATGTGGGAAAGGGCTTCGTACCTGTACCGCCATTTTCTACTGTCTTGAGGGTTTTGAGGTGGAAGTGAGGAAGTCATGTTCATGGTTTGTTTTGGATTTTCAAACCGAAGCTCGGGCATAAGGTGGAAGGGAAGTTTGAAACTCTGGATTCGTGAGGGCCTGTTTGGTCGCAGGGTTGGGTAGGGTCAGAGACACACGATCACAGATATCAGATATGTCCCATGAATGAGTTAGGCTCAGATTTTACACTAATCTATCTATATCTATACTATACTTTCATATTAACCGGTACTATTACTATATTTACTATTTACTATGTTTTAATCGGGAGTGTACCGACGTATAATTAATTTTGGATCATAACATTCAATATTTGCCCTTCCATATTCTCAAAACTCACCCATTTTAATAATACATGGTATATTTAGGATACCAAATAATGACATAATATACCCAGTACTTTTTATTCTTTCATTGAAATATAAGAATAATAACCAATCCAATAAATCTATGAGGTTCTCAAAGTAATTGACTTATCTTTATTATTAATCATAATGAACGATTTCTTATATAGCTAGAACTACCTTCACAAATTGCGGATACTAATTTGTTATGGCGACTTCCACTTGCTTGCTATTATTGTAAATAATTAATATTTATTTTATTATTGTCAAATGTTGGTGCAAAGATTAAAAGATGTGTCTTATAAGAGAAGGACATCTAATAAATCAATTGATGTTATTTTTCTTTTTTGTTATTGAATTTAATAGGAATCTACTTTGCAGATACAAATATGCACAAAGATATGAGTTCTCATATGTGTGTGTTTTACATATAAGTGTGTATAAATGTACATATATTTTTAAGCATTTCTCATGGGGGCATGGGATGTAGAATATTAATCGTAATGGACATGGGAGCGAAATAATGTCCAGAATGAGTATGAATCAGCATACCATTTATCTCGCACTACATGGAACCTGGTGGAAAATGGTTTGTCGTTTCAGACATATATTGCATGGTCTTCAAGAGGGGTTGAAAAGAGGGACATGATTTGGCAAATGGTTTGCTAAAATATCATTGTCTCTCAGCAATCGGTTGACGGCAGCAAACCATTTGTGGATATTGAGGGCCCTTTCCCGCCTCACTACAACACCCCCCCCCCCTTGAATACCTTATAAATGTGGGTCCCTCATGATTAACCAACTTCTCGGAGGCGATCGTGTGATCTCACAAGGCGAGGGCACAATCGTCGAGGTGACCGCTCACGAAAGCCGATTAAGTAAACAATTAACCTGCAGATGAAAGATAAAGCAATGCAATATAAAGTGAGCTAAAATGTATTATAACCCATATAAAATATGTCTAGTGTGCAAGTAGTCTGGGTGTCGAACCAGTGAGAGCTACGAGAATAGGTAAATAATTGTTGCCTACAAAAAAAGAAATAATAACTATTTTTTATGCTTCTTGGGCTTTTATAATTTTGTGGATTTTTTTAATTATATGTATTTTTTATGGCTTTTTAATTATATATTTTTATGTTTTTAATTTTATAAATTTTATTTTTTATAATTTTCTGATTGTAAATTTGGTTTTCTTTTTATTATATAATAAGTATGTATATAAGTCTATACATATAGTAATTTGTATAATATAATCAGTATATATGATATAAATATATAATAAATATATAAAATCATGAAAATATAAGTAAATAGAGTACTTTTTATTTTTTAAGCGTGTAAAATATATTTATAAATATTTATAATAATATTATTAGTACTATTAAGTATATGAGTAATAATATGTACGGTAAAATGGGATTGCCCCCTGGAGGGGAGCTAACTTGGCTCCCCCGCGCCATTTCGCCCATTTTTTTGTTTTATTTTTTTTATTTTTTATTTTTTAAAATATTTTCGGTGGATTTTCATCAATATATTGCTATACTATTTCATTCAAATTTCATGTGAAACAGAGATTCCTACGGTTTCCATCCAGAAGGGTCGTTTTTAGCAATTCTGTTACGGTTAAAAAATGACTGTTTAGATGGAGGTCGTAGGAGTCTCTATTTCACACGAAATTTGAGGAGCATAATATAGGGATATAGTGATGAATATTCACGAAATAAATTTTCAAAAAAATAAAAAACTGTAAAATGACGCTGGAGGAGCCAAGTTAACTCCCCCAGGGGGAAGCCCCATTTAACCCTAATATGTATATATAGGTAATTTAAAATTGTATATTTAAAATATAAATAATAATATTCAAAGATTATAAATAAATTTTTGTCTTTTTATATTTTTCTTTTTTTTTTGAATTTTTTGGTAATTTTTGCTATATTTTAGGTATTTTCAAAGTCCAAAATAGTCTAAAATAGGGAGTAATTAAATTGGACGAATTGTTTTGAGATTTAAAAGGTAAAATAAGCTGAAATTTCTCAAAACTATTTTTATATGTAATATCTAGTATGAATAAAATATGTAGAAGAAAACTAATTTTTTGGGTTTTATACAATATTTTCTAATTTTTTAGGGTTAGAAAAGTTTTTAAATTTTTAGGATTTTATTTGTTTTTTTATTTCTAGTCTGTATATATTATATAGTAATATATGATATCTGATTTTTTGGAATTTTTAGATAAGTTTTCTATTTTTTTGTATTTTTATATTTATATGGGGAATAAATAGATTTTAATTTATTTTTAATCAATGGAAAATGTAAGAAAATGCTAAAAAGGTAGTGTGAACAAGTATAATATGGAGCACATGCATCTATTTTCCCCATAATTTTTCCAAGCACGAGAGCTATTTAACAAAAAAAATAAAATACAAAAAAATAATTACACGATTTTAGAAGGGGCATAGTTGCAATAATAATAAAATGGGAGGATGTGCTCATGTAAAATAACTCAAAGTTTTAAATGTATATATAAAACTAAACAGAAATACCCAAACCGAGGAGGATTCGAGTGCAAATTGGCAAACTCATGTGGGGGACCACATGAGCTAACATGATAGTGGACCTGGGTGTAATTTACAATTATTATACTGCCTAGTTGTAATTTTTACGTAAAATTTATAACACAAATAAATATTTACAAGACTACTTATTAAATTACGAAAAAGGGTGGGAGTACTTAGTAAATTATCCCTTAAACGTGTGTGATTGGAGAGCGGATAACGCTCCATGTGGCATGATGGATGGTGTTGCGGGCTTCGTTTTCACCAATAATTGAACGGTCTAAATTAGATATAGGTTGCCTTCTTGGTCCAATGGCTCTTCGGGTTTCTAGTAGAACACCCCAAGAATACTCTTCTAACAAGCTTTGATCTCCTCTATCTCCTTAATCCGGCCTCCAATCGACTCACTGGTGGTTGCTTCACCTAGGACTCCTCAATGGCATCCGGGGCTCGTCAGAGGAGCCCTGGAGCTTAGGTCACATGAAGCTCATGTTCGGTGGGGCGGTATTATAGGGGTGGACTATGGCCAAAAATAAGAAGAGATGTCATGAGGCTCGATGGTAGTACATGGTGATTTGGGTGGGCGTGGAAGAAGGGCGGCAGGGTTGCAGAAGTGGGAAGGTCTCGAGGGAAATGGAGAAGATTCGAAGACACAAGAAAATTGAGAAAGGGGGGTCCACGTAATCTGACAGAAGGTGGGGCGCATGGGCATACAGTTGACCTGGGGTCAATGAAAGTCGAGTCCTAGTCGGTCCATGTGAACCCACCAGGAAAATTAGAGAAAAAATTACCTTATTAATGCATTTAAAAAAGGAAAATATATTATTTTTTTCAAAACATGAAAAATGTTTGTAATTTTACGAGTATTTAATTATGATTTTTTATTTATTTTTATCAGTTAAGGTGTAACATGCTAATATTTACATGCATGCATAAAGGTAAATATACATTTATTTTGTATATTTTAATTTTATTTTGTATTTTATATTTTAATGTTTAATACACATAACTTATATATTTATAATTTATTTAAATGCACATTTGGGTATTTTTATGGAATTTTTATAGTTTTTATTTATGTACTTAAACAATTATGTATATATACATTACAAGTGTTATATGTGTACTTTACCTATATATTACATAGCTTTATTTATTTTAACATATTTTTAATAGGGTCATTCCAATTTACTACGTACATGTATTTTAAATAGTGTCTACAAATTTATAAAAATATAACAAAGTAAAAGATGTAAAGAATAAATAAATTGAATATTATATACAGGTACATTGCACAATGAGGGCCCAAAATCCAACTTTTGCATCTTCATTCCAAATTAGATGAAACCACTTCATTAAATAGCTAAATTATTTTATGAATAATAAAGGTGAGTTTGATGAATTTTTGAGTCTATATGGAGAAGATACATGTCTACAAAGTTTCTTAACGGATTTATGTTTTGTATGTCTCGGGCACACTGTGCATTATTTTTTGATGAAATAAAATTTGTATTTTTTTTTTGTATTTTTATATACATCATTCATATTCAAAATTTATTGATTTGAAGTGTAAAAATAATAAAATAAAATAGATCCCAAATGTAATTACAGGGATATAAGTTAAGGGTTTATGTGCAATATTTTCTGTAGAATCGGTTGCCTTATCTCTCCCTACTTTAATCCTTGTCGACGAAGTCATCATGATGACTAGGTCTTAGGGGCTAGGGTCACTCATTATCTTCAACTCTTTTTATTTCTTCTTTTTTCTTTTGGTTTAGAATTAAATACAATATTATATACAATTTTTTATATAGTATTTGATGTGAAATTATTGAGTGTTTATTTTCACAAATTAATGATATATACATGTATTTAACTATGGATTTTAAGGCCAAAATGAAGAATAAAGGTGATGAAATGGAGATTCATCACCTCACCACTCTTCTCCACTACCCTCCCTCTCAACCATCTTATTCTCAACCATTGAAGCCACATCACCTATTCTCAAGGTATGGCTTTTTATTTTGTTTTTACATTTCATTTTTGATAGATTGTTTAGGTAAAATGGTTTTGATTTCAAAGAATAGATATGATATTAGTTGTTGTTGTTGTTGTTTAAATACATGCCTTGTTACTTATTTAGGCACATATTTGTTAACTTAGATATTTTAGTTAATTTAAATTAAACATGTTAATTTAAATTATAAAATTTAATTAAATTAATTAGACATTGTATTTAAGCATTTTAGTAATTAAATTTAACATGTTTAATTAGATACTTTAATTTAAACTAGTAATATAAGTCTTACCAAATAGAGTTGACCAATTTTCCTTTGAACTTAATTTAATTAAATGTTCTAGTTAAAGTAAATTATTTTTTAATTAAATTAAATAGAATCTAATTAAATACACTATTTAACCATTCTAATTGAATTAGGTTAGTTTCCTAATGAATTTGAATAGTAATTAAATTAATTTAACATTCTAATTAGCTATTTTTACATTAAAATTAACTCATTTCGAATAATTAAATTATAGCTTAAAGTGAACCAATAATTGAATTCATTTTGGTAATTAAATTAATTAGAATTATGACTAAATTGAATAGATCATGAAATAAATTAACTTAATATTCTAATTAAATTTGATTGGTTAAGTTAATTAGTTTAATATTCTAATCAAATTTAGACTACTGATTTAGTAGGCTTGCTATTATATTAGACTAGTAATTAATTGTGTAAGCTAATGATAAATTTATTGAACATTCTAATTAAATTATACACGCAAATAAATTATTTTAACATTAAATCAAAGTAGTTTATAAATTAATTTTAACTACTTATTAAATTAATTTAACGTTATAATGAAATGATTATTTACATTCTAGTTAACTAACCTAAAGATGCTAACCTAAATTAACATTCAAAGTTATAGTCGACTTGTAACTAAATTAATTTTAATAATTAAATTAATTATAATAGGAACTATATATCTATTATACCAGTAAATAAATCTATTTAACAATTCTAATTAAATCAGAGTAGTTAAACTAATCATACTAGTAATTAAACTAATTTGTGTAACATTCTGATTAAATGAAAGTAGTAATAAGCTTGGCTTGTAATAAATTAATTAAGCTACTAAATAATTAATTAGAATATCGATTGAACTAATTAATATAACATTCTAATTAAATTAGATTATAGTTATCCAAACCGTCCATTCTAGTTGTTGAAGCCATACACAATAGCACTTGACACATGTCAGGTACATATGTTTTTCTATCTAGAATAGAAAAAGTAACTCACGCCTAAAACTCAAGAATTCATATTATTTTTGAAGAACACAAGTTCCCTTTAGGGAGGACCCATACATCACCATCTCACATAGGAATTAGTCGATATTGAAGAGTTTTCCACTATAATCTTGATATTCTAATATTAATTTTACATCTTTAACGTGTTTGATTGAAGTTGTAATATTAAAATTTTTAAAATAATCTTAGCCTTATTAAATCCCTTGTAATTGAGTTGGTGTTGAACATATGAAGTTGTTATTTAATTGATGCCTCAAACTTTAAGTAAGTGTTCCTAGTCATATGTTTGTATTACTTAACCAACATAATTTAATTCGGTGTACTATGATAATAGAATTAATAAAAATTCATTACATTTTGGAAAAATCGGTGAAAGTAATAAAGATAAGGGAAGTGGTTGAAGAAATGTAAATTATGGACCATTGCTAGAAGTTTGTGCTTATTGATGATGTCTAGGAAATGACTGGTATTTGGTACTCTCAATGTGTTCAAAGTGGACTACTACCCTATCATGACTCTGAGATAGATTATTAAGGAGGGTGCAGTAGATTGATCGGCTTAGCCCTATGTAGCGATTACAGTGATCTATTGTCTACGATATGCATGTTAACCGATTACAGACCAAACACGTATGAAGCTAAGATGACCTATAAGTGGAAAGTAAATAAGAGGACTTTCTATCCCGTCGTTAAGGGTTATATAGTTTTCTAAATTCACAATGGAATGTTAAGAATGTCAAGAGTTCAACATTACGCAAAAACTTCATAATAACGTACTTTAGTATTACTTAATAATAACCTATTTAAATATTTAGTATTAATATTTAGCATTGAATTTTTCAACAAGCAAGCAAATGGTTGTATTGAGTCATAAATTTTATCAACTTTTTGCTATTAACGGAAACATAGTAACACTTTAAGAGAACTTAGAAAGACAATAGTTCTACAACAAAATCCTTCTAGCACATGAAGTTTTGGCATCATAAAGAAAAAAAATCATTTACTTAGGATGTTATTTTTTGTGTTTTTTAAAATGGTCCAATGATGCATATAGAATTATCAAACTCTCTATTTGTACATATATTGTAAGAGTATGACATTTAAATTTTGACAATATTCGCAAGAGTAGAGTTGAAACGTCACCCAAGGCTCCAGTCAAAGAGACTCTCCTAAAGACCTAATTCTAAACATTATGGATTAAATCTATTCTTGCATTTGATTCACCATCTCATTAGTTGTCAGACTTAAATGGGTGGATGGAAGGTTAGATGATGGAGGGTATAAGATTATGTCCTTTCTTCTCTCCTCTCATTGGAACAAGGATTCTCTTAAATGCATTCAAGGTTCATAAAGGCGGCCTAGGCGGCCTCATATGCGGCCACATATGCGTATTCGGGCCCCCTAACACACTGAGTATTTGATATTCGGTCAATATGCGCTCAGAGGGAATTTGCAGTCCGAGTATCTCGCATATGCGACTGCCTTTGTATTGGAGCCCCCTTCAAAAAAATTGATAGTATTTTCCATATGAATAATCGTTCCATATATTTTAATTCTCTGAACATAAAATCATGATCAAAGATATCGCATGCACATCGTCTCACTCGTGATCAAAGGTTTGTTTCTTATTATTGTTCAATTTATATATAAACTTCTAATATTTTATCAATGATGTCATATTGAAGTGCATGTTATGTGATTTCTGCAGATCACATTCACAATAAAAAATCCTTCATAATTTGTCTTGGGAAAGATGGTTCTCACCACCAAACGATATTTTAATTGATTTTTCTATGACAATAGTGTAACAGTGTAACAAATCTGTTTATTAAAAATTTGGAATATACAAAGGTAAATCAATATAAATTTTATAATGATCATATGCATTCTCATATTCTATAAGTATTACCTTTGTTCTGAAAGGCAATGGTGCATCTCGAATCAAATTTCTTATAAAAAGAGCATACTATAATTACTACAACAAGCATGCTCGCAAGTTCCTAAAAATGATATTAATTTCTATATGCTAATGAAAAAACTAAAGATAACGAGACAAAGCCCTTTAATAAAGAAGTTGCGTGCAGAAATCTTGTCCTTAATCTTCGAAAGAAAAAATCCTATTTGATGGGAAATTAAAGAATACACGAATCGGCGTGAGAAATGCTTTAGACCGTTGGTTGAAATCACATTGTATATAAAAATCTTCACTTCATATTACTTACATGTTATTTTTTTGGAAACATAAATATCCATTATTTGATTTTTTATTATTTTTTTTTAGTTATTTTTTTATTAAAATAATAGAATCCACGTAATCTGCATATACTTCCGCATATACTTCTACCTGCCCACTTACTCGCTTCAAACCGCCCGCCCGAACAAATACCTTATATCGACTTTCTGAACCTTGAGTGCATTATTAAATCAACACATATATTTTTGGAGTGAATCATCATGTCTGTCAAGAGTTTTTGGAGTTTTCTACACTTATTTTTCTCGGATACACCAGGGTGCATCTTTTCTTAGGACATTATGTACCAAACACCCAGACTTGTAGCCTTTTATGACGCAGAGCCCTTTTTTCGTGCTTATCCAGCTCTTATGTCCTAATTATCTTTGGTCCAAACAGAACTCATGGATTGGCTAGTTCTTATTCGTAAGGCTGCAATTTGTTAGCGGTTGCGATTTCTACTCCTGCGAATAGTTTAGCACATTCTTTGTTGCTGCTATGGGGTCCCGAAGCACGGGGAGATTTTATTCGTTGGTGTCAATTGGGGGATCTGTGGACTTTTGTTGCTCTTCATGGCGCTTTCGGACTAATAGGTTTTATGTTATGTCAATTTGAACTTGCTCATCCGTTCAATTGCGGCCTTATAATGCAATTGCATTTTCTGGTCCAATTGTAGTTTTGGGAGCGCTCAGCACCATTGTAATCTATTTTGATTTAGACTTTTGAATATGAGATCTTTTATTCATTCCATACAAAATATTTTTCTTTATTTTTGGCTATCTCCACTTTTTTCACCAAGTTGACACACAATGATCCAAATTTTATTTGATTTTATCACATCCTGTTACTTAGGTAAACGTTAAGTGGTTAGTATTAGAACTAAGTTTTCATACTAGATAAAACACCGACACTTAGATTTCATGAAGTCTTCATTAGTTTTTATTCTATCCTTGAGCATCATAAGATTATATCTAAACTCAAATATCAAGTCCTAGTTCCTCAAAAGAAACCTCAACTCGTCTCATCATCAATGTAGTCATGAAAGTGAATGTTGGTCATATTCTTTTAAGGATAAGATTATGCATGCAATATAGCACATACATATTTTTTAAAAAGGAAGTATGAATTATTAAGTATATAAGACCCTAACGATTCAGAATAATTAACTCTGAATTTAGGATTACATAAACCAAGTGTTATGAATCTTAACAAGGTTTGTTGTGAAATGTGAAAGTTTTAGGGAAACACCGACTTATTATTTAGTTTATTTTATTATATTTTTTTCATTCTTCTTCTTCCTTTTTTTCAAGTAATTTGTAAGTATATATATATTATAAAACAATGTGTTATGATGTCAAAACAATTTGTACCCTTTTTAAATAATTTGTAAAATATTTTTGCAAATCACGTCAAATAGATATAATAATTTTCCAAATATTTTATAAATTATTTTTACAAATATTTTTAAATACCCACATATAGCCCATTATAAATATATAAAGATTGTGAAAGTACGAGCAATGATATAAAAGTATATATGCAACAATATACACACACTCTCTATACTTAGATTGTGATATGTCTTCATGGCACAAAGTGAAATGAAAGGCATAACTCATACTAAGAATAAAGAGGAAAAACATGACATGAATAGGAAAATTGGACAGACCTCCCATGTACCTAGGATTTAAATAGACTAAGTGTAGGGCTGGAGGATATAGAAATTGGATACGAAAGAACATAAATGGAAATGAGAAACCTAAGCAGAACATGGTTTTGCCCCCCCCCCATACTTAGGCTAAAAATAGCCTAAGTATAAAGAATTGAATGAAGGATAGAAGGATCAGGGAAATGATGAAAGATAACCTAGAAGAATATACAAAAGTAGGGTTGGGTCCTCCCTATACTTAAGCTCTAAATAGTCTACGTTTGGAGTAAAAAACTAAGAAGGTAAGAAACTTAAGAATAAATCAAGTGCTAGTGAAAAGAATAGATGGAATCTGCAAGATGTTGAATCTGTTAGATCTGAATCTTCCAGCTACGACCTCATGATGTATCTGAAGTGTTTTCGATGTATTCAATCAGCATGAAGTCAACCATCTCAACTGGAACCAACCATTCTTTATATTTAACGAAATACTTCAACAATTGTTTGTTGACCAGGAAAGAATACGCACCATTTGTGAGATCAGCTATCTCTACACTACCATTACCGTGCACTTCCTTCACTATAGAGGGACCTGTTAACTTTGACTTTAATATCCCATGCAAATTCTATAGCTTAGCATTGAACAAACATACCTTTTGTCACATGATAGAGTTCTTGCACCTAATATGCAGATCATGACACTTCTTAACATTATCCTTATAGATCAAACTGTTGTCATAGGCTTTGTTTCTTATTTTCACTAGCTCATTGAGGTTTAAGTCACATCATAACTTCGCCATGCGACAAATCCAATTTTTTCTTTATCCCACTCATACTTGTGAATCAGTTCAGCGAGCAAATGGCATGACTTTATATAAATCGTCCTAAAAGGTGAAGTACCAAGTGGAGTCTTGTTGGCGGTCATATAGGCCCACAGACTAACTTGATCCAATAGCTGGGACCAATTCATCCTATCAAGACTGACTAACTTCTATAAAATACTTTTCACCTATCTATTTAAAACCTCTATCATGTTGTTTGATTGTGGATGGTAAGGACTAGTAACTCTATGCTCGAACTTTTAGTATTTAGCTAAAGATATCATGTCTCTATTCACAAAGTGTTTACCCCATCAAAAATTAGAACCTTAGGAACCCTGAACCTTGGAATGATATAATCTTCTATGAACTTACAAATAGTCCTACTATTTGCGGCTCGAGTTGGCATAGTCTCCACCCACCTTGATAGATAATCAACCGCTGACAATATGTACTCAAATATCTAGCTATTGGGAAAGGGAAATTGAGTTTCTTTTAATTAAGACCTGGTTAAGCTTGGCATTTTTAGGATCACTAAAACTTAGTGTTCCAAATTTTAATCAAGTCTTCTTTATGCACATGCACATCAGGTAACCAACTAACTTATTCATTCTTTATTTGCTCGAGGATGAGCAAAGCTTAAATATAGTGGGTGATAAATACCATATTTTTAATTATTATTTGGATTCATTAACCCTCTAGGTCAAGTAATTCATTAACTATAACTAACAATTAATATTAATTAACAAATAACTCCCTGTAAATAATCAACCATAATTATATGTTTATAAATAACTATATTATTATGCTTATATTTTATGTATTTCTTTTTTATTAAAAATCAAATAAAAACTAGATTAGTATTATATATATATGTATTTAAATTTATTTATTAATTAAAATCTAAAAATAAGTATTTTTAATACCTTAAAAATACTTATAAAATTTTAGCATGTATAATTGATTTATTTTCTCTTTGAGTTCTACATGGAAGTTGTTGATCTCATCAAGATCTACAATTTTTATGTTCGTCACCTTGTTTAACTCATCATCTAACCACTTTTTATTATTTATTTATTTATTCATTCATTTCTCTAGTTTCTCACTAGGCCACATGGCCTAATGTCATCTCTCCACGTCACCTGACTCTTTATAAGAGCCTGTCCTGATATGCTCTTGTTCTTCGTATTTTCTCTATTTTATTCATCTTCATCCACACACTTAATCCTCCATCTGATATGATCTCTACCATCACTACACTCCACTGATTCATGCATCCACCTATGGTCATCTCCTCTACTTCTCCATCACTACAACCACCCGAGTTCATCTCAGCCCTTACACAGGGGTGGGAACCAATTAGAATCAGACTCCAGTACTTCAATCGAGCCTTCATTTCATCCTTCATTCACTTCCCAATAGATTTTAGGAGGCTTCAGCTATATCACTAACTCTTGCACGTGTTTGATTCATTAATTGATCGAAAATTTCACTGAGTCATGATCTCGAGCATCCTCTCCGATGATCCTTTGCGGCCATGGGGTTCCAGGCAATAATAGCTCCCCAACATACCTTCAGCACCCTCGCGGGGGTCTAGAGAAGCTCTTTCAACCTTCAGGCATCGTAGACGACTGTAGAGGAGGAGGAGGAGTAGGTCCACTAGTGCTCTGCTTTTCCTTTGCTGCTCAGGGAGGAGAGGGAAGACCATGAATAACAGGATCCATTCGATTAGTTCCTACCGACGCTCATCCCAATAGTCCTTATGCCACCACGTTAGATGTTCTGAAGCAACGATTCACGCCCGAGGCTTGGAGTATCCTAGCCATATCCAGTCATTCCCAGCATGATGGGAAAACCCTACCCACTGACACCTTCTGAGCCTATCCCCATGTTACTCAAGTCACGTGGTTGGAAAATGCAACGCCTAGATCCAACTCTTCCATATTTGCATTTCAGCCCAGTGCATGTGTAGTACGTGACAGTAGGAGAAATTGTAGGAGTGACCCCAAAACTTTTGATAGTAGAGAAATGTCGCCAATGAGGGTTATTTACATTTTTATGCAAGTAGTTTTTATATTTGTAATGAAATGTGAAATTTTAATTATAGTTTCTTGCATTTATGCCCCTAAATTGTATCTTGGATAACTTTTGAACCATTCAATGAAATTGGTATTGTTTTGAAGATAATTTAATTCTTTTTTATTTTGGTGTCATTAATTTCTTAATCTGATTCAAGTTTAACGCATAAAACTATCGAGAATAAAAATCATTCTTCTAATCCATTGATTGTGCTTAAAATTGATTTGTCTCTTGATGGTTGCTTACTAAGTACCTTGATTTGCATTGTCATTTTAATCTAGTTGTGAGTGTTGGACAGTTTGTTGGATAATTAACCTCCTTATTAAATAAACATCTCGAGGCTTTATTTCGATGTTGATTTCACTGTGGTTTTAAATGAGTGACAATTCGATTTGATTGATTATTTGGACTTGATATGTGGACCCTTCATTGAATCGATTCTGTATTAATTATTCGTGTTAAATCGTTATTTAATCAAGAACATTATTACGTGATTGTTCCTTGCTTCATTATGTGTTGCATCTTAATATTGTTCACTTAATCATTTTGCATATAAACCCTTTAAAAATCTCACACATTGCATTCTGTCTGCACATTTAATTAAATATCTAAATCTTAGATTAAGTAAATTAATTGCTCGTGTCCTTGTGTTCGACCCTGGACTTATCCACGATATAAATTAAGCCGAGTTACTCTTCACAGAAATACTTGGTTGTAATCTATTTGTTAATTGGTCATATTACAATGAGTCATACTTATCACTGCCAATTAGTGATTTATTAATAATTTCGCTTGTTAAACCTTTCAAATACTGTGATTGGTCTTTGTTTCTATTATTTGTTATTGGGCATTGTCTCATTTCTTTCCTACGTTTTCTAAAAATCAACAAGAATCAGAGAGCCATCACAGGGACAACAACCATCCAGCTAGCCACAATAGCATTACTCCCTAAAGTATTTGGTAATCTTTTTGTCAATTTCATTTCCGTATGTAAATATAATGGCTCAAGTGGGACAATATTTTATATAACTTTATTTTGTAAATAGAAAATTGTTGAATGATTTCTTCTTAGTATTTTTAATTATAGTCAGTTTTCTAAATATTAGTTGTGATTGTTGAATAAATTATTGTTGAGTAACCATATCCATATATGGGAGGACTCGATGACACAGAATTTGAGGTCATGACAGTTTGGTATTAGAGCCCAATTTCTCCAGTAATTTATTCAGTAATTGAAAACTATGAGTGATATTCAGAAACCAAGGTTGTATTATGATCCTTTGATCTTAATAATTGATTATAGTATCATTCATAAGTCATTATACCTTATATACATCATGCAAAGATATATAGGACCTAACCTTTAGAATTGATTCATCCCAGGATCATGGCAGACCAAGACGTGTTTAAGCAATTAGTGGCTATGATGGCAATGTTCCAAGAGATGTGGCAAATGAAACATGCATTAGAGGAGATGCTCAATGCACAAGTTGAGAGATCCAAGGTATCCAGATCTGTGGATGCTACGATTGAAGGTTCCATTCATCTTTTCGAGGAAGAAATTCAATTACCGTCCTTCGCCTGAGTCCGCTCCTACTTCAGCTGAAGGAGCAATGGAGAAGGCCCTTCTTAGACTCCAAAAACTACTTGACAATTATCGAAAGGGAAATATTCCTCGATTCAAAGGCACAAAGTTACACGATGAGTCTGACTTATGGCTTGATGATGTTAGTAGGATATTAAGGATAATATATTCACCGATAGACACTTGAATGCACTTTGCTAACTACTCTCTAGTAGACTATGCAATAAAATGGTGGAGAGTTATTTCCAAGAAATTAGTAGGTCTTGTTTCATGAGATACATTTGAAAAAAAGGTTCCGAGCTTACTTTAATCCCTCCCAGTGGGAGGAATTGAAGAGGAGGGAGTTGGCTTTTCTGACAAGGGCTCCGAGTTTGTGCGAGATTATCATATTTTCTTTACTGAGATACTACATTACTCCTCGATTGTAGAAGCTTCACCACAGGAGGCCTTATCAATTTAGTAGCGGGCTTCATGGAGATCTTAAAGAGAAGCTTGCGGATTTTAGAAATACTGTTATAGATGAAGCAATGGATATAACCTCTCGTATTGAGATGGAAAGGATAGAAATCGTCAAAGAAGATGCTTCCACTTTAGTGGCAGACCATCCAAATGCAAGGTCAATTATAACCGTAGAAACCACTGCTATCATCTAGTTGGTTCCATTATAAGCTTGCCAAGGACCTTGGGCCATGAATTATCAGGAAGATGGGGTTTCTCTATACCTCCATTATACCTTGTGACTCAACAAAAGAAGCTAATACCTTTGTGGTTGGGTCTTTAGCTTAGACAAAAATACATGCATGTTATTACTATCACCAAGAAGGACACTTTAAGAAAGATTGTCCAATGCTGAGAGGATCATGGTTGAAGCAAACCCCAACTAACAATGTAGCATCCCTCCCGAGAAATGAAGAAATACGTGGAGGAAGAAAGGGTAGAGGTCACGATCACAAGGATGCCTCCTACACAGTAATCAACACAAAGTGTTGTAGGCTCTAGCTTGCATATTCCTAATGTCCTGCTTAATGCAATCACTGAAGAACAAGCTTACAATTCAGGCATAGTCGTACGAGGCACTGTTACTATCCATGACCTTTCAGTACATGCCTTGTTTGATGCTGGTGTTTTGCATTCATTCGTTGTTTAATGGTTGGTACCCACTTTTGGTAAGATACCAGTAGAAATACAATAATCCTATCTGATTAAGAGGGGCCCGAAGGATAAGTATTTATAATCTAATAAACCCTAGATAATTGTGTAGTACATATAATAGGACATCAACTACATGTTTCCTGATTACTTATTGAAATGGAGGAATTTTATCTAATCATGGGGATGGACTGGCTAGAAAGGTATCATGCATGCTTTGATTGTTTCCAGAAGATAGTAAATTTCACCTTCCTAACTCGATAGAATTCTAGTTCATTGGAAAGATATCCAATGATGATGTCGAATACATCTCTACTGTAAAAGGCATAAAATTTTTTAGAGCAATGGTGCCAATGTTATTTAGATTTTGTATCTACTACATCAGAGGCAGGCATAATGATAGAAGATGTACCTATAGTGTGCACGTTTCCTGATGTATTTTTAGATGAATTACTTGGATTACCACCTGAGTGAGAATTTGAATTTGAAATCTCTCTCACACCTCACACGTGATACTCATCCTATCTCTATCTCTCCATATACGATGGCACAAGCTTTTTACAAGAGTTAAAGGTACAATTACAAGAACTATTAGACAAAGGAATTATTTATCCTAGTACTTAACTAAGGGGTGCATTTGTCTTGTTTGTGAGGAAGAAGGATGGGTCAATGATGTTGTGCATTAACTATAGATGGCTAAACAAGATGACAGTAAGAACAAGTATCCTCTGCCAAGAATAGTGATTATCTACCATTATAGGATCAAGAGAGAGCTCTAGAGCTAGAGATCCATGTGATAGCAAGAGCCTTTGACCAAGCAACAACCTCCTTGTGTCTAGGCAAGATCTGACAAGAACCTCCTCATTGTTGCAACCCACAGCAGTGCAGTTGTTCAACTCAATCTCCACCGCGATCTTGAGTAACCATCGAAGCTCTGTATAGAGCTCCCCTCCCCCAAGTGCACCTCCTCTACTCAACTCCACTGTTATCAACTTCCTCCACTCCATCTTCAGCTCCAGGTATCCTCGATCTTCATCTACATATCATTCACTAATTCTCTGGTCACATGTCAGAACCTTCGATTTGACTCGTCGCACACCCTCACTCATTTCCATGTTGCTTCTCTTCTACCTATCTAGATCACCAATTTCGACTAGAGGTGTAAATGAGCCGAACCTGAGCAAACCAACCCAGGCTTGGTTCGACTCGTTTAGCATACATACAAGCTCGGGCTCGGTTCGGCTCGATAAAATAAATATTGTAATGAGGTTCGGTTCGGCTCGGGTAAGGTTCGTAAAAGTTCGGTTCAGCTTGTTAAAGGTTCTTTAAGAAAAAATATTGTGCAGATGTTTCTGTTTAAAGGGAAAAACTACAAATACAGAGGAGGGTTTTGTGGGGTTTCATGAATAGGGAATAGAGACTTAGGGAATGAATGACTGGATGAGTTTGGGAAAATAAGTGAATGCTCTTATGCTAATATAGAATGTATTTTTCCCTTATATATATAATATGTATGTATATATACTTTTATGTATGTATGTGTGTACATAATCAAAATTTTAACGAATCGAACCTGAGCGAACCTATGTTTTGAGGTTCGGTTTGTTTATTTAGTCGAGCCCAAACTCGTGTTCAAGTTCGTTCCATTTATTTTCGAATCAAATCTGAATCGAACTTTTTGCGAGCTGAAGTGAGCTAATGTCGAACATGAAAATTTTCTGACAGCCCTACTTCTGACCTTGCACATGCTGAAGCTCCTGCTCTGAATCTCGTATTCCCTCAGAATCTCCACTCACCATTTTTTTCTTGTTTGATCAAGCCTTAGCATGTACCCAAGATCGGAGCCTCCAAGATCCTGGAGCACTCCGCCTCCTCTACACCATCTTCATCTCGTAGCTCCGTCCATCAACAACAGGAGCCTTGTAGCTCCATTGTGATCGACACTCGTCGCCTTCATCACATCTCCAGAGTAGAATCAACAACAACCTTCGTTAAACGAAAGAAGAAGGCACTTCCAAACCCAAATTACATGTACCATACGATAAGGAACACAATGGATCTGATCGTTGATCCACGCTCTAGATCTCATCTCGATCATTGATGCATGCTGAAAAGCCTGAATTTACCCTTGTTAATTTAATCAAATTAATGAGTAAAATAAATATCGTGTCGTTCGTTGTAGTCAGGTAAAAACAGACTGATCAAAAACCACTTTAATTAATGTTCAATTAATTCCTAGCGGTAGATTTATTTTACTTGGGCAAGCCCAAGGTCGAACTCAGGGAGGCAACTTTCTCCTTAGGTTAATTTGAAGTGAATTTGGAGGTCAGATTTTTAGAGGATGGTTTTTTTATAATTTTTAGCAATTTTTATGCAATAAAGGAAAAATGAATGCAATTTCAGGGCAACTTTTACAAGTTAAATCAGAAAGGTGACCAAATTAAGTTCAAAAATTACGAAACTTGGCCGGAATATGACATGCAATGAAATTAAGCTACACTAATTTTTTCGGTTTTTCTGACACTTTATGAATTTACTGCGAATAAAACATGAATGAAAAGTGATTTTTACAAAATTAATTTTAGTAAATACCAAAACACATTATTTCCAGGTAGAAAAACTATCCTAGATAGATCTAAGTAGGATGAATCCAGGAAGATTAATGAACCTAAAATTCTATGTGAATTGGACCTATTAAAAATCAATTAAGGAAATCACTAATTAATTTATTCAGGCCTTGTGATTTGTGCAAATGCAATGATTTTTGGGCACAAGGTAGAATAAATTATCCTCAGTCAAATGTGATTTTATGGTGATTTTTGGAGCAACAAGGAATTTAATATGAATTAAAAGGTACACAATGGGAAAAATATGGCAAATTTCACCAAATAAATAATATTAAATTCTAAGAATATCATAAAATGGAAACATGTGCCACATAAGATAGAGGAGTAGATAAGCTACATCATGCAGTTTTTAGAATTGAAAAATAATGCCAAATAGACATCTGAATATGCATGCAAAGACTGGGACTAAATTGCAATTTTTAGAATTTAAAAATAATGCCAAATAGACACCTGAATATGCGTGCAAAGACAGGGACTAAATTGCAAATATAGAAAATAAAATTACGGAAAGTTAAACGTGCTGACAGGGACTTAAATGCAATTACCTACAATACTGGGGGCGTGTGTGCAAAATGTCCACAGGAACACATGTACCTCACATGATTCTCCTCGTAGGGACTGAATTATAATTTGGGAAACTTTCTGGGGCCTCGGTGCAAAATGCCCGGACCGCACATGAGGTACATGTGAGGTGCTAGGCTCGGGAGGCGTTTGAGGCTCAGACTATGGCTCGGGTGCTTTGCAGGCTCGGGCGTGCTTCGGGTTAGCTTCAGGAGCTCTGAGCCTAAGGATCGGGGAGGACGCTCAGAGGAAGCGATGAGGCAGTCGGAGATCCGTCAGATCACGACGGATCCAACGGCAGGTGATGCAGACAATGTGGCGTGTTGTGAGACGTACAATCCTCGCGAGATCGGACGACGGTTGTAGGTCGAAGGGGAGAGCGACGTGGCAGGATAGTAATCGTTGGATTCCTTCTGATCCGACGGAAGCCGGGCACTGGCAACATGGCTCGATCAAAACCGTCCGATCGAGAGGATTGGACGAAGATGTGCTTGGTGTTCCTCCGATCCGCCGCCTCCTGCGGCGGACGTGGTTGGGCTCCGACGAAGCCCCCGCAGCTCCGCCGCCTTGGTTCTCGCTCGATGCTGATCTCCGGGGGATCCTCAGTAGCTGGGGACGATCGTGGAAGCTTCGTAGAGCGACCATAGCGTCTGGACGAGGCGGAGGTGGTCCACAGGTCAGAGGTGACGAAGCTCGAAGCAACTCCAATGACGCTTTCGACCAATGAAGGAAATGGCACCTGCAGGGTTAGTTTGCGCACAGGAACATGTGTAGTGTGTTCGTGAGGTGAGTGCAAGTGCAGCGGGAGGCCTGGAGCTAAGTGAAGGTGGTTCGGGGGTCCTCCTCAGCCGAGGTGGGCGGGGCTTTGGTCGGAGCAAGGGGCGAGGTGCTGTCAGAGGAGATGGAATGGCGTGCGAATATCAGAGCTCTACAGTGGAGCTCTGTGGATTATTAGGAGAGCGTAGGATCGATCGTAGTAGGCGGAGAAAATAGGAGAAAAAACAGAGAAAAAGAAGAAGGAGATCGGAGGGGGAATGGACGAATCTACTTGGGGTTGGAGGCTTGTTGGAGCAGCTCCGGTCATCGCTCGAAGGCCAGTAACGGTCCTAAGCTCAAGCAGCTCGCTGGAGGAGCTGCGACATGGTATGGGGGAGCCGTGGATCTCGTCGGAGGTGATCAGTCATCGTCGCTCAATTTGGCCCTCTATTTTTGTCACAAATAAGGAGATAAGTGCTCATAGGTACCTCTCGTGGTGGCGGATAGGATCGAAGGTCGACGGAGGCAGAGTATTTATAGGTCGGAGGTGAGGTTGCAGGTGCTTGGGTGACGAAGTTTATGGAGGTCGTGGAGCGACGTGGGAGAGGTTCATGGAGATTGTGGAGGTAGGTGAGGATGAGGGTGTAATGGGCTATGAAGTGGAGGTGACAGGGGGGAGAGAGGATGGCAGGAGTGGAGACAAAAATAGAAAGGGAGCGGTGAGCGCGCGATGTGGGCGACGTGGGTGCGTAGGCATTTGGAGGTTGACAACGAGTTCTTAGACGTTGGATCTTGAGATCCAACGGCTCAGAGCAGAGTGCCAGTGAGTGGTTGGGATTAGATCTGAAATGATTAAATCAAGGGGCGTATGGAGCGCCACGTGGCGCAAGGAGGACACACGCTGGCAGGCGGTTCAGATCACATCTGGAGGGCAATCGAGCGACGTAGGCATAGCCACGTGACACGCTAAGGGGAGAGGCGTTGACCAACGACCCAGATGGACTGAGTATGTTGATCGAATGATTGATAGCGGAAGTAGAAAGAACGGCTGGGATGGAGGTTCTCTAGGGATGATCGTGCGGTCCGTGAGACAACACGTGGAGAGCTAAGAATTAGGCGAAGATGGAGGGTTGTGATGAAGCCCAGGCTTTGATCAAATGGCAAGGATCAAAGGAGGGATGAACAGTGGCGATGAGGAGAGAAGAAAGGCCATCGGACGGTGGAGAGAATATGACGTGTGGCGTCCTGAGGGAGAGGCGCTAGCAAACGGCCAGGATTTGATATGGACTTGATTGGATGGTTGACGTTGGTTGCGAGAAATAATGGCTTAGATTTGAAGGATCCAGACCGCAATCCAATAACAGTTGATCCAAGCGCATGCCGCAAGGGGATGTGGGCCGCATGGTGCAACCAGAGGGCGCCACATGACCTTCTCTGGATGGACGAAAGAAAATGAGGAATAAGAGAGAGAGGATGGCCGAATTTGGGAAAACTCAAAACATGAAAGTTGTAGATCTCGATGAGATCTACAAGTTTCATTCATGTTGACTAAAAACGGAAATGAGGTCAAATAAGATACAAAAATAAAAGGGTACAAATATACATACATATAATACACAATGGGGTCCCAAAACCCAAGTTTTGCATACGAGCTCCGATTTAAATGAAATTGGTCTCATTTTGAAGGTCTCTGAACATGTATTATTATAAAAGTGATAGACCTAGATAGGAGGTTGTATGAGGTGGATATTTGCATTCTAAGGTCTGAGGTCTCCAACTGGGTTTGGGGTTTTATTGGGTAATTTTACAAGCTAGAAATTTTCGGCCTTTTCCTTATATTATTAGTTAGTAATATACACAGTATAAAGATGGTTTTATTGAGTTTGGAGTGATTATAAAATACAGATAAATGAGTTAATAATGGTGAATATACAGGTGAATATCTACAAGTGAATTGGGCATCTTATTTAATGCAAAAAAGGATGCTAAAATACATGCGTGCATGAATGCTAATTATGCAATATGAGTAGAAATATACATCTAATTACTCGGGAACAAAGCTCTATTTTCAACTTTTAGAGTGATGAATCACAGATTCATCAACCCCCTATACTTAAACCTTGCTCGTCCTGGAGCAACTAAAATGAAATGCAAGATTGAAATGATTTTGGGTTCCATACCAAGGTCATGAACAAAAGTTGCAAATGGAGCTTGACTTGATCTTTGGATTAATTATGTGGCGGAACCTTATTGAGATCTGAACTTAAGACTTAACAGACTTCAAGTTCCACAAGTCTTCTATTCAAGACTCCTCAATAGTCAGATCAGAACAAATCCTCAGATGCAAATTTCTAATGACTGTGATTTTTACTTGTACTGTGTAAGTATAAAATAGCTCTCGACATCAGAAATGGCTAAGAAGCAGCCTCCTCTAACAAAGTAACTCTAATTCCCCGGTCCAATAACTCTTTCCTCGAGGAGCGGGGTATTCACTTCTAAGTTCAAGTGCGACCATTTCAAGAGGAGGGGTGGAGAAAAGAATGGATGGTATCCAGTGTAGCTACCTATCCTGGGATGCCTGACCAGTGTAGCCAAGTCATCCAGCTGCAGACTTCTTACTAATATACATACTCCGATAAGTATTTTATTTTCTATCTAGCATGTCTACCTTTTTTGGAGTTCTTGCATTTTTTTTAACTATATACAAGGTGCAACATGTACATCAGGAGTTTTTCCTCTTGAGCCAGTAGACTATTCCTCTTTTGAAGCATTGTTGCAACCCACATCATCCCGTCCTCAGACGTCAACACCACCAGACTAGGTTGAGATGCACTTCCCTCCCTAAAGGAGGACGGATGTTTCCACCCGTGTGCTACTCCAAGCTAAAGGATTCTACCTCCTATCCACCTCATCAATGAAGAGCTACGCGCATGGTGCTTGTCCAAGTTAGGTCACTGTCTATAAGAATCATGCGTGTGCACAAGATATTCTACTTAGACTAATCAAGATGACATGTGAACATAGACTTGCGGACTCAAAGAATTAAGTCACTTGACCTGAGAAATCTTAACTCTGGTTCCTATAAGGCTCTTCTGAAATTAGGTGGATTAAGGTCAAATCAAGTCCATCCTCAATATCTACTCATAACTTGGTTTAGGACCCACTAGCTTTTCACCTTGCATATGCAAGATATGCAGATGAGAGGTAGATGACATGCTATGTAGATGAATGAAATGCAAGACTCTTTTTCTTTCTTTCTTTTTGGATGCAAAGATGATGTGCAAGAGTAAATAAGAAGCCTTTGTTTTTGGTGTTTCCAATTTTTTTTAACATTTGTTGTACCTCCTATTTTACAACAATTTATAAGAGTTTTATAAGCATTATGCATATTATGCAAGTGTTATGCAATATACATGTATTTTACAAAAGAATTCCCCAATTTTTACCCATCCCGTAATTATTGTGTAGTATATACAAAAATACGTGAAAGTACGAGCTATGGGTAAAGTATATATGTAATATATACACACCCCCTATACTTAGCATGTGCTATTTCCTCAGAGCATGAAAAGCAAGGAAGAAGACATAGCTCGTGCTAAGCGTAGGAGAGCCAAAAGAGCAAAAATGTATAGAAGTTGTCCTGCCCCCTATACTCAGGCTCAGGCAGTCTAAGTGTAGCAGGAGATCAAAAACGGGGCGGACGAGGTCGAGAGGTGAAGTGGATGAATATATGTACAAGATGGGCATCGATTCCCCCTATACTTAGGCTCAGGTCAACCTAAGTATATGACTGGAGTGGTATGAGGACCGATGTGATCTGAAGGATGTACAGTGAATGGACTCAGGTGACTCTCCCCCCTATACTTAGGATCTGGTCATCCTAAGTATAGTCGTAGATGAAAATATATGAAGTTGGGGTGAGTGATTAGAATCGCGGGAGGGAGGGGGAGAATGTACTGGAGTGATGGGTATATACAAGGACCACAGTTTGAATCTTTCTAGATGTTGTTGATGGCGAGAGTTCACTGTTGCAAGGTCTCATGCACGGCTCTGTATGTATCTGCTGAATCTATCTCGGGCATGAATATAATCTCCTCAACATGGACTAACTGTTCATTGGGTTCGACGAAGTGCTTCAACAGTTGTCCATTTACTAGGAATGTTGGTGCGCCATCTGTGAGATCTGCGATCTCAACACATCCACTATCATGCACCGCACAGACAATGAATCGGCCTGTCCACTTGGATTTCAGCTTATCTTGGAAAACCTTCAGCCTTGCATTGAACAACCATACCTTCTGTCCAGGAACAAAGGTCTTTCGTCTGATATATATATCATGCCAACGTTTAACTTTGTCCTTGTACACCAAACTGTTGTCGTATGCTCGGTTTCTGACTTCCACAAGCTCATTCAGATCCATGTCTCTCTGTTTTTGTCCTAGGTGTGTGTTCCAGTTGACCTTTTTGATTGCCCATTCTGATTTGTGCACTAATTCTGCGGGCAAGTGGCATGCTTTCCCGAATACCATCATGAATGGGGAAGTTCCTAACGGTGTCTTATAAGCTGTCCTATAAGCCCACGGGTCTTGATCCAAGATCTGAGACCAGTCCTTCCTGTCTGGGCGAACAAGCTTCTGCAATATGGCTTTCACCTCCCTATTCGACACCTCAGCCATACCATTGGTCTGTGGGTGGTAAGGACCAGAGACATGGTGTTCGATGCTGTAATCCTTCAAGAGCTTCTTCACATCTCGATTTACAAAGTGGCTACCCCCATCTGATATCAACATTTTGGGGATCCCGAACCTAGAGATGATATGATCTCTAATGAATTTACAGACAGTCCTGCTGTCTGCAGCTCGGGTTGGGATAGCCTCCACCCACCTGGACATATAGTCTACCGCAAGAAGGATGTATTCGAATCCATGGCTAATAGGGAATGGGCCCGTGAAGTCGATGCCCTAGACGTCAAGGACATCACAAATGATGACAGGCTGCATCGGCATCTCATCCTTGGAACCAACGGTTCCTCCCATTCGCTAGCATACTGGGCATGACTTCGCAAAGGTGCTCGCATCGTGAAACAGAGTCGGCCAGTATAAGCCACACTAAAGTACCTTCCATGTGGTCCTCTTCCCGGAGTGGTGTCCTCCTGCCTGCAGACCGTGGCATAAAGAAAGGACACTCTGGTATTACTCCTGAAGAATACAACGTCTCCAGACACAATCCGGTCCTTCAAATGAAAGGATCGGATCCTCGCAGTGGTAATGTCTAGAATCCGACTTCAGTCGGTCTATGTGGCTCTTGGGCCAATCTTCGAGAACCTTCTTGGAGACAAGATAGTTCACGATATTGGCATACCATGGGAGTGAGTCGACAACAAAAATCGACTCGTTAGGGAAGGAGTCTCAAATCGGTGAATCCTCAAAAGCATTAAGATCCTCGAGACGGGAGAGGTGATCAGCCACTACGTTCTTCTTTCCGAGTTTATCATGAATGTCCAAATCAAACTCCTGGATAAGCAGAATCCACCCAAGAAGGCACGCCTTCGCGTCCTTCTTTTCCATTAAATGGCGTAGTGTTGTGTGGTCGGTGAACACAATTACCTTGGATCCGATTAAGTGAGATCTGAATTTGTCCAAGGAAAACACTACCGTAAGCATCTCCTTTTCCGTAACTGTATAGTTACACTGAGCAGTATCAAGGACTTTGCTTTCGTAGTGTATGGCAAACGGGACGCCATCCCTCCTCTGTCCTAATACAACCCCTACAACAAAGTCTGATGCGTCCGACATGATATCAAAAGGCAGAGACCAATATGGGGTTTGTAGGATTGGGGTGTCCATGATCATTCCTTGTAATAGCTTAAAGGCCTCGAGACATTTGTGATCAATAATGAACTCCATGTCCTTGCCTAAAAGCTCAGTTAGCGGTCAGGCAATCTTAGAAAAATTCTTGATAAATCTTTGATAAAATCCGACATGCCTGAGGAAAGACCGCAACTGCTTCACGTTGGTTGGTGGCTGGAGTCATCTGATCACATCCACCGTGGCAGGGTCAACCACCATTCCTCTTTTGGAGATGACATGCCCCAACACAATACCCTCCATCACCATGAAGTGACTTTTCTCCCAGGAGAGCACCAGATTGACCTCACAACATCGTTTGAGGACTCGGTCCAGATTCCTAAGATAGGAATCGAAGGAATCGCCATGGAACGAGAAGTCATCCATGAAGACTTCCAGGAATTCATTGACCATTTCGGCGAATACATCAATCATGCACCTTTGAAAAGTACTGGGAGCATTGCATAACCCAAAGGGCATGCGCCTGAAAGCATATGTACCAAAGGGGCATATGAACGTGGTCTTTTCCAGGTCCTCTGGAGCTATGGCTACTTGATTGTAGCCCGAGAACCCATCCAAGAAACAGAAGAATTCTTTCCCCGCTAATCTCTCCATGATCTGAACAATGAATGGTAGGGGGAAATGATCCTTCTTCGTCGCAGCATTCAAGTGTCTGTAATCCACACAGACGCGCCACGACGTGGGTACTCGCGCCACGATTTCCTCTCCGTCTTCATTGGTAGTTGTATGAATTTCCGACTTTTTTGGGACAACATGGATTGGGGCCACCCATTTGGAGTCAGAGACGGAATAAATAAAACCCGCGTTGCACCATTTCTCTATCTCCTTTTTCACTACCTCGCGTAAATTTGGATTCAACCGATGTTGGAATTTACGAGAGGGTTTAGCCTCATTCTCCAAGTAGATATGGTGCGAACACAGAGCGGGATTTATCTCGTGGAGATCGGAGATGCTCCAGCCTATTGCCTTGCGGTTTTTCTCCAGGATCTCTAGCAAGCAAGATTCCTGCTCTTCGGTCAATCGCTAGCTGATGATGACCGGATACTTCTTCTCTTGTCCCACAAGGAAGGCATACTTAAGTGTTGTGGGTAAAGGTTTAAGCTTAGGTAATGTGTGATCATCGAGGAAGTCTGGCTCAATCGAATCTGGTTTAGTGCTGGTAGTGGCTGTATCTGTCCGTGAAATTACTGCTTCCAACTCATTCGTTTCTGGAGTCGGATCGTCAAAGGTCTCCAAACAATCGGCAAAAAGCCACGTCCGACTCATCATCCTCATCTTATGATAGTTTTGAAGAGGGAAAGACTGACAGGCCTAGCTGGGCCTCTAAGTCATCGAAGATGTAGGGGGATGCATATTCTGTACTGTATTCATTTCTAAGGACCTCGCAAACTGACTCATGCACAAGATCTTCTCCAGAGGAGAGGGGCTCATTGGTGCTGGCTGAGTTCTGTCTCCATGGCCCAACTGTGTCTACATGAATGTAATCTGCTTCGGACGAAGAATACTCGGTGCTGGATTCTGAATTCGATCTCTGCCATCTGGTCTGCTTCATCTCAAGTTCCTCATCTCCGCCTGGAGTTTGGAACTGGATTTTTCTAATCTTATAATCAAATAAGGCCCCTGCTGTTTTGAGGAAGGGTCTTCCTAATATGATCTGGGAATCTCTCCAATTACGAGGAGTCTCCATATCAAGGACGGTAAAGTCCACCATGTACTCCTTACCCTCGACTTTGATGACAACGTTCCTCAATTCTCCTTGGGACCTCTTGGTTGATTTATATGCAAACTGAAGTAGTGCTCTAGATTTCCTAAGAGGTCCGAGATTAAGCCGCTCATAGAGGGTTGTAGGCATTAAGTTAATTGAGGATCCGTTGTCAAGGAGAGTGCGTGCAAAACGCAGTGTCATCGACATGACTCACCACATAATGTGCACCCATGTCTCTTCGTTTCCTTGGAAACGAATTCTTTATTGCGCATGTTGTGGCTACTGACAGAACATTTTTCTCAACACGGATTTTGGTATTCCAGCTGACCCTAGTAATTGTGCATCTCACTTTAAGGTATTTCTGAAATGCAGGTGTCATCTCCACATACTTGTCGAAGGGGATTGTGACCTTGATGTGTTTATTGCAAAACTCTGCCATCTCAGGGTCATCTTTTTGTATTTTTTTAGTTTTCTTCTTTCTATCCTTAAGAGCTTGGGGGAAAGGGATTATTGATGCTAACTTAGATTCCAAAACTGAAAGATTTTCATTTAAACTAGGAACTGAGTTTTGTACATGACTCTGAAACTGAGTCTGACTCGGACTCTGACTCTGACTATGATGAAAAGAGGATTTCTGCTGCAAAACCGGTGATGCATTCTCCGTGACTGCTGGGACATCCTCCTCAGATGGAGGTGCGGGCTCTTCGTAGGTCTCGCCTGACTCACTGTTGATGCAGTTCTCCTGCTTCTTGGAGGACTTAGAAGTCCTCTTCTTCTGCCGGTGGTGGTGTTGCTGCTGCTCCTGCGCCTCCAAGTTCTCCTCAGGTAGAAACTTGGCGGCTTCTTCCTCCTGTGTCCGTGCTCGATCAGGTACGATCACGGTCCTTCCACTCCTAAGGGACATATGATTGACATTATCGTACGAAAGGATCTCATGTTCAGATAAAGAATTATCTTAATATTATACTTGATCTCATAGTCGGTTCTAGCCTTGATTCAAGCTCTATTCGGATTGTCCTGAACTCGAGCAAGAATTGGGGTCTTTGGCGCCATCTACTGGTCCTGGGTACGAGAGACACGATTCAGATCGGTTCTCATATCCAGATAGTCATTTTGGATTTGTTGGATCCTATCAGTCACGGTATGGATCACCAAGATGAGGGACTCCAATTCACTAGTGGACTGGTTCTGTTGATGTTGACTTGCGGATGAGTTCCTGTATTGGCCCTGCTGGCCATTCCAATACTGCTGATGATGATGGGACGGTGATGGAGGGCCCTGCTGGCCCGAGTGGAAAGTGTGCTGCTGCTGGTGCTGCTGAGGCTGGTACCCTTGTCCAGGTTGGGACTGTACGAAGCACGGTGCGGGGACGAAGCTGGTTTCTTGGTAAAATAGGGAAGGTCGGTGAGGCTGACCGTTCTCCATCCCCGACTGTCTGTCGACGGGGTCATGGCTGTACCACAGCCCGTTGATCTCGAACACCTGTGGAGGCTCCTTGTACCCTGTCTCCACTTGTGGGGGTGCGTGTTGCTTCTGTTGAGTGTATGTCTGCTCTTTTACCCAGCTACTCTGAGGCCCCGGTGCTTGTTCCAGTACAAGATGAACTCGGTGTATAGGTACATGTGGTGCAGAAGGGGCAAGTAGCTTTATCTTGGCTACCCTCTCAGTAAGTTCCTCCACTTGTTTCGACAATCACGAGAGTGACTCAAGGTCAGTGATCCTATTGTGAATCATCTCGACCATGGTTAACTTGTCAACTATCATCCCCATGATGGGAATGAGGTCCTCTGTCAGATCTGCTACAATCCTTCTAGTTGTCTCGTTGGATAAGATTGAGGGAGACAACTGGTAGGCCCTGGTGGCTTGCGACCTGCCTGTTTCCGCCATATGCTCCAGGATTTTCCATACAGCATTCTCATTTTTGTTCAGATAGCTTCCTCCACAGGCGGCACTTACTAAACCCTGCATCTCCGGGGTCATTCCACAGAACAAGGTCTGGACTAAGATCGCTTTTGAAATGCCATGACAAGGTCACTTCTGAATTAGGTCATTAAACCTATCCCAAGCTTCATGGATATCTTCATTGGGTCCCTGGGAGAAACTCGCGATCTTTGTTCTCATTTTATTAGTCCTACTGAGTGGGCAGAACTTCTTCAAAAAAGGTCCTTGAACTGCATCCAGGTTGTACATCTCACCCCGAGATTTTTCAACCAATGAGCTGCCTTATCTCCTAAGGCAAACGACATGGCCTTCAGCCTAATATAATCTTGCCCAACCCTAGGGTGACTGAGGTTTGCAAACCAGCTCGAAGTCTCTGATGAAGGCATATGGTTCTTCGTTTGTATTTCCATTAAACTTTGGTAGCAGGCTCAGAAAGTGCTGCTTTAGCTCGAATGCTTCGGGGGGAACCACTGGTGCCAACCAACTATGCATCTCATTTTCTGATGGGTTGTAAGCATCGACCAAGGGTTGGTCGATTCCTCCTGCCATAATGATCTGTCCCATCCTTGCTATAAGATCCACATTCTGTTGTTCGATGTGGCGAGGCGAGCAAGGATTTGTTGTATTGGGTCTTCTCTTTGTTCCTCATCATCCGAGGGTCGCTTAGGTGGCATCTTGTTGTCTAGACCTTGTTAAGAAGATGGTCTTGGTTAGAGGACATATCGAGGAAGGGATTCTTACCGAGGCGATGGTCTTCTTCGGTGAGATCAAAGGAGAGAAAAGGGTTGGTTTGAGAGTAACCACCCTGGTTTTGAGGGATCCAGAACTCAAGAGGGTCATGAGCTTTGGTTGGTCCAAGTTGCGCTTGGGCCGGTGAAGATGAGCTTCGTGGGGGGATCAAAGAAAGATTGGCGAATCGGGAGTCGATATCCCCCCAGTCAGTCATTGAGAAGAAGAATCGGGAGTTTTAACTGAAGATAGGATTTTACTCCTACCTGAAGCAAGCAATTGAATCCAAACCCTGTATTTTCACACTCAACACGGTGAAGGACCCGAAACGGAGTCCGATTAGTCTGGTTGGTTTTAAGTGTGATTTTTCAGACAAATAGCAACAAGTTACGCGACCTATAGAGGAGTCGGCTAAAAGCCGGATGCGTCTCATCTGTTTAACATGTCGCTTTAGATACCAACGCCCTTCCTTTCTTCGCTCCTATCCCAAGTTGATGGATTCAAAGACCTGCCCCTATCTACCTGCAAGCAGGCAGAGGCTGATAAGGTTGGAACTTCACCCTGGGGGGTTACTAGCAACTTGTCGCGAAGTACCACTGGTGCACCCCTAACTACCTGTGAACAGGCGGAGGTTACTTGGTACTAGTCAGTGAGCCTGAAAAATTCAACTCGTGCTATTTGCTAGGATCAGTCGGTACGCGATATGGAAGGTGGAAGTTTGGGCTCTGCCTTAAGGTGTTCACACACACACACTCAAGTATCCTCACTCAGCCTGAAAACAAGGTCAGGGTTAATCTCCCGCAAGAAAGATTTCCGATTTTATTGATTTTTTGGTCAATTTTGTTAAGCAGTATCGATTTTAAGTTAGGTTATCACTGAGTTAGTCCAACCACAAAGCACGCCTATCATCCAATCCCAATTTCCTTTTTACCTAAGTTTGAAAAACCAAGAGAAAGGAGTCGAGAAAAGTTGATGCACGATAAATCAATGATGCTATGTTGAGTTAAGAAGACTTACAGTGATCCCTTCGTTTTTATGCAGGATGCAGAACATAATTGAAAACTTTTTACAATATATGCAAATGCAGATAATAAAATCCACTTCTAGACATGCAGTTCTATTAACGAGTGAAGCACTGATTAAATTTGACTAGATCTGCGGTCTAAGTGCGTCTTTTAGGTGTGATGTGTGGTCCTAAAAGAATTACGAGCACAAGCAAATCCTAGAGTAGCTCGAGGAGCCGCTAGTGTAAGCCTAATCTAAAAGCAATCCACACAACACACGGGGACACGTTTCCACTATTTTTACATATGCGAGAACCCAAACATGAACTGTTGGACATAATGTAAAAATAATGAATAACAAAATTTACAAGTCGTCACAATCACTCAAAAAGTTCGAAATGCAAGCTCCTCAAAGCGCCTTCGCTTCCTCGTGTTCCTCGCACAAAAAAATTGAGATCAAATAAAGGACGACACAAAATACTTAAATTAAATGACAAAAAAGTATTAACAAGAAAATCGAGAATCAAACTACCCGGGATGAAAAATCAGACACTCAAAAATTCTCTAGAAATTAACCTAAGCCGTACCTCCCCAGCAACGACGCCATTTGAAAAGCCTTAATTTTCCTTGTTAATTTAATCAAATTAATGATTAAAATAAATATTGTGTCGTTTGTTGTAGTCAGGTAAAAATGGACTGATCAAAAACCACTTTCATTAATGTTCAATTAATTCCTATCGGCAAATTTATTTTACTTGGGTAAGCCCAAGGTTGAACTCAAGGAGGAAACTTTCTCCTTAGGTTAATTTGAAGTGAATTTGGAGGTCAGGTTTTTTGAGGATGATTTTTGGTATTTTTTTAGCAATTTTTATGAAATAAAGGAAAAATGAATGCAATTTCAGGCCAGTTTTACAAGTTAAATCAGAAAGGTGATCAAATTAAGTCCAAAAATTACGAAACTTGGCCGGAATATGACATGCAATGAAATTAAGCTACATTAATTTTTTTCGGATTTTTCTGACACTTTATGAATTTACTGCAAATAAAACATGAATGCAAAGTGATTTTTACAAAATTAATTTTAATAAATACCAAAACACATTACAAATTATTCTAGATAGATCTATGATGAATCCACGAAAATTAATGAACCTAAAATTCTATGTGAATCGGACCTATTAAAAAATCAATTAAGGAAATCACTAATTAATTTATTCATGCCTCGAGATGCGTGCAAATGCAATGATTTTTGGGCACAAGGTAGAATAAATTATCCTCAGTCAAATGTGATTTTATGGAGGAATTTAATATGAATTAAAAGGCACACAGTGGACAAAATATGGCAAATTTCACTAAATAAATAATATTAAATTCCAAGAATGTCATAAAATGGAGACATGTGTCACATAATATAGAGGACTAGATAAGCTACATCATGCAGTTTTTAGAATTGAAAAATAATGCCGAATATACACCTAAATATGCGTGCCAAGACAGGGACTAAATTGCAAATACAGAAAATAAAGTGATTGAAAGTAAATGTGCTGACATGGACTTGAATGCAATTACCTACAATGTTGGGGGTATGTGTGCAAAATGTCAACGAGAACACGTGCGTCCCACATGATGCTCCTAACATGGACTGAATTGCAATTTGGGAAACTTGCAGGGGCCTCGGACCTCGGCGCAAAATACCCAGACCACACGTGAGGTACACGTGAGGTGCTAGGCTCGGGAGGTGTCAGAGGCTCGGAATGTGGCTCGGGTGCTCTGTAGGCTCGGGCGTGTTTCGAGTTAGCTTTGGGAGCTCCGAGCCTAAGGGTTGGGGAGAAGGCTTGGAGGAAGCGATGTGGCAGTCTGAGATCCGTCATATCACGATGGATCCAACGACAGGTGATGTGGACAACGTGGCATGTTGCAAGACGTACGATCCTCGCAAGATTAGACATCGGCTGTAGGTTGAAGGTGAGAGCGACGTGGCAGGATAGTGATCGTTGGATCCTTCTGATCCGATGGTGGTAGGGCGCTGGCAACATGGCTCGATCAAAACTGTCTGATCGAGAGGATCGGACAGTTGTGTTTTGTGTTCCTCCGGTCCGTTGCCTCCTGCGGCGGACGTGGTTGGGCTCCTACGAAGCCCCCACAGCTCCGCCGCTTTGGTTCTCGCTCGATGCAAATCTCCGGGGGATCCTCAGTAGCTGAGGACAATCGTGGAAGCTTCGTAGAGCGACCGGAGCGTCTGGACAAGGCGGAGGTGGTCCACAGTCTAGAGGTGACGAAGCTCGAAGCAGCTCCGACGACGCTTCCCACCAATGAAGGAAATGGCACCTACAGGGTTAGTTTGCGCACAGGATCGTGTGTAGTGTGTTCGTGAGGTGAGTGCGAGTGCAGCGGGAGGCCTGGAGCTAAGTGAAGGTGGTTCAGTGGTCCTCCTCCACCGATGTGGCGGATCTTTGGTCAGAGCGAGGGGAGAGCTGCTGTCAGAGGAGATGGAATGGCACGCGAAGATCAGAGCTCTACGGTAGAGCTCGGTGGATGATCAGGAGAGCGTGGTATCAGTTGTAGTAGGCAGAGAAATTAGGAGAAAAAATATAGAAAAAGAAGAAGGAGACTGGGGGGGATGGACGAAGCTACATGGGGTTGGAGTCTCGCTGGAGCAGCTTCGGTCGTCGCTCGAAGGCTAGTAGCGGTCCTGAGCTCAAGCAGCTCGCTGGAGGAGCTGCGGCATGGCGCGACGGAGCCGTGGATCTCGCCGGAGGTGGTCAGTCGTCGTCGCTCGATTTGGCCCTCTATTTTTGTCACAAATAAGGAGATAAGAGCTCGGAGGTACCTCACGTGGTGGCAGATAGGATCGAAGGTCGATGGAGGCAGGGTATTTATAGGTTAGAGGTGAGGTTGCAAGTGACGGGGTGATGAAGTTTGTGGAGGTCGTGGAGCGACGTGGGAGAGGCTCATGGAGTTTGTGGAGGTCGGCGAGGATGAGGGTGTAATAGGCTACGAAGTGGAGGTGGCAGGGGGCGGAGAGGATGGCAGGAGTGGTGCCAATAATAGAAAGGGGGCGGTGAGTGATGAATCTACGTTTCATCATCTTTATTCTATCATTTTGGCCTTAAAAACCCTAGTAAATGCGTGTAAATATCGTTAATTTAGGCATTTTACCATTCATCTATTATTGTATAAATAGTGTATAAAATGCGGGTTTTAAAGACAAAATTATAGAATAAAGAAAATAAAAGAAAATAATAAAATATTGCAAATATTTTATGACCCAAAACCCCGAGACCTAGGCATCTAGATGAATAGGTCGACACGGAATAAAGTAAGGGGAGATAAGGGCCAAAATACCTTTCATTTAATTCATTCTTTATTCATTTTGGGACCTATTTTTAGTTCCACTTTTTATACTTCAAATAAAGAAACTTTGTACATGAAATTGTAGATAGTTAAATAAATAAAAATACAAAATTGATTTCACTTAAAAATAATGTACAGATAAAAAGTTATGATCTGATTAAAATTCCAGAATCCCAACTTCCCACACCTGTATCTGTCAAATAAAAAGTTGAAACGCATCAAAATCACCTTTAATTGTATATAATTTTAAATAAGCTATTTAATGAAGGTGGTTTCATATTTTGCGGAGCTACGGTTTGAAAGTTGAGTTTTAGACCCTTATTGTATACTTGTACAGATTAAAATATTCATTTTATTTATTATCCATTATTTTTATATTTTTATATTTTTAAAATTTTGTAAATATCATTTATAATATATGTGTATATTAAAATAGTAATAAAAACCTAAAGAAAACACAAAATAAAATACTTGTATACAACACATAGGTATAAGACTTGTACATATAACTATATAATTACTACTTATATTTTTATTAAGTGTACGAAATACATCAAAAAAATAAAATAAAAATATATTTAAGTGTATAAAAATATTTTATAAATATATAAATTAATAAACCAAAATAAATAAATTAAATACACAAAATAAAAATAAAATATTATAATATATAGATTTGTAAACCTATATAGCCTATAAAAGGAAACTTGTTATTTAACACCTCAAAAAAATAAATAAAAATCATAATAAAATAACTCAGACAATAATAAATATTTTTTCATTTTATATTCTAAAATTAATAAAATCATTTATTATTTGTAATCGATTTTCTAATTATTTTTCCAACGATTTTTCTGGTTGGTCCACATGGACCAACCAGATTCAACCGTTGGTTGACCCCGGTCAACTCTCTGACCGAGGTCTGTCAGTACATCAGACCTTGTTTTTGTCCGTTTTTGCATATTTCTCTAAGTCGTATTTTTCCTCCTTTTATGATAATTTCTTCTGAACTTTTAATCCCCTTAGATCGAGGATTCACGCCAGAGGTTTACCTCGATCCCTGGATCACTAAGGCACCCCTGATTCCTCGCTCTTCTCGCCCTGCCACGCCGTGTTCAAAACCACCCCCGAGTTCCACTTCCTCCTTTGAACCCTTTTGTCCCTAGTTTTGACCCTCTCCTTGGAGCTCCGGGTTGACTCCCGTGACAGGGGAGCCTTCAGCTTCTTCGCGCGAGGCCAGGTGAAGGCCGAGGTGGCTCCACCATCATCTCCGGCGGCCACGCCGCTGTGAGGTTTATCTCGGGTATACACCCTTGAGGTCCATTTTATGTTGTTTTTCTTGCATTTTCTTTACCATCCATCGTCTTAGGAACCAGTCCCTGCCTTCTGATTATCCTTTCATCCATTCGCTCGACCGACGCCACCCTCACCAGAGTTTACCCCGGCGAGTAGGGTGCAAGGGGGGAGTGATTGAAAGTCGCCGGACCTAGCGTTCTTCCCAGTTCCTCCTGGCTTGCTCCCCACCATTCGATCGACGAGGGGCTCCAAAACCAGCAGCAACCGTTGGATTGGCTGCGACTCGCGTCGTTCGATCTTCATCCCGGATTTAATCCCAGCCGTCGTCAACGAACTGTCATCAGCGCACAGCGGAGCGACTCGTGTCTTAAGTGAACGGTTTACAACCGTCCGATCTGCCCAGCGAGGGTATTTTGCATCTATTTCCTAGCTAAATTTTGTAATTAATATATACTATTTAAACTTTCCTAGGCAGTTATTACCTTTTGTACTTTTTGTATGTCATCCCCCTGGTTTTTGTATTATTACTCTTTAGTCCCCTTCAGGTCACGTGCTCTGCGACGTGACTTGGCAATTTTGCAGGACTCCCCCGAGGCATTTTCATATTTATTTTTAGTCCAAACACTTTTATATGCAGTCAAATATTTCGAGACATTTTGCAAGTTTGCCCCTAGCTTTGCCATAATTACACTTGTGCCCCTGCCCGTGCCTTGTGCACGTGAGGTTGGCAATTTACATATTTATCCTTGCATTTCTTGGCTATTTGGATTTAGTACACACAGTTTTTATTTCAGTATATATTTTTGTGTATAAAAATTGCATATTTCCCCTAGACTTTTAACTATTTACATATATGCCCCTACTGGTGTTGATTTTTCTATTTGTTGTTTGCATTTATTTCATGCATATGTAAAATACTAAAAATTCTCAAAAAATATCATAGCTTCCTATTTTGTTTCTCTTTCACGCCATGTTATTATTTTGCATTTTTATTGCATTTTCATATTTATAAGAATTCAAAAACATGCATTTTCAGCTCTATTTGCATTAGAAAATACAAAAAATATAAGAACTCGAAAAATTCCAAAAAATACATTTGGTTTGTTTCTATGTGTTTTAACTCCAGACCAAAAATCATTAAAAATTTCAAAATAAACTCCTAAAAATTAGAAAACCCCTTAAAACTTCATAAAAATATTTAAAAATCCAGAAAAAATGTAAAAATACAATCTATGTGCCTAATTTTTTTTCCATTTTATTCTCTTCATTTTAAAATTAATTTGAGGAATTTTGGATTCTATTTGCTATTTTTCATCCTCATTTTAATTTTGGATTTTCATTTTGTTTACTACTTTCAGTATTTTTGACTTTAAAAAAACCAAAAAAATTAGGAAAAATATAGAAAATTACAAAAATACTAGAAAATGTAAAAAGCTCAAAATATTTCATTTCCTAATTTTTGATTATTTTTACCTCTTTTTATAAATATTTTATCTTCCTTTTATTATATGGTATACATCTTTTATTAAAAGAAAATTATATAAAAAAATATAAAATACAAAGAGAAAATAAAAAATCAGAAATTAAAAACCCACAAAAACGTAGCACACATATAGACAAATACATCACATACACATTTTTGAGCATTATTTCCCCGTTCTACCTGTCTGCTCCCTGTGTTCGACCTATACACATACTTGCACCTATACACATCTTGTTGTAGAGTTATAATAAATTTTAACCCCGCACCGCTTTTCATTGTTTGATCTCTGTTGTGGGTTAATTGTTGTTCGAAGATCTGATTTCTTGCAGGTCACCTCAGCGACATTGGGATCCCGCCTTGTGTGGATTACTTTAGACCTGTGAAAAATCGTCTTCAACAGTGAGCGTGCGAGGTGTGGCGACGTGGGTGCGAGGGGCGTCTGGAGGTTGACGACGGGATCTTAGCTGTTGGATCTTGAGATCCAACGGCTCGAAGCGGAGCGCTAGTGAGTGGTTGGGATTAGATCTGAAACGATGAGATCAAGGGCGTATGGAGCGCCACGTGATGCAAGAAGGACACGGCGCTGGCGGGCAGTTCAGATTACATCTGGAGGGCGATCGGGCGTAGGCATAGCCGTGAGACAAGCTAAGGGCGAGGCACTAACCCACAGCCCAGATGGACTGAGAATGTTGATCGGATGGTTGATAGCGGAAGTATAAAGAACGACTGGGATGGAGGTTCTTTAGGGATGATCGTGCGGCCCGTGAGACACCAAGTGGCGAGCTAAGAATTAGGCAGAGATGGAGGGTTGTGATGAAGCCCAGGCTTTGATCAAATGGCAGGGATCAAAGGCAGAATGAATGGTGGCGATGAAGAGAGAAGGAAGGTCATCGGACAGTGGAGAGAATATGACGCGTGGCGGCCTGAGGGAGAGGTGCTAGCAGACGACCAGGATTTGATCTGGACTTTATCGGATGGTTGAAGTTGGTTGCAGGAAATAATGGCTGAGATTTGAAGGATCCAGTCCGCAATCCAACGGTAGTTGATCCAGGCGCGTGGCGCAAGGGGATACGGGCCGCGTGGCGTAACCAGAGGGCGCCACGTGGCCTACTCTGGATGGTCGAAAGAAAATGATGAATAAGAGAGAGAGGATGACCGAATTTGGGAAAACTCAAAACATTAATGTTGTAGATCTCGATGAGATCTAGAAGTTTTTGATGACCAAAAATGGAAATGAGGTCAAATAAGATACAAAAATACAAGGGTCCAAATATACATACATACATACATACATACATACATGCATACATACATACAAGTTTTGCATACGAGCTCCGATTTAAATGAAATTGGTCTCATTTTGAAGGTCTCTGAACATGTATTATTCTAAAAATGAGTAGACCTACATCGAAGGTTGTATGAGGTAGATATTTGCATCCTAAGGTCTGAGGTCTCCAACTGGGGTTGGGGTTTTATTTGGTAATTTTACAAGCTAGGAATTTTTGACCTTTTCCTTATATTATTAGTTAGTAATATACACAGTATAAAGATGGCTTTATTGACTTTGGAATGAGTATAAAATACAGACAAATGAGTGAATAATGGTGAATATACAGGTGAATATCTACAAGTGAATTGGGCTTCTTATTTAATGCAAATATGGATGCTAAAATGCATGCGTGCATGAATGCTAATTATGCAATATGACTGGAAATATGCATCCAATTACTCGGGAACAAAGCTCTATTTTCAACTTTTATAGCGATGAATTACAGATTCATCACCCGCCCTAATCACCACCATTAAATCAATCCACATCGGACGCTCCGGATTAACTCTGAGCCACACCAATGAACTGCTCAGCTTTCATGGGCCCAGAGCTTCTTTTCATGACACGTGGAAGGCCAAGCCACTAGACCTACCCACCTCACACGTCGCATATCTGTCTTCAGGTAGAAGCCTTTAGGGAGAATTTGCAGTCAAATCCCCTACTTCTAGGATATCACGGAAAGGTCCCAATCGCACACATCTTATGCATGATTTGGATAATTTACAACAACACCGTCCTGACTTCTAGATATTAGGCATATACTCCTACATGAGGGTAATTTACAAGAGGGCCCAATTGACTTTCAATAATTGAAGATAAGTCCTTCTAGGGACTATTTTGAAAGATAAACTTTACTTTTGTTGCATTTTAGTCCCTAAAATTTATTTCTTGAATATTTTTTATTTGAACTCTGCTTTCAACATATAATATATCATTTTGCAGCTTATTATATACTCTTTCATTCTAGATATTTTGTGATCAAATCAGATGCACTTTAAAACATTATTTGAGGATTTATTTGATCTTTGCAGGCTTAATTTTCGACATATTTGCCATTATATTTTGGGCTTATTCGAGTAGAATCTATATATTTATTTCCATGGTATTTAGTTTATTCATTGAGGATTAATCAGGGGAATTAGGGAACATATCTTCTTGAGAATTATTCTTTCTCTCTTTATTTGTAGGGTTGTTCATTCATTGATGTATTGATCTTCTCCTCGTACGGTTTGGATTTAATTGAATATATTTCTTGACAACTTCTTGTGGATTTGTGATTGATTACTTGAAGATTAAAAGATCATTTTTATTGATAATTGAAAGATTAAAAAATTATAGAACTTGTCATACACTTTCTCTTTATTTATTTACATTTTCATTCGTATTATCTTATACCCTTTTTCTTTGTGTGTTTTCTAACATAGAAATTAATATTGGAATCCATTAGTTGTTTAAATTAATTTAAAACCATGTAACTAAAAGCCAAAGCTCCTGAGTTTGGCCTTGGTATACTTACCAAGTTACAAATTTCCACATATTCAAAATTGTGTTTTTAACTGAATTATTTTCTCTTATACTATAATTTATTATTACTAAAGAGGTTGGACCACTGATCTTTTGCTGCATATCTGAAACCTAGAGGTAGGGATGATCATATTTTTCGGTCGGCCCGTACCAACCCTATGCTTGGCCTGATAAAGCCCGAGCCTGAACAATAACAGGTGGGTTTGGGCTTGATTTTGGCCTGATCCAGTTTTTGGGCCAGGTTCGGGCTGGCTTGGCCCAAGCATGAAGCATGTTGTTCGGCTAGAGTATAGGCTCGAGTGTAGGCCCGTATATTGGCCCGAGATTTTTTCGTATGCAGTTTCTGATTTCTAATATCAAAATGGATCTTCCTTTTTAAATTGCAATTATTTTATGTTCTTTAGACATCAATTATGTTCATGTTTTGAAGAAATACTATTAAACCTGTATATCTACATATCGACCTAACCCATCCCTACCCATGCACTTGCGAGCCGGGCTCAGGCTTGGGCAGCAATTTCTGAAATTCGATGGGCTTAGGCTCGGCCTGCAAGCCTGTAAATTGGAACCTGGCTTGAGCTGGGTTGGGCCCGACCCGACCTGATGCTCATCCCTACCTGGAGGAGCCGATTGCCCCTTTCATGATCGAAGAGGATGAGTTAATCATCAAGAGCTTTAAAAACTCACAAAGCTCCTCGACCAGATGGCCTCATTGTTGAGTTTTTTTACCTCTTTCCGTACCACCATCAAAAGTGACTTTATGGATATGCTAAAGTTCATATGGGAAAAACCTATTGGCCTGAACCACTTGAAACATATAAACAACTCCACTATTTTGCTCATCTACAAAAGTGGAGATAGAGAGAACATCTCAAAACTATAGGTTGATTAGTCTTATAAACTTAACGATGTGTATCATATCACAAATTCTGTCTTTAAGATGGGCTCCTAAACTAAATGAGCTCATTTCTCCTACCTAACTCGCCTTTTTAGAAAAATATCAACTCATGATTGCATTGCAATCACCTCGAAAATTATAAATAATTGGCCCAAACATGGGGGAAATGATAGTGCTTAAGGTAGACTTTCGCAATGATTTTTATATGGTTTGGTGGGATTTCATTATTCGATCACTCCAAGCTTTGGGATGCCCACCCACGTTTATCTTCTAGCTCATTGGTATCCTACATACCAACAAGATTTCTCTAAAGATAAGTGGGGAGCTCTTCATACTTCTTTATGCCTTAAAGAGGAGTTAGGCAAGAGGATCCACTCTTCCCCCTTCTCTTCATTAACTACATAGATGTTCTAGATCAAATGCTCTAAAAATTATCAAATCTTGGTCTCATTCATGGCTTCTATACCAGGGCTCGATAGAAAGATCACAAATGTCTAGTTTGATGATGATCTCCCCATCTTCGTAAATTTCGAACATGAAGAGCTAAAAAATCATCAAGCCACTATCCATATATTTCACACCATCTTAGGGTTGGAGATGAATAAGGATAAATATGCTTTCTATGGTACAAATCTTAGCCTAGAAGAAAGCCATCTTATAGAAAACTCGCTCCATTGGAAAGAATGAATCTTTCTAATCACCTATCTTGGGCCCCCCCTCACGACTAGGCACCTTCCCTCGAGAAAGTGGAAATAGGTAATTGATAATTTGCTTCTAGACTTAATGGCTGGATAGCTAGACTTCTTTCCCTTCCTGGTAGTATTACCTCCAAACTCTAGTTTAATGCCTCTCGCTTTCAACAAGATTTTCTCTGGAATGGAAATAAGGAAGGAAAAAAAAGACATATGGTTGCTTGGGACAAGATCTATCATCCAAAGGAAAACTATGGGCAAGGGATCTTAAACATAGGTTTAATGACACAATGCTCTCAAAAAATATTTCAATACTAGACACAGGAGGAAACTACTAACTCATAATATAATCAAGGCAATATACTTTGGTAAAAAACCAATGCCTTTAACTCTAAACTCAAAATGGAGGGACTCATTTTTCTGGAAAGCGATAAAAGTAGGTTTCAAAGCAATTAAGGAGGCATCACATAAAAAGATAAATAATGGACTTTATTCGCTTTTCTAACTCGATCTGACCGATGATTTTCCACCCTCAAAAGTTCACTTTCGAGAATTTATAGGAATATGCGTGAAATAGGAGTGACTCTTGGGATGAGGCTATTACAAAACTCCGAGCCTTAAACAATTTGCTCACGAGTCTACATAACAGGGTGCCTTTGAGGCTTTGGAGAGATATTGCCTCCCTAAAAAATGTGATTAGATGAATGCAATTAAACTAAAAGGAGGATGAGATAATATTTCCCTCAAAAAGAAGGGATGACCAATCCTCCACAAAACAAGTCTATCAAAGCTTTACTAGCAGAGGGATCGACTCCTCTTTTGGACCCACATTTATGGAAAAATCCTCCCATCCTAGGATCTCATACTTCATATAGCTGGTCCTACGTAAACAATATGAAACCAAGGAGGACCTTCATAGAAGGGGACTTGTGTGGGTTAACCATTACTACCTATGCAAAAGGAAGACTGAAACAATGAATCACATTCTTTGTATTTGCCCCTTCATAAAATCTATTTTCTCTCACTCGGGTATGGAACTTAAATGGACAAACTTTAGCTCTTTCTTCAACACAAACCTTGGCGTGAGTTGATAATCAAAATGCCAAGTAATAGCAAAGTGTGTGGTTCTTTGGTGTCTCACTTGGAAAGAAAGATGCCGTAAAGCATTCGAAGGACACATAACCACACATGAGGCTCTATCTCCCATGCTATAAACTTTCTTTTGGTTCCACATTTCAAATGGCTAATTTTTATTTTCTCCTTGCATGACTTATTACCTTGTCCAGCTTCGAACACATTGTCCCTATGGTTTCCTAGGAGGAGGTCATCTCTCCTGCAAAGCCTAATTAAAATGCTTAACTCCTCATAGACTTGTCGCTTGACCAGATCAAAAAGATGTGATCTTCGATCATTGGATTTTTCTAGATTCATATCCAAAAAGTGGATAGGTTTGTGTGGTTTTGGTTTGTTTTTGTTTCCACTTGGGATGTTTAGACATTGAAACCTTAAGGAAATATTCCTCCGAGAGTGTTGTGGTTCTTTTTTGCAGATTAAACCTGTAGAACTAAATAGCATGTGTGATGTTGGATTTTTGTAACATCTCGTGTACTTTTTTTAATGAATGAAATGCTTGATCTTTTTATCAATAAGAAGTAGATCACATAATTCTAAATTATTAATCACATGTGACATCAAGGGCAGATCTAGCATATACTCTATGGGGCCCATGGCCCCTCCTTAATTCTTATATTACACATGTATAGTGTATTAGAGTTTTGATATGGCCCCTTCCTATTTGTGAAACTAATTATGTTTGTGTAAAAACTAAGTAACAAATCCACTAGGCATGGTGGTTAATTATTGTGTTATTATATTTTATGGAATAGGGTTCTATCCCCTTACCAACAATTTATTTTTATTTAAAAACAACTCACGTATAATTTGATATTAAATGGGATTAAAGCACATTTATTTTTCTATTATTTCTAGATATCCTCATAAATAAAATAAACTTTATTGTTTCCTTTTAAACATGGATTTTTTTGTTTAAAATTTTTACTTGATAATTTAGAGAATTTAGAAAAGTTTAAATAATTAGATTTAATAAAATTTTAAAATCACCATAAAAAATAATAATTTATTTGAAAAATATAATCATAGTAAATTTTAAATCGTAAGTTTAAAAAAACTTAAAAAATATCATTTGAAAATATCAGCTTTATTTAAAAACATCACTTAAAATTATAATAAATTATTTTTCCATTTTGAGCATATATGATACAAGTATATACTTGGCCCCTCCTTGATACAATTCCAGGTTCTGCCCCTGTGTGACATCGAATTAGAACATTCCGAATTTAATACATTTACAGAATCAGTGTTTAATGTATTACATCTACATATAAATAAAAAATAAAAATATATCAATAATATTTTTCATAAAGGATGCCATGCCTAAGAATAATAACTTTATTACATTTGTAGTTTAATTCAAAATCTTTCTAACTAAGATAGAGCCAGATAAAACATTCTTCTTTACATCAGGTTTATGCAACACCATGTGTAAAATCCAGACAACACCCTGGCTGTAGAGTCATTCCCCATCTTGTAGGTCTGATAAGAAGAAAACAAAGTTATGTCAGAACATACATAAACATTGGCTCGTGTATCCACAAGCTACTCATTAGGATCATGGATATCATATCTTTCAGGTTTCATTGAGATATACCCCTCCCTATCCTCGAGTAATGCAGTGATCATATTCACTTGTGGACTCCCATTTACAGTCTTTAGTTGAGTCTCTAATGACATGTAATAATTCCAATGACTAATTTGATTATAGTGTCAGAGGATTATTCTTTGCATTTTTTGGATCTTGCACTTTGGTTTTATTTTATCTTTGTTATTATTACCCTTTCTCTTTCTTTCTTTCTTTCTTTCTTGCTTGCCTGTTGAGATTATGAAATTTACATTTGCCTGAATATCAACAGAAACTACAGGTTTCTACTTCATGTGTTCCTCCTCTATGGTGATTTCCATCATCAAGTCATCCATAGAAAATTCCCCTCTTTGCGCTTTAAGGTTGTACCAAAGTCTTCCCACGACTTAGGGAATTCTTCTATGATGCATATGACCTGAAGTTTTTCTAGAAGTTTCATTTTAGCATATTCTAATCCATGGAGCATGAGTAAAAACTTGTGTTCAAGTTTAGAAACGGAGTTTCCCTCAACCATAAGAAAGTTTAAAACTTACGACATAGTATTTCTCTATATTGAGATCTTCGGTGTTACACTTTCTGCTAAGTTCTTCACATAGACCTTTTGAAGTATGTATAGAAGAATAGTATACGCCAAACATGTGTTAGACAAAGCCAAAAAGATACACCATGACATATATGACCATGTTCTTTCACACAGATTGTGCCTTCTAACTATCGGATGAGTGGTTTTCCTTTTCCAATATAAGACATTCGATTTTAAGCAACAAGATCAATCCTATGGTGGTTAACTAGATTTTCATACTTTGTTGCCAATGCTTAAATTTTGACCATCGAATTTCTCTATCATACTAGTCATATCCACCTTCGATTTAAACATTGTAACCAATATATTTTTAATCCTGATTTCTGTTATCCTCTCTAAGATTGTTGTTACTAGATTCAACAAGATATGCAGTAAACAATAATTTTCCGTATTAACGTGAATCAATAGTAATGCATCATAGATTAATAAATTATAATCATGCATTTTTTATTCATATTCCAATTGCAAAATGTAAACAGAAATCGATTCAATATTTAATAGATCATATTAGGGCAAGACTGTAGAGAGCATAAAAATAAACTAAACGCAGCAAACAACACATTAAATAAGTTAGAGAAGATATCACTAAAGCGTGCATGAAGGACCGTCCTTAGAGAGGATATCTGTGATGCCCCTCTGATCTGGATACTCGACAATTCAATCCACTTATACAATCCCAAATTCAAAGCACAAAATTACAAATAGAAACATAACATATAAAGATAGTATAAATTGTAATAACCTTTTTCCATTAACATATACATTTATTAAGTAACCATGTCCACAAAATATAATACATGTATCTACTGAAATTTCCATACATATACAAAACACATTTCTCACAAAAATTACAAGTAAAAGACAACAACAATATACCACAAAATGTGTACATACGAAAGTAACCAAAACAACATCAGAAGAATCGAACCAAACAAGCTCCTCATCATTGCGACTGCTCTTGAGAACCTAACAGATTCACGAAAGTAGGTACGCCATGAGTAAAGTTGCCTATTATGATGTAATACAACTAAACAAGAGAACCGATAGAGAAGGCTAGAAGTGTACAAGAGCAGGTAACTGTGTAAAATCCAAAGCACATTGTAACTAATTAGAAAACACATATCCTTAATCCTTATTTTTTCCTTGTGGTACCATCATCGTGGATAGTCAGTGGTCTTGGTTCATGTGGAACCTCACACTATGAATATTAGGCACTGGATCCTTAACGTTGAGGTGCTTCTGTAGGCATGTAATGAAGTACAACGTCCTAACTAAGTTCTCAACACACCCACTAGTTATCCTTGGTTCAAATCATGAGTTCCCATACGTTAACGTGTACTAAGGCCACCACACACTTTACCATGTCCCAAGTACTGAGTAGAGTCACTAAAATCCAAACCTTTTTCATCACTCCCTTGGAATGAAGGTGTCATGGTATTCAATAATTTAAGATCACACCACCCTTGAGTATTTCCAATACCCATACATACTACATACAGGAAGACTGTGCTTAAATTTGAAAATCTGATCCCATTTTGGATTGTCTCCTTCATGCATTTACCGTTTAGTTTCTCATTTGATCATTGGGAATTGGTATCAATCATATGCTTTCCAAAAGTATATATCATATCTTCAAATTATGTAATGTTTCATAAACACGATGACCAATGTTGGATTTTGATCTATCCCAGTATCTCATGCATGAGCTCATATTTTCTGGTTCGGCGAACATGTATTTTCCCTTTGAGATATTGTATTACTCATATGCCCTTGTATGCACACCAACACGCAGGTATATAGACCTAGGTTAGGTCATCAACCTAATGGTCTGTTAAATGTACATACTCAGACATATAACAATACATATGTCGCTGGTTAGAGGATGCATGCCTATATCGTGACAACATATGATAAAGGTCTTGGTTATCTCGATCTCTCCAAGTCAACTCTTTAGCATAGCTTATCCGATACCTCCGAATCTTTATTCTTATGCAGAGGACTTGCATCAAGAGGTCGGTCAGATGTCGGCCTTTAGATTAAGGATTGCCATCTCCTTCTTAAGTTGGAGATACTTTTTTTTGTAATCATTTGATGGTGTGGTTGAGTCCTCAATCTAACCTTTTATATATTCAACCCGAGACCAACCTCTATGATCCAACATTTGGATCAACAATTGTATGACATCAATATGGTCATGGTACACAACTTTAATTGTGAAAAGGGACTTATTATGCAAATTAGTAGATCTTCATGTCAGATAAGGAGTGATTCATAATAAATTTTATTGCATAATGGCTCGCCATGGGCATAAATGTCCAACACATCCATATATAAGGCATCAATTTCAGTAATTCTGAGACTGTTAAAATTTGACATGCTTGATGGAAGGGATATGAGTCTCAATTTGAGTTGAAATTTGAATAAGAATACGATGCCATATAAAATCCTCAAGTATTTTCAGAAAATGCCTTAAATTTGAAAAACATGGTTGCGAATAGCCAAGTTGGGTATCCTTGGGTGTACCCCCATTAAACCACACGCACACAAATATATATATATATATATATATGGATGGAGTGAGAGAATTCCCATTCAGGGGTTGGGGTAGAAAAGTTCTCGAAATGGGCATGGGGGTAAAATACTTCCTACAACGAGAATGATCCAAGAAACCATTTGTCGCGTGCTGACCTAACATGCTCTGCATCAAATGGTTTACCGAACTTCCTATGTAGAAAACAATCATTGCGTCATGAAATGATTTGCTGGTCAAATGATTGCTGGCAAATCATTTGTCAGCGTCGGACCCTTCTCGCCCATTTTGTTCCCGCATTGTGCATCCCTGTACTTATTATAATAAAATTATAGATTATATTTTCTTGTATTATAACAAAATTACATATTGCATTAAGGAATTTCAATACTTCTCATCATGGAAATATGGAAAATAGCAAATAATTTGCAATTTTAAAGAGCTCATCGTATGAACTTGGAATTTCAACACGAGAAAATTGTGCATTGTGAAACCACAATCTTAAAGAAACAATTTTCAAATATGCTCCCATTTATTTTAATGAATGTTAAGAAGAAATCAGGGTTGCCTCTTGAAGCGTAAGATTCTAAACAAATAAACCTCCTGGATCAAGTTCGATCTACAAATGCTTCTCTCGTGGGTGCGATGATGAATCGTGTAGCTTTCCATGGACTTCGATGTCAGCCTTTGCTTGATGTTGTCCATAAAAGTTTGAGATCAAGATGTTATCAAGTTTCTGATTTCGGTGTAGAAAATTGATCCCTCCTTCATGCACAAGAAGTACGAAAAAGAAGATGAACTTCTCTCCCACAAGGCCACACAAAGAAGAGGCTTGATGGTGGACGTGTAGAATTTTGTTGGAGAAGAGAGTAGACGTGTATGAGAGTTCCAATCTTTCAAGACTCTTCTCTTCTTCGACTCTCAAGGTAACAGAACTTTGACTAAATGAAGCATTCTCTTGGAGAGAGAGTCTATTTTCTCTCTTATATAGGAAGAGGGGACATCTATGAGGAGTCCTACTCTTCATAGTAGACGTCCTCTCTCTACCCTTGATGGAAGAACAATGGCAAGAACTAAATTCATATCCTTCAAAAAAGGCAGATATGAATTATCTTCTTTAATTATCATCTAAAATAAAGCAACAAATAAATAAAAAATAAACGAGCCTAATCTCATTAGGACTCTCATGGTGAATGTTTAATTCTTTTTAAGCATGGACATCCACCTTATCATATTGTTGTTGAAGTTGTTGTTTCATTATATTCATGATAATCTAATCATCATTATTGAAAATCAATGACAGAAACCTCATAACTTGTGAATCTTATTCATAAACCCAAAAGAAAATGTAAATCCAATTTACATTGTGAATCATATCCTCACAAGTACCTCTAAATAATTATATGAATCAAATTCATATGAAATATTAATTAATATGAATCACTATTCATATTAATTAATTATTAATATTTGTGAATAAATTTACAAAAATACCCTTGTAGAAATTTAATTATGATAATACTAATAACTTTTGACTCAATTTTGATATCACATAGTACGAGTCATGATCTAATCACGACTGGCGAGTTACAGTCGTAGAAACTTAGAGATAATGTTGGGGAGATCATATTATCCACGTACAATGGCTTTACTTTTGACGAAATGCATTTACATATGTTGAGCTTGAATTGAAATGATTCACCCTTTAAGTGAGCTCTAAAAAAATATTATACTCAAAAAGCTCATTAAATAAGTACACTGATGAGCTCAGCTTCATACCCCATTCCTAATCATAGTCCAAACCATTTGTATCTAAATGGGTAATTTAAATAAATAGTTAATTGAAGCAAATAATTAATTGAAACAAGATATGGATCTCAAGTTCATGGATAGTTTTCATAATACTAATTTCACAATTACATCATGAAGCTCTTACAATCCTTAACCTAGAAACATAAACAACTTGTTTTATACAGGCTATGGCATTAACTAATAGATCTACATGACAAGTATTTATTACAAATCTAGTCATCGATCGGGTAATGGGCAACAATTAATTCGTCCGTCAGGTGAAGGATTAGTCTTCCCTTCTCTTGGAGTAAGTGTTCGTTTTCCTCCGACTTTTCTCCCCGATAATTCTTTGAGAACTCTAGAACGTTTATGATGTCTAATAGAAACATCTTCTCTGTGGACAATGACTGAATAGTCGAAGGCACCGAAGACGCCTTAATCATGTACCCGCTCTATGTCTAACATGTTACTACTTGAGTCATCAGGTACTGCATGTGAATTAACAAAAGCAAGAGGCTAGCTGATACCTAAATCCCACAGGCATGTGTACCATAATCAATTCTTATCATCCGCGAACCCGCATGAGTCATCAAATATCAATAGCGCATCTGACAGAAAGTATCATCTACGTTTGTCTTACCACCCTTTTCACTTCAACATATCCATTCTTCCTAGAGGATAATAACATATCAATAGAAATTCAAGGTGCCATATATACCGCAAAATCTATAACCCATGCATCAAAAACATCATAGAAAATTTTCAGATGCATGGGCATTTCATCTATATAGCCAACTTTCCCTTCCATCATTTGACAAATCGAGTACAATCGTACAAAATCAGTAGCATCTCTAAACAAGGTCGACCGATACAAATTGAGGTACTTTGTGAGTGGTTATTTTTCCCGAATGGTTTCCTCCATCTTCTAATGAATGATAATATGTGAGGACACTATGTTATTTCCCCTAAGGAATACATCTTCTCCAGATGCAGTCCATTACTTCAAAGAAAGGGAACAAATCCTCCCAGTGGTATTTCTTTGAATCCAACTTCAGTTGGCCAATACTGCTCCAAGTACAACTATGGGGAACTTGCTCAGTGACAAGATAGTTTACCATGTTGTCATACCATGGAAGCAATTCGACACCACAAATAGATTCATTTGGAAAGGTTTCTCTGATCGGCTCTAAGTCATGGGAATCCTTCAACTCCAAACGGGATAAATGATCATCCACTACATTCTTAACTCTAGGTTTATCCCTCAACTCCAAATCAAATTCTTAGAGTAATAGAATCCACCTAATAAGACACGCCTTCGTGTCCTCCTTTTCCATTAGATATCTAATGGTTGTGTGATCTATATAAATGGTCACCTTAGAGCCCAAAATATATGACCTAATATTCTCAAGTATCCAAACTACCGCGAGCATATCCTTTTCAGTAAATGTATAATTTTTGTGCTTGATCTAAAACTTTTCTCACGTAGTGAATAGTAAATGGTATCCTCTCTTGCTGCTGCCCCAATACAACTCGTATAACAAAATTCGATGCATCAGTCATGATCTTGAATGGAAGAGAACTGTTAGGATCCTACAAAATTAGCGAGTGAAAAGTCTTTCTTTTCAAGATCTTAAACTCCTAAAGACATATGCAATCTACAACGAACTCCACATCCTTTCCTACAAGCTCAGTTAATAGTTGGGAAATCTTAGATAAATCTTCAATAAATCGTCTATAAAATCCAACATACCTCAAAAATGACCTAACTGACTTGACGTTGGTTGGTGGATCAAGTTTCTTGATCACATCTGCCTTGGAAGGGTCAACCTCCATTCCCTTCTTGGGGATGACATGCCCCAACACGATACCCTCCTTTACCATAGATGACTCTTTTTTAGAAGAGTGCCTGATTCACATGCCTACACCTTTGAAGCATTCAGTACAAGTGCACTAAGCATGAATATAATAAATAACCATGGATAGATAAATCATCCATAAAGACCTCCAGGAAATCCCCCACCATTTAGGCAAATACATCGATCATGTGTTGCTAAAATGAGCTCGGGGCATTTGCAAAGCCTGAATGACATGCGCCTGAATGCTTAGTGACGAAAGGACAAGTAAACTGGTATTTTCCTGATCTTCAGGGGTGAAGGTTACCTAGTTGTAGCCCGAGTGCTCATCAAGAAAATAAAAGCATTCTTTCCCTGCTAGTCTCTCCAAAATCTGATCGATAAAAGTTAAGGAAAGTGATCTTTCATGGTCCTGGTATCCAGGCATCTGTAATCGACACAGACATGCCACGATGTGGGTACTTGTATCATGATCTTAACTCCCTCCTCGTCAGTGACCATTTGAATACCCAACTTCTTTGGGACGACATGAAGAGGAGCCAACCACTTGGAGTCAAGTATGGGATAAATAAAACCTGCTCCACACTTTTTCTATCTCTTCCTTAACTACTTCATAGATTAGGGTTTAATTTTCTTTAAAACTCATGGGACGGCCTGACATTATCCTCAACATAAATGTGGTGTGAATAGTGGGCAAGGTTTATACCCATAAGATCTGACACATTACAACCTATAGCCTTGCGATTCTTTTCTAAGATATCTAACAACTTAGACTCCCGTTTTACAATCAAATTAGAACTAGTGATGACAAGAAATACATATTTGGGTCCTGCAAGAAAGGCATACTTAAGTGTAACATATAACAACTTCAACTCTAGCAAAGTAGTATCATAATGCAAATCAGGCTGAACCATTTCTGAATTTGTTTATGTGCTGAATGAAGGTGGAACTAACACTACTGTGCTTGCAACTAACTCTGTTGTGGAAGGATGCCAAAGAATCATGGTAATTCGGCTAAAGTCGTGCCCGACTCATAATCTATATCCATTGATTGTCTTGAATAAGAAGGAACTAACACATCTGCAAGTATTTTGAGTCATCAAGGAAAGAGGATGATCCATGTTTCAAGAACTATGGCAGCACCCCGCAAACTACATCACACTTTCCTATAAAGATTTGAAGCTCTTGCTCTATCTTGTCGGGTTTCGTTTCCATAGCCCTACTGTTCTAACTTCTTTGCAATCTGCTTCAGACGATGAGGAGAACTCTGTGATAAACTCCAAGTTAAGTCATTGCCATTCTGTCTGCTTCATATTAAGTTCCCCTTCTCCATATGGAGAACAGAACTTCATCATCTTTGTCCGGTAATCAAAGGAAGCTCCAGTACTCCTAAAGAAAGGTCGTCCAAGGATGTTATGTGAATCTCACCAAAGATTGGGGATATCCATCTCAAGGATGGTAAAGTCCATTCTATAATATTGTCCCTAGTCTTGACGACAATGTATTTAACTTCACCCTTAGACTTCTTCATAGACTTATCCACAAACTAGAGTAATGATCTTGATTTGCATAATGGTCTCAACTCCAGATTTTCATTTAAAGCTAAGCGTTGATGAACTGTTATCTTGGAGAGTTCATGCAAATGTTATGTCATCAATATGACTCACCCCACAATGCACACCCATGTCTCTCTTCTTTTGTGGTTGCTCCTGGTTCTTGAGGCAATACGTTGTAGCAACTGACAAGACACATGTCTTTACATAACTGTTTGGCTTCTTCCCGCTAGCCTCAGTAGGTATGAAACACACCTTCAAGTATTTTTGGATGGCAGGATGGTTGGTCACATACTCATCAAAAGGCACTTTAACCATAATGTTATATTTACAAAATCATGACATTTTTGGATTTTATTTTTGAATCTTTTTAATAATATGCTTTCCTATCGTTAGAGATACGATCGAAAGGGATCGAACAATCAGAAGACGAAGATGAATATGAATAGCTTGAATCATAAATTGAATAATATTTTTTTATTTGTAGAATCAAGTTTCTTCATACATGAATATTTAACATGAAACTTGGAACTTAAAATAGCATTGTCTACTACGGATTGGGGAATGTCTACCGCGGGTACATTCTCCTCAACCGAAGGTGCAAGGTCCTTTGTAGACTCTGAATCATCTCCATGTTGTAGTTGTGCTCTCAAATTCTTCCTTCTCTCTCTCTCTCTCTACCTTTGATAGATCTCTTCACTTTCTGAATGGGGTGATGATACTTATCCTTCATCCTCTGAAGACTCCTCAGGTAGAGCTCCATAAACATCCCTATCCATGCCCCTCTCCTGGTCAGGTACGACCATGATACTTTTGCTCCTGAGTGACATATGATTATTGCAATAAAAAAGAAGAATCTCATGCTCAGGTCGAGATGAGTTTGAGTAATATACCTGAACATACTGTTGTTGTGATGTCCTGTTCAGGTTGTTGGGGTTAGCCTAACCAGGGAGAGAATGGAAGTGGAAGGTGCAGACTGTAGACGGTGCAGACTGTAGAAGGTGTAGACTTCTTGTCCTGCAAATGGGATAAGTAGTTGATGTCATACCACACATCATGTATTTTTTTCTTGTAAGAATGAAGATCCTCGAGTATCTACTTCTAGAAATATGTGGGACCTGACGAAAATGACTACTGCTGATAAAAAGAAGAAAAACATGAAGACTGGCCATGATGGACCTGGTAATGTTGTTGTGGAGGATGGTGTTGAAAAGGTGGCCTCTGATGGCCTGGATGGTACATCGACTGTCGGAGGTACGGACGCAGCTGCCTCGATTGTTGGGAGTTATAGGCTCCAAAGCTCAACAGTGTAGGAAGGGATGCATAAGTGAAAACAATGTTGTAGAATGTAGGAGGAAGCTAGTAAGACAGACGTTCCCCCATACCTGCATGTTGGGCAGATCCTATGAATACCAAACACCATTCACCTACCACACCTGAGCAGGCTCCTTCAAGTCTGTTGCTGCTGACGGTTGCTGTTGATATGGTTGGGTGAAGGAATGGTCCTAAACCCATGACTGGATTTGCCTTGACATTGACTGTTCTTGTATGTGATGTACTCGATAAATGGAAGCAGGAGATGCAGACACGGTAGGTAACTTCATCCAAAATACCTTCTAAGATAAGTCTTCCATCTGCTTTGTCAACTTGGACAAGCCACTATCTAATTCATTCATCCTCTTGTTGATTCTCTCCACTATTATTAACTTATCCGCAATGATTCCCATGATAGGAATTAAATCATTGGAAATATCAACCATAGATTTCATTCTCCCTTTATATGAGAATGTGATGGGGGACTCTGTAGAAGCCCCATCGACAGTCTGTGAATGACATGTATAAGTCATCTTCTCAAACACCTTCGAGATGGTGTCCGCACCATGTGATTTGTAACTACCTCCACAACAACACTCACTAAACCCTAAACCTTAATGTTAAGACTGATATACAATGCCTAAGGAGGGTGGGTTCTAATCCATGATAAGGACACTTTTGTATTAAGTCCTTGAATCTCTCCCATGTATCAAAATATGGTTCATTTGGAGTTTGAGAAAAACTCGTAATGCGAGATCGCATATGGTTGGTCCTATCAAACGGTATAACTTCTTTAGAAAAAGGTCCTTGAAATGAGTGTAGGTAGTTACAACTACCCCAAGTTCTTCATCCATCAATATGCATTATCTCCCAAGGCAAAAGGTAGGGCTCTGAGCATTATATAGTCCTAACTAACCCTAAGATGTCTAAGTTTATCACAAATTAACTCAAAGTCCCTAAGAAATGCATATGGATCCTCATGTGCATTCCATTGAAGTGAGGCGACAAATTCAAAAACTATGGCTTTAACTCCTATTCAACTTCAGGTTGGGCTGGACTCAACCAACTTTCACTATGTACTACCTAGGACTATATGCCACATCAACGCATCAACACCCACATTGAGTTGGCCTACTAAGCTGTAAATAATGCATTCTGCTGCTCGGATTGTGCCAACCTAGCCAAGACCGTCTGCATCAGATTTTCATGCTCATCCTCGTATCCATTTTATTTCTTTGGAGGAATCATGAGTGATTCTTCTATACCTTCATCAAAAAGAATATTCAAGTGAGATCGCGATGAAGTAGTTGAAAGCATGTCGATCTCACCAACACAACGAAGAGAGAACGGGAACAATCAGGATGTAACCACTCTCAAAAAAGGAATCATGAAGTCCTAAATTGAAATAAGGATTATTTCGGATCCAGGAAGGTCTAGGAGAAGAAGGTACAAACCTTGGATGATGTGATGTATGGAAGGTTCAATGATAAGTTGGCAAAATCTGAACAAAATTCCGGCCACTATCTATCTTTGATTTCAAGAGAATACAGAAACCGAGCACGGTAGATTCAAAAAGAACTAGTACTACGATACTCTTGAACATGCAGAATCGACTCACATAAAACAAATGCAAAGAAAATCCCTTTGATTATTTAACCAACTCAACTCATGAAAGCCATAAGAGTTTTGTCAAATTATCTAGTCATAAGTTAGTGTTTAAAACAATATTTGCAACCATTACACACAAGGAGTCCCCTACTATGCTTAGTTGAAGTCCTATAAGGTCTCAATCAATGGAGTGATCTTCCTGGGATGCCGGGTTCAATAGCATACACAAAAAAACTTACAAGCACATACTACGAAAACATATTTCTAAGGTCGAAGGCAACCACTTGAGACTCCCAAAATTTGTAAGAGTCAGACCTGGAGACTTAGGGTGGAAGTCTAGGGATTTGGGATCTAATCTTACGGTTTGTTCCTTACCCATTCCATCTTAGGGTAAGTACCTGTGTCCAATGAGGGTGTTATTGCATGCAATACAAGGTAGATTTTATTCCAAGTTTATTGAAATCAACTTGCATAATTCAATCTCGATTTTGTAGTTAGGTTATCACTTGATTTAATGTGACTACATAAAGATATGCCTAATGGTAAGGCCCTTTTCTTTTTTCCTTGTATTGTAAAACTAGAGTAAGGAGAGATAAAATGGAATGCATGCGGGAAATCAATGATGCATGCATTCGTTCAAGAATACTTATAATGCTTCTCAACACTCTCCATGAGGATGCTAGACTGAATTTATAATTCTAACTATATGTTGCAAGTCGAAAAATAACATCTAAACAAGAGTTCTTTTAGCGGTGAAGAAGTTCAGTTAAATTTGGCTAAATAGAACGAGTTATAGTGCATCTTTTATTGAATCTCCTACGATATATGTGAATCTTAGGAGATCAAGAAAGTGTAGTACGGCCTAATTACGATAAGGCACAAGGTAATTGGACCTACATTTGTCTATTTGAATCGTAAATGCCTAAACCTAATTACACCACTTAAGTCGAGAGCCACTCTCAACACAACCACAAATAAAAGAATAGATAATGGCCTTTGTTTACAATCACGAGGACTCAACTGAGAACCGTTGTACATTGAGCAATTAACTAATTATTACAAATAAATTACAAAAAAAACGTTACAACTTAACAAAGACTAATTCATATTGATGAACATAACTCTATCTCGTTAACTATATATGGACTCAACAACTTGAACTCCAAGCTCTTCGCCTCCACTTTACTTTGGTGTCCATCAGCTCTACAGGCCTTACCATAAAAAGAATTGATAATTAGATAATTAAAGAAATATGTCTAGATAAATAATCGAACAAAAATAAAGAAACACATCAAAAAAACAATGAAAAAATCACAACAAAAACATAACATAATTTGCTCTAACAATCACAGAAATAAATCTCTCAACCTAATAAATCAACTAAGTGTCGTGTCCTCTACAATAGTTCCATTTAATGAATAACTAATTAACAATGATAATTATAACTCATTGTAATATGGGAAATTAACAAATCAAACAGAACCGAGTTAAAATATCTCTATGAAGAGTAACTCGACTTAATTTATATCCTGAGTAAGTGCATGGTCAAACATAAGGACACAATCAATTAGTTAATTAATCTAGGATTCAAATATTTAATTAAGTGATGAATCAGTGAACCATGTCAAGCTATGCAGACATAATGTGATGCATGGGATTTTTAAAGGGTTTTTATGCAAATAGATTAAGTGAACAATATGAAGATGCATCATATGTCAATTCCATGAGGGGTCCACATAATAATGCTCCTAATTAAATAATGACTTAACTTGAATAATTAATACAAAAGCAATTCAATGAGGGGTCCACATATCAATTCCATCTGATGAATCAAGTCTAATTGTCACTCCTTTGAGACCCTAATGAAATCAACATAAAAATAAAGCCTCCAGATGTTTATTTAATAAGGAGCTTAAGTATCCAATAAATTATTCAACACTCCTAATTAGACTAAAATGATTTAATGCAAATCAGGGTATCTAAGTAATCAATCATCAAGTGATAAATCGATTTTAAGCATAATCGACAGACTAGAAGAATGATTTTTATTCTCCATAATTTTATCCATTAAACATAGATCAGATTAGAAAACCAATGGAACAAAATAAAGATAATTAAATTATCTTCAAAATAACACAAATTTCATTGAATTTGGATTTGTGGTTCAGAAGTTATCTAAGATACAATTCATCGATATAATTGCAAAGAAAATATTAAAAATCCACAATTCATACAAATATAAAAACCGTTTGGGTATAAATGTAAATAACCCTTGATAGGACTTTTCTAAAATATAAACGTTTTGGGGCCACTCTTGCTATTTCTCTAGCTATTACGTGTTACACATGCACTGGGCTGAAATGCAAATATGGAAGATTTGGATCTAGGCGATGCGATTTTCCCAATCATGTGACTTGAGTCACATGGGGGTAGGCTCAGAAGGTGTTGATGGTTAGGTTACATGTGGCGTGATGCAAATGGCCAGATCTGGTTTGGATACATAGAGCCTTAGTGTGAATCATCGCTTTGGAGTGTCTGACATGGTATCTTAAGGATAGTTGGTAGCAACTAATTGAATGAAGCATGTTTTTCATGTTCTTCCCTCTCCTCCTTGAGCGGGGGAGCAAGGGCAGAGCTTTGGTGGACTTACTCCTCCTGCACGGTCATTTGTGATTCCTAAAGGTTGAAAAGAGCTTCTCCATGCCTTCATGAGGGTGGTAAAGGTATGTTTGGGAGCTACTATGGCTTGGAACTCCATGACGATGAAGGATTGTCGAAGAAGATGCTCGAGATCGGTGCTCACTGAAATTTCCAATCAATCAAGGAATCAATCACCTACATGATTAGTGATATAGTTGAAGCCTACCAGAATCTATTATGAAGTGGATGAAGGGTGAGATGAAGACTCGATCAAAGTGATGGGATCTGATTTTAATGGGTTCCCTCCCCTATGTAAGGTGTTGAGACGAACGATGGAGAAGCAGAGGAGATAACAGGATGTAGAAGCATGGATCAGTGGAGTAAGGTGATGGTGGAGAGTAGATAAGATGGAGGATTAAGTGTGTGGATGAAGATGTAAAATAGAGAAAATACGAAGAACAAGAGTTGGAAGCTTACCTGGGATCTGAAGGAAGATAGAGAAGACGAAGATAGGAAGATGTCAAGCCTAGGGACGGAGGTCAACTTCTCATGGTCGTCGCTTAAGATTCTTGGCTAAAGAATTAAGCTTGAGCAAGGCATGCTGGAGGTTTGTAACCCATCAAATATGATGTGGATATCACCGGTGAAATTCTCTGTCATCGCTCTCAAATACAGGATCCACCATCACTGAAAGGTGGTTGATGCTAGGAGATTTCACTCAAATGTGGCAAATCCAGAGAGTTATAGATTGGAGAGGGGTTTTGAGTGTAAGAAAAAGGCATTTCTATGTTTCCCATGTTGGAAATGCGAGCCCACGGCGAGCCATTATGCAATAAATGTTATTGCAATTCACTCCTTAATCTGAAATGAAGAATACATAATTTGCATAATAGGTCCCTTAGTACAATTAGGGTTATGTACCATGGCCATCTTGATGATCATACAGCTGTTGATTCAACTATTGAATCATAGAGGCTGGTGCTTGGATGAATATCTAAAGAGTTAGATTGATGACTCATCAAGCACCGTCAGATGATTGTTAAGAGATGATCTCCAGCCTGAGAAGGAGATGGCAATCCTTTTTCTCTAAAGGCTGATATCTGACCGACCTCTTGATGCAGGTCCTCTGCATAGGAATAGAGATTCGGAGGTGTCAGATTAGTTAGGTTAAAGAGTTGACTTAACGAGATCGAGATAACCAAAGTCCTATATCGTATGCTGTCAGGATATAGGCACGCATCCTCTGACCGGAGACATATGTGTTGCTATATGTCTAAGTATGTACATTTGGCAGACCAATAGGTTGATGACCTAATCAAGGTCTACACACCGGCGCGCTGGTGTGCATATAAGGGCATATGAGTAATACGATCTCTCAAAGGGATCATACAGGTTCAGTTACTGAACCGGAAGACATGAGCTCACTCATGAGATATTGGGAAGAATCAAATTCCGTGCGCACGGTCGTCTCGCTTTGGAAGCTTGACTGAATTTGTAGGTTTGATATGTACTTTTGGAAAGTATATGATCAAGACCTAGGTATGATATATGCTTTTGGAAAGTATATGATCGATACCGACTCCCAATGATCGAATGAGAAACTTACTGATAAAACCATGAAGTAGACAGCATAAAGTTGATCGAATACTTCGGGTTTAGTCTGAGTCTTCGAGTATGCAAGATGTACAGGTATTGGGAATACCTGAGGGTGATGTGATCATAAACGATTGTATAACCATGACGCTTCCATTCCTAGGGAGTGATGAAACGGGTTTGGATTTTAGTGACTCCTCTCAGTAGAGAAGTAATCTGATCTTGGTCCAAGTGTTGGACATTTGATCTGAATGTGATTCAGATACAATGAGAAGATTAGATTTACGGTCTTGATTTAATCAAGCATCTATGGGAGGCCCGCGATCTGGATTTGAGATACGATCTCAATATCCATGTCACTATACGTGGAACAATACAATCGCCCTGACCTTATCTCCAAGTATCTGCGGAGAAAGCGCATTATCCTTGAAGGAGTTCATGGATAATTCTATTGTTGATTTATGTATCCGAGCATTGAGAAAATGGATAATTAAATGTGATTTAATTATCATGAGTAATATGAATTTGATTCATATTATAAAGAGAGTTATCTGAGATAATTAAATGAGATTTGATTATCAAAGATGTAAATAATGTGAATGTGATTCATATTATGTGGACACAAGAGAATAGAGATCCAAGATGATTAAATATGATTTAATTATCATGAATATGAATAATGTATATATTATAAATGTGATTTATAATATATAACAGAGAGCTATTTGTAATTTACATTTGTTAATTAAATGTTAATGTGAATTGGATTCACATTGGACATCAAATTGAAAATGTAATTTACATTTTGTTTTGGGTTGTGAATGTGATTCACAAATTTTCAATGGCATGATTGCAATGTTCACAAAATAAATTGGATTTATTTTTTGTGAAATAATTTGCAACAAAAGTTGTTGCAAATAATGGAGATTACATAAAAGGTGAAAAAGCCACCTTCCTAATGGAGGAGGGTGGACGGCCACCACTCCCATTAGGAAAGGGAGGCCGTCCCCCCTCTCCACATGGAAGGAGGCTTTCTCTCCTTTCATTATCTCCATGTATTGATGATTTAATTTTGTAATTAAATTGTGTTGATTTATCAACATATATTTAATTTAAATTAAATTAATTGTTGTTGTGTTTTTAGCAACAAATCATGACCATTGAAAGAAACACAAATTAATGTGGACCATTGGATTTGTGTTGACACATGGATTGAGATCCATGGATCCCAAAACCCTATATAAGGAGAGGCACCCCATTGCTCTTCTTTACACATAAGTTGAGGCAACAAAATCTCTCTCTCTCTCTCATTCTCTCTACACGTCCTCTCTCCATCTCTCTCATGTGGCCGTCCACCATGGATGCCCTAGAGAGGTTCTCCATCGCCGCGGCATCGTCGTTATGCTGCCCGATGGTTTGCTCGTGGATCTCCGTCTCCTTCGGTGCGCCCCGCTCATGAAGAAGACATCGGATCTCGTGTGTCGAGATCAGGAGATCCGCCGCTTGGATCATCAACATGGATTGCGAGAAGCACGCGGTTCATCCCCGCGCTCGCAAGCGTCTCCTCCGACGGATCGGACTTGAGACAGGAGGTGTCTTCGTTTAGAGACTTGATCGCAACCACGCTTCAAGAGGTAAACCTAATACTTGGTTGTGGTTTAGACGAAACGATCCGAGAAGTGTTCTTGGATCATGTGGTTTCGTCGCAAGAATTTTTTTTTTAATTTCCGCTGCATAGAACAACTAGTGCGACTAGTCGTTCTTCGTCGTATTCGATGCGACGCTCACGCTTCCGTGATGCGCTTGAGGATCTAACCATATCCTTCAAGTGGTATCAGAGCCTTAGGTCGGTGTTTTTGGATACGATCCATAAACCGAGGACGACTTGGGTTCATTAGGGTTTGCGAAAGTTTTCTTGCATTTCATTTTCGCATCTCTGTTTTGATATTATTTTCGACACAGTTTAAATTGTTTAAACACGAAAATAATAATTGGATTTTATTCCCCATTAAATAAGGAAACCGTAGGATCTGAGTTTGCGTGATTTCGATTCCGTTTGCTCTAGATATGCTCATTTTAGTGAACATGTATCCACTGTTTCGGGGACTGCGGATCATGACGTAATTAAGATGTTGATTGCGGATTTGAAACGCCTTGAAATGCGTGCAAATCACTTGGGTTCTGTTGTAAATCAAGTTAGCAAACTTTAGAAATTTACTTTGCTTAATTTGGATTTAAATTGATTGAGATATGGTATTTTTAGTAAGTGAGGGTCACTGCTGAAAATACTTTCCTAATCAAGAACCTAGTGATTGTCATTTAATTATTTAGTGAAATTAAATTGTTTAATGTCCTGGAATAATTATGCATAAATATTTATGAAATATTTAATGATAATTATGTGCTTAAATGACTTTGCCCTAACCAACAAATGATTAGATGTGATCTAGATCAAGATTGGTTACATGATCTACATGATCAACATTCCAACAAACATGTTGCTTGAATAGGACTTGGGATTTGTTTAGAAAATCTCATTATAATGTTAATAAAAAATGTTTTGATTATTACTATATGGTACAATTTTAGTTGAAGAACCGATGATCATCTCAAGTACAAATTAATCAATTTGGCATTATCCTTTCCCGAGGCGGATATGGTGCCTAGTCGGAGAGCATTAGGGTTGCGGGTTGCAACGTATGTGGTCCGTCCCACTCTCGTTGGTACTGGCCATGACAGCGGGTAGGGCCGGGATAATGTCCGAGGGATTAAGATGTATTTTTCTAATTATTAAAATTCGAAATAATACGTATTTGAGATAATACCATTATTCAAGTAACTATTAAAATGTTTGTTGGATATTAATTGGATCATTAATTTAATATGATTAGATTAATTGGAATCCAATTAAGATTGAAATACTCTAATATTATTAGAGTTAATAATTCCCTTGGAAGAATTAATTATGTGAATGTGATTCACGATAATTAATTAAAATTTGAATATGAGGTGGAGGATCACATAAGTGACATCCATGGTCTCCCGTCAAGGCGAAGGGTTCCGTCGCCAGGGATTGTATGTGGGAGACGCCTGTCCGAAGTGACAGCTCCTGTATGCAAGCGCATCTGGATCGGGCTCTTTGCTTCTCGAAAGAGTAAGGCCGTATACGTAGTGACCCCAATATCGGATCCTCATATTATTGGGGCGATATTGGATTGCGTATAGCGAGTACTATTCCTGTTGACGGTTGGTTCAATTAACGACGGGTCAACATCGCCTTAGGGGTGGTGGGCTCGGGTGTTAAAGACCGAATTAGGAGATGCAAGTTGGACTTGCAAAGCGGAATGTGTTCCCGCTTCTTTTTATCCGAGTTGCAGATTCTCATATTATTGGGATGTAACAAAGATAAGGAAGGAGATCCCAGATCTTGTTGAGATATAATGGTAAGTATATCTCTTACATTGAAAGTGATTAAGGGAATGAACTTTCAATGTTGACAAGACAAGACAACTTTGATATAAAAATCCTAAATCAAAGTAAAATATATATATTAATATATTTATGCAAATTTCTTATTTCAGATAATCCTTCATTAAAACCCACTCAATGATATACTCAATAATAACCAGTAAAATATCTTGGATTGGACTCATGATCCAGATATTGTACTTGCAGTTGGACACATAATGTATGTGGTTGCAATGAGCAAGTTTCCTCATAATAATGAGGAATGACAATTAAATAGATAATAGGACTACAACCCTAGGGTTTGTGTGTCTCTATAGTCTTGATCTCTCATCGGATGTACTTTGGAAGTGACATGTCGATAATGATCGTAATTGTCAAATAATCCTTATAAAATTAATGAAGATATTCTGGCATACATATGTGCTCTTGACATTTAACATGAATGAGATGGTTCACTGCATCATGCAGAATGGTGGCTCTATAAGAGATGATGTATTCAAATTGTTTGAGTACCTACCTGAACCTATGTTTTAAGAGTTTAGATGGATGTAGATGATGAGTGTCATCATTCTACTATCTATACTCTGGTCATTCATGAAGCTTCATAATATTCATATTGTATGAATTTAATGAAGCATGTATAAATGTTGAAATGCTCTTACATAAGAGATCCTTAGTCTTAAGCAATGGTTGCTTATAGATAAAGGGAGCGCAGTGGAAGCATGGGTTGGACCCGAGTAAGAAGTATGGTCAAAGAGTTGACTATACATCTATGACTTCCATATGTCATCCGAAGAGTTGGATGAATGCCAATACTGCAATAAGTTGATGTGTTGATAGTATGACTATCAAGTCTGTCTAGAATCCTTAGAAAAGGACTCGGATGGAGCATCAGATTAATTTACATAAATCATTGATAAGATAAAGTCAAATAATTGTATCTCAATCTTCTGATGACATTTGCAATAGGTTGCATATGTTTTTAGAAGACTGAAAAAATTTGATCTTAAAGGTTTATAGTTATCCACATGGATATTGATGCAATTGTTGCAACAATCTCTGTTGGATTGATAAACTTGTTAATTTCAGTGGGAGAGTCCTTAGTCTTAGAGAATGTCTCTATGACCTAGATATAAGAATACACTCATTGTTTGTTTCTAAATGTTAGAAATAAACATGAATCTGAGATAGAACTATCATAAAGAGTTATGATGTATATATTTCAGATAGTAATCTAATAATCTAGTGGACTTCACTAAATTAGAAAATTAATGAATGGTTCATTAACATTTCTAAATACTGAAATTAAACCTTAAGATCAATAGGAGGATGAAGATCATTTGACAATGATCTAGCATCAAGCCTTGGACATTTGTCTATTGATTTGATCAATAGGCTAGTAAGAGATGAAACTTTAGAATGTCTAAAATTTCAAAGCTTACATGCTTATGAATATTGTATTCATAATAAAATGTCCAATACACCCTTCTTTGGGAATGGTGTAAGATGATAAGGTATTCGGGATCTCATACATATTGATGTATGCGGATCATCTATATCATAGTAAACATTATGGATATATGATATCTATTAATGATTATGTATGATATGAGATTTCTTCTCTTCACCTAAGAAACCTTTGAAATGTTCAAAGATTTCATTATTTTTGGTTTAGAACCAAAGTTTGAAGGAAGATAAAATGAATTTGATCTAATCTAGGTAGCAAGTACCTACTAGATAAATTCAAAGAATACCTTATAGAGATATGAATATCATTTCTATCTCAATCCTCCTAACACACCTTAACTCAATAGAGTTATAGGTAGATACAATTGGATCATGTGTGACATGATCTTATCAATGATGAATTTTAGCATAATTATCCCTTAGTTTCCAGGTATGTATGTGTAGTAGAGACTACAATGTATATCCTTAATAAGGTTCCATGTATGTTGGAATCTAGCACTTGAGAGTGCTGCTTCATTAGGAAAATAAAGGATGGTATTGGATACCTATTTTATGACCTTAAGATTCTTAAAGTATCTCATCTCTGAGAATGTGATTCTTAGAGGTTGAGACTCTTGAGAATCAAGATGAAAATGAAGTGTAGGAACTCATTTAATCTTGAGAAGATAATGAGGCTCCTGAAATTGGAAACTAAAAAGGACAATTAATGATGAAACATTAATACCTCTTCAAATGAGTTTGAGGATGTATTCCATGTGTCAGTTAAGTCTGACAATGATCGGACTTCATGTGATGAAGCTCCTAAGGATCATGACATGGAAAGATGGATTTTAGCAATAAAAGTCTAACGTAGACTTCATATACAAGTGTTGTATATGGACCCTCGAGGATCCACCTATATGGGTAATACCTGTAAAGGTGTAAATGGATCTTCAAGAGAAAGGGAACCTGATGAGAAGGTGGAGACCTTCAAAGCACGGTTCGTAGCCATGAGCCACACACCGGAAGAGAAGACATTGCTTGCAATGAAGACTTGCTCTTCGGTGACCATGCTTAAAATCATCAGAATGTTGCTAACCTTAGCTACACAACTTGACTATCGCATCTTCAAGATGTAAGTCAATATTGCATTCCTCTACGAATACCTCTTTGAGGATATTCACATGAAGTAGCCCCAGGGCTTCATGGTTGAGGAAAGCAAGGTGTGCAAATTAAGGAATCCATCTATGGACTCAAATAAGCTTCTTGAAGTTGGACCATAAGATTTGATGGAATTATAATTGTTATGATTTCAGATAGAATCTTGATGAACCATGTGAAGCTTAGTGAGAGTGCCTTTGTGTTCATCTTGCTGAATGTAGATGATATCCTGATCATTTAAAATGATATAAGGATAATAATAAGTGTTTTATTCTCTGGTTATTCCATATCTTGAAATATGATTTCAAAGATACCTCTTAGATCTTAGTTCTGAAGTTGTTCAGAAGCCAAGAGAAGAGGATAATTGGACTGTCACATTTGTAGTATACCTTGGACATATTCTATTCATAGAAATTCCAAGAAAGGCTTCTAACCCTTAAGATATGGTACTGACCTATCTTAAGGGATAACACCTCAAAGAGTTGAGGAAGTAAATGCTACAACTACTTGCACTTGTGCATTAGTTACGAGAAGCTGAGTGTATGCTAGAGTGTACAAATACCAGATGTCTGTCATGCAGTGGGAGTAGTAAATTGTTACTAATCCTACTGTAGAGATAAAACACTTGATTGCAGTAATAACAAAATCTTCATAGATGAGGAGATTTTTGAGATAGTAATCTCAAAGTCTTATCTTCAAAAGTTTAAGACCATGTAGATAGTGATCTATAAAGGTCTAAACTTTAGATACCTTAGGAGATAGAGATCTCCGGGAATGAAGGTATTCTAATAAGGATTATGGGGATACTGGTTATGATGTCAGGGACAATGTAACCAACTAGATTGAGTATTGGTTGCATGAGATGCAACATTCGCATTAGATGCGAGCACTGTTACTGGGGATATGCAAGTGCCGTAAAAGGACTTGGCATAGTCTCGCGGGAACAGAGTGACTGATCAGCTTACCTAGCTATTTTCTAAATAGCCTATGATTGTCACATGAGTGCGGGTTTAAATGATTAGCCCATTAATGGCTCTTTGGGCTAGTGGGAGATTGTTGGAAATGCGAGCCCACGGCGAGCCATTATGCAATAAATGTTATTGCAATTCACTCCTTAATCTGAAATGAAGAATACATAATTTGCATAATAGGTCCCTTAGTACAATTAGGGTTATGTACCATGGCCATCTTGATGATCATACAGCTGTTGATTCAACTATTGAATCATAGAGGCTGGTGCTTGGATGAATATCTAAAGAGTTAGATTGATGACTCATCAAGCACCGTCAGATGATTGTTAAGAGATGATCTCCAGCCTGAGAAGGAGATGGCAATCCTTTTTCTCTAAAGGCTGATATCTGACCGACCTCTTGATGCAGGTCCTCTGCATAGGAATAGAGATTCGGAGGTGTCAGATTAGTTAGGTCAAAGAGTTGACTTAACGAGATCGAGATAACCAAAGTCCTATATCGTATGCTGTCAGGATATAGGCACACATCCTCTGACCGGAGACAGATGTGTTGCTATATGTCTAAGTATGTACATTTGGCAGACCAATAGGTTGATGACCTAATCAAGGTCTACACACCGGCGCGCTGGTGTGCATATAAGGGCATATGAGTAATACGATCTCTCAAAGGGATCATACAGGTTCAGTTACTGAACCGGAAGACATGAGCTCACTCATGAGATATTGGGAAGAATCAAATTCTGTGCGCACGGTCATCTCGCTTTGGAAGCTTGACTGAATTTGTAGGTTTGATATGTACTTTTGGAAAGTATATGATCAAGACCTAGGTATGATATATGCTTTTGGAAAGTATATGATCGATACCGACTCCCAATGATCGAATGAGAAACTTACTGATAAAACCATGAAGTAGACAGTATAAAGTTGATCGAATACTTCGGGTTTAGTCTGAGTCTTCCAGTATGCAAGATGTACAGGTATTGGGAATACCTGAGGGTGATGTGATCATAAACGATTGTATAACCATGACGCTTCCATTCCTAGGGAGTGATGAAACGGGTTTGGATTTTAGTGACTCCTCTCAGTAGAGAAGTAATCTGATCTTGGTCCAAGTGTTGGACATTGATCTGAATGTGATTCAGATACAATGAGAAGATTAGATTTACGGTCTTGATTTAATCAAGTATCTATGGGAGGCCCGCGATCTGGATTTGAGATACGATCTCAATATCCATGTCACTATACGTGGAACAATACAATCGCCCTGTCCTTATCTCCAAGTATCTGCGGAGAAAGCGCATTATCCTTGAAGGAGTTCATGGATAATTCTATTGTTGATTTATGTATCCGAGCATTGAGAAAATGGATAATTAAATGTGATTTAATTATCATGAGTAATTGAATTTGATTCATATTATAAAGAGAGTTATCTGAGATAATTAAATGAGATTTGATTATCAAAGATGTAAATAATGTGAATGTGATTCATATTATGTGGACACAAGAGAATAGAGATCCAAGATGATTAAATATGATTTAATTATCATGGATATGAATAATGTATATATTATAAATGTGATTTATAATATATAAGAGAGAGCTATTTGTAATTTACATTTGTTAATTAAATGTTAATGTGAATTGGATTCACATTGGACATCAAATTGAAAATGTAATTTACATTTTGTTTTGGGTTGTGAATGTGATTCACAAATTTTCAATGGCATGATTGCAATGTTCACAAAATAAATTGGATTTATTTTTTGTGAAATAATTTGCAACAAAAGTTGTTGTAAATAATGGAGATTACATAAAAGGTGAAAAAGCCACCTTCCTAATGGAGGAGGGTGGACGGCCACCACTCCCATTAGGAAAGGGAGGCCGTCCCCCCTCTCCACATGGAAGGAGGCTTTCTCTCCTTTCATTATCTCCATGTATTGATGATTTAATTTTGTAATTAAATTGTGTTGATTTATCAACATATATTTAATTTAAATTAAATTAATTGTTGTTGTGTTTTTAGCAACAAATCATGACCATTGAAAGAAACACAAATTAATGTGGACCATTGGATTTGTGTTGACACATGGATTGAGATCCATGGATCCCAAAACCCTATATAAGGAGAGGCACCCCATTGCTCTTCTTTACACATAAGTTGAGGCAACAAAATCTCTCTCTCACTCTCATTCTCTCTACACGTCCTCTCTCCATCTCTCTCATGTGGCCGTCCACCATGGATGCCCTAGAGAGGTTCTCCATCGCCGCGGCATCGTCGTTATGCTGCCCGATGGTTTGCTCGTGGATCTCCGTCTCCTTCGGTGCGCCCCGCTCATGAAGAAGACATCGGATCTCGTGTGTCGAGATCAGGAGATCCGCCGCTTGGATCATCAACATGGATTGCGAGAAGCACGCGGTTCATCCCCGCGCTCGCAAGCGTCTCCTCCGACGGATCGGACTTGAGACAGGAGGTCTCTTCGTTTAGAGACTTGATCGCAACCACGCTTCAAGAGGTAAACCTAATACTTGGTTGTGGTTTAGACGAAACGATCCGAGAAGTGTTCTTGGATCATGTGGTTTCGTCGCAAGAATTTTTTTTTAATTTCCGCTGCATAGAACAACTAGTGCGACTAGTCGTTCTTCGTCGTATTCGATGCGACGCTCACGCTTCCGTGATGCGCTTGAGGATCTAACCATATCCTTCATCCCAGGTGGTGGTTTCAGCCACTCCCCAAGAAAACACATGAAGGAGTTGGATCTAACTGAAGGTGACACGAGGGAGCCCGATGAATCGGGGAGGAGATGGTGTTGAAAACATGTTGTTTCCTCATGTGAAGAGGTCAGTGGTTTTTTCCATAATATTTGGCATTGTTTTCGAGATGACATGTTGTGAATCGCATGAGTCGAAATCTCCGACAAGTCGGAGCATCTCAAAGGGTTTGCTTCATCATGCGGTCTTTCCCAAGGCATTTGATACATGGTCAAAAGATGGCTAAGTGGGCCACCAAGCGTGGGATCGAAGATAGGATTTTCATGATTTACGATGGAATCCCCCACCTTAGAACCAAGAATATTGTTTCGGATAATGTCTTTGTTTTCCCTCACGAGGGAACTTTTTGGTTTGGAGGGGTTTCCAGGGAGGTGCAAAAATAATGAGTCTACCAAGCCATCGATACTTCCCCTGGACAAGGAAGTAAGAGTTCAACCTTTCCCTTCCAAAAGATATGAATTTTCATTTTGATTGTTATTTGGCTTATAGAATCGATCGAAAGGCCTTGGCTTAGACTTGGGGTTCCATTCTTCGATTTTCAAAGCCCTTCTAGGGTTTTTATGGGTGAGGGACTTGCCTAAAAGCTTTGGAGTTTCCCTATTTTTGGGAGGCAAGAGACAACCACTATGAGATCGTTTTAGACCTATCAACTCCATGAAGTTCTTTGACAATTGATAGCCATTTTGATTAAAGAACATACAAGTAAAAAGCAAATGAATACATCTTAAAGAAGTGAAACTAAAAGCAACTAAGAGAAACGTACATGCTTTACGGAGTTGATGTAGCATATATAAAAGAGATTGTACCTTGTGGCCTATAGGGAGAAAACTAACCTCAACTTTTCACTCTAGAGAGGCACTCCTTCATTCCCATCATGGCCATCACTCGGATCCGTGGTGTGGTTACGACATGGTAGATTAGAACAAGTGAACTTGGTTTCAATAAAAAGAATGATGATTTGGAGTTGATTCCTAAACATATTATTGATAAAACTTAAAAATGTGAAATTTGTGTGCAATCTAAGGTACCTAGGAAGTGATTTTAGTTTGTCTCTATAGATAGTGAGATCTTGGATCTAGTGTATACATATATTTGTGAGTTTAATGGTTTGTTGATCATGAACAATAAGAAATACTTTATCATCTTTTATAAGTGATGGTTGTAGATACTGTCATGTGTATATAACAAAAATAAAGGATGAAACCTTGGAAAAATTTCTTACATTTAAGAATGATGCTGAGACACAAACATGAAAAGTGCTCAAACGTCTTAGGTCAGATAGAGAAGGTGAGTATATTTTAAATCTATTTGATGAACAATACAAGTTATTTGGCATAGTTCATGAAATTATGACTCCAAATTCAACACAATCAAATGGGATAACATAATTAAAAAATACAACCTTAACTGACATGGTCAACACTCTCCTGTAGAGTTATGGATTTCCAACATACATGTAGAGAGCGAGCTTAAATGTGACATGATGTAGTCTGAATAGGGTTCCTCTAAGGCATATGAATTGAATTTTGGAGAAATAAGAAATCAAGCTTAAAGTATGTTGATGAATCTTGGATTCATCACATAACTATGCCAAACTTAAACTAGTCCATTCGATAAATCATACAACGTATGCTTTATAATACTTTAAGAAAGTTGCACTATCATCGTCATTCATCAAATGGAATATAATTAATTTATATGCATGTCTTATTAATGCATTTGAATAATGCATTCGTCCAGTGCATTGCGTTGATGTATGTCATTACTATTTGTTCATTTTCATAGGCAACTATCATTATAATTTGATCCTTGTATTTTGCTGCATAAAAAATGGTGTAATAACACACTAAAGATATGACCCGAGAATTCACAACTCGACGAAGAAAATTTACTATTATAGTCACAATATTATCAGAAGTTTTATATAACACCATCTTAATATTGCTTCTCTATCTATCATGACGATCACAAGATACTGTTATCTCAAATCATTTTACGATCTAATTCCCCTTATATTATACCTTTATAAATGATTCTAGACACTTACATCTATTTCATCTCACAATAAATTCAAATACATTATATTCCTTACATTCCCTATTGAATAAATGGACAATACCATCACCTCTGTTACCTCAATATGCACGTGTATGAAGTTATGCAAAATGGGGGCATGAATGACCATTATGGAAATAGTGCACCATACTTTAATTACACCATGCATTAGCTAAAGATGGTAATTTTTAGAATGTGCCAACGTATGGAAATTGTGAAGGGCTTGATGAAAAGGCACTTTGGCCGTTGGAAGCATTTGCAAAAGCAAATGTGTGGTTGAAATTGATGTCAATTGCCATAATTATGAAGGGGCACCAACGTTAATGGAAAAAAAGGGATGGGATTTTGGCGCCAATGGGAAGAGGCATGAATGACTTTATGTCAATTGAAGAGATGCAACTCCAATTGAAAAGGTACATGTGTATTTGAAGGGGTGTATCTCTTGAAAAGGAAACCACCATATTGATGTCTTTATAAACCACATAGGATCAAGTATCATCCCATCCGTCATTCCATTCGATCATTCTATCACCCTTCTTGCCAATCAATTCTTCTTCCAACCTATTCCGTCATCCAACAAAAATCCATCATCATAATTAGTCATCCATTTTATTATCGACGAAGTATCGAAGTGATCTCGTTGACTTGTGCATTCGGACCCCCAGTGAATCCGACTCCTGAGGCTCCACCTCGAGTGCCGTCAAAAATCATCCAACACCATAGACGTCCGCCAACCATCATTTTCTCGGTCCCTCTGCGAATCCAACTCCAGAGGCTTCCTCCCGAGCCGCCAACCACCATACTTTTATCTTGCCTTTATTTTATTACTTTACATTTTTATATCCATCTTATTTTATTGTCTTCTCTTTCGTGTAGTTATTTGTCAAGACTATTGCGGCCATCCATATCTAACGGCGATTATCCTTGACTCTTGGAGATCTGGGACATGACACGAGGTTCGAGCTCAATCCGCGGTTGTAATCGCATCCAACTCGCCTAGCCAGAATATCCAAATTCACGAAGAGTTGATGCATACGAGGCCAATTGAGGTTGCCGCATAGGAGGGGAGTGATTACCACTTGCCAACCTGCACTATTGTCCTTCCAACTTTTATTTCAATATGTGTTATTCATACATTTTGCAAATTTATAAAAGTATCTTTACTTGCAAAATAAAGTGTAGATTTTTCCTGTCCCAGTGGATTTGACCCTGACTTACCCTATACTTTACCTTGTGCATAATATAGATAAGTCCGGTAATTTTTTTGTTCGAAGTGTATTTTTGCGGGTTCTCAACGACTATCCGACGTAAAAATCGGGTACTTATATCCTCGAAAATACGCTCCATCATATTTTGAAGTGTGGAGCTGTCTCGCTAAAGTTTTAGTCATGAATACTAGGTCCTAAAATTATTGATGTGGTCTTATTAAGGTACTTGAAAAATAGACATGCATATAGGTTCTTGGTAATTCGGTCCAAGATATCTAGCATATGTGTCAACACTATTGTTGAACCTCGTGATGCTACCTTATTTGAGGATGTCTTCCCTAAGACTTGGATTCCTTAGGATTTGTTCAACGGTGTTTCCTCCACATTAGTATCTATTCCAGATCAAGCAAAAAGGACAATAAATGTGGGGGTTGAGACTCAACATGTACCCGATGACCTTTCAGAAGATATTAAGCCATGGAGGAGTAAACAACCATAAATAACCAAGGATTTGGTTAGTAATTTTGTTGTCTACCATATCAAGGATGATCTAGAAGTTACAAGGAAGTCATGGCTTGATATGGAACAAAACAATGGAAGGAAGCTATCAAACATGAGGGGGACTTTATAGTGGCTAACTGAACTTGGGAGCTGGATGATTACCCTAATGATGCTCTACCATTGGATGCAGGTGGCTATTTAAGAGAAAACTTAAGTCTGATGGATAAATTAAAAAATACAAAGCCAAATTACTTGCTAAGGACTTTAGGTAAAAGGAATGTATGTATTATTTTGATATATATTCCTTTGTTACTAGGATGATGAATCCGGATTCTTATAGCACTGACACATGCATACAATCTCTCTATGCATCAGATGGATGTGATGACCGCCTCCTTGTACGACGATCTTGATGAAGAAATGTATATGGATCAAACCGATGAGCTTGTGACTCCTGGGAATGAGGGAAAGATTTTAAACTTGTTAAATTCCTTTACGAATTAAAACAAGCACTAAAGCAATGGTATGAAAAATTTGACAAAACTATTTTTTCATGTGGCTTTAAGGTTCTTGAATCTGATAAGTGTGTCTATTACAATGTAAAAGAAGATGAGTATATTATCTTGTGACTGTATGTAGATAACTATTATTTAAATCAATTTTGAGGATTATTAATGAGACTCAAGTGCTCTTAAGTAACAAATTGATATGGACATGTGTGTTGGTGATGTGATATGTGGAATCAAATTGATAAAGTATGTAAATGGAATTGCAGTTTCTCAATCTCACTATGTCGAGAAGGGTTTTGAGAAAGTTGGATATCAAAATTGCAAAGTTATAAGCACTCACTTTTGATCCATCTAAAACACTTTACAAGAACAATACTTGAGTAACTGTAGGAAAATTAAGGTATTTACAAGTATTAGGAAGCTTACTGTATCTTACAAATTGTACTTCATTCTCGGCTATAAAGTTGAGTAGATATACTATATGTCCTGACAACACTCATTAGGAGGTTCTAGATCAAGTACTACGATAGTTTAAGGGAACTATTTCCCTTAGTTTGCATTGTGGCAGTCACCCATATGTAGTAGAAGGATGTAGTGATGCAAGATGGATAGGGAAAATAGAAGAGTTTGGGAGTAATAGTGTTACTAAGTATTTTTTACTCGTGGAGGCGGTGCAATCTTTTGGAGGTATGTGAAGCAAACCATTCTAACTCACTCTACTTTTGAGATTGAGCTGTATGCTATGGACAACACTAGGTTCGAGGCTGAATAAGTAAGGGAACTTCTTTATGAAATTTCTATGGTAGGTCAACCAGTTTCTGCAATCTCGATATACTTTGACGATACGACCCAATAACCAAAATCAATAGTTCAAAAGTTCAATCAAAAAATAAGGAGAAACATTCAAATCAAATTTAAGATGTTAAGAGATTTGGTCTCTTGAGGTGTGTTGGCTATGGATTTCATTAAATCTGAAGATAACACAACAAATCCTTTGACTAAGGAAGATCTTTAGTCCTAAAGTCTATCATTGGGATGTGACGGAAACCCATTAGGAGTTCCTCAACACTAGCAACCCAACCTATCTGAGTGGAGATACCACAAAGTAGGTTTAATGTGGTAGTAATAAATTATCTGAAGACTGTAGACACTCTTATTTCAATACTTATATATGAGTATCTTATATCTACAAACTTGAATGCATTTAAGCTGCAAAATTAGGAAGATCATAGACTTTAAATATGTTTAAGCATTTGAATAGGTTGTTAGTAATGCATCCTTGAAGAATGCCACCTATGTAAGTGTTATTGTAGGCCACATTTAAAAAAGATGAAGGGTGGTGCCACCTATAATCGTTGGCGAACCCTAGAGAGGTCTCACGTGGGACCTAATCGTGGCTGAATGGGACCAGACAAGCCCTGGGAAGCGGTGCATGATGGTGATGATGCAAGGCCGATGATGCAAGAAAGGGAGATAGATGATGTAAAGTCTTGAACTGGATCCCATATCATAAGCTCTGGCTTGTCAAGAGGAAACCAACAGAATTTGTTTCGTGTGTATCTGACTTCGTCTTGAATTGTTATGATTTTTGGAAGAAAGAAAAGTAAGGAAGACATAAGATGTCATCAACCCATAATGACTGCCAACAAGACTAATTAAATGTGATTAAAGAAACTAATGATGGATTGAGAACTGCTAATTACTATTAGCAAACACTAATCAAAGGTCAACAAAAGTTAAGTGCAAGTCGTGAAAGTTAAATCGTAATTAGCACTATAAACATCATTAGCGAATCTAGAATCTTTTGAAAAATTCTAATTTAAGCCTTAAGTTTCGGATAAGCTTTCTAAAACCATGATCCAAAACCATGGATTTCTAATCACGGTTAATGGTTAAACCGTCTTTTACTAACCATGGTTAGTGGTTTTCTAAAGCCTATAAATAGCCCCCTACCCATTCATTCTATACAAATTCCATTACCACCACAACTTCGAGGGCCAGGATTGAGAAGTCGGGAGGAGGAGAGGGAGGTGGGGAAGGAGCGCTAGTAAGGAGTTGTCGTGAGAATGAGGAGGAGGATGATGGTACGATCCTCTCCTAGTTGGCTTAGTGTAGGAGGTAAGCAACTCTAAGTTGAGTAAGGTTCTCGATTCATCTTCCTTTCCTATTCATTTTGTGTTGTGATTTGAGCAGAAATCAACGTAACACCCTACTTAGGTCCAAGTAGCAAATGTCACGACCCAAATTTTGGCCATCGGATCCTCCCATATCAGGATCTGGTTACTCATCAATAATTTATTTAGCAATCATAACTAACATTAAAAAACATACACAATTAAAAATACTCAGAAAGAAGTATTTAATACTTTTCCATTCATAAAATAAAGTTTATATGATAAATTATCTCATTATAACCATTTACATGTACATAAGCTGGAAAGGAAATACACAAAAAGATTACCAACTACCTTATAGAGTAAAGCTACTATGGCTGGCTGGATGGCTATTATTGTTAGCTGGCTTGATTATTAAAGTATTTACAATGGCTCATCGACACTTAATTGGATTTCTATAATCATAGGATGAAGATTAGCGAGTGCTAAGTAACAAAGAAGAGAAAAGTAAACAAGTAGTATAGTTTAGCAAAAATTATTATCCCATAAAGTTTCATTTCTTCTTATTAGTTAAAGTACTATTCCTTCTATTCCACGTTAGGGATTAGTCCAGAGGAAACCTCACCACTCATGTACTTTGAAGCTATGGACAATTCACCATTGGAGATTGCGTTGATCTGGTGAGCTTATGTCGTCACACGTCGCCTCAACCAATCTCCCAACCGATCTCCTAATACTGCCCTAACGATTTCCTTTTCTTTTATTATCCAGGGTTTCAAAACCTCACACTGGAAAACAAAGAAGCACATTGTACTTGAGGATTGGTGGCTTAAAAACTACAAACTAACCTTTAATCACATATACTAGTGGCTTTAAATACATGATATTGAACCCAACCGCTATCCATGCCTCCACATGGCATGACCACATCTTCAGTCAGTCAATCCGCCTAATGGCATCCAAGTACTACACATTGCAAATAATTTATTTCACACACTCAACATATCTGAGCAATTGTGACCACCTAGGTTTGGTCTGCCAATACAAATGTTCTTATGACAAACAGGTTGCATGCCCGACCTGTAGTTCTACTCCCAGTTATTCTTAATGTAACACACGATCCTTTATCGGATCTAAATTAATATACATCATTTCCGTGATGTAATTCTTTGTTAAGCCATCGATTTGAATATTCATCAACATTGAGTATAACATCACACACACACACACATTAATTCATATGTATATATACTCGCGTTATCTCCCCCTATTTTCTTTGACGACCAGGTCACTTATGGATGTTCACTTGGGGTTTGGGTCAGCCTGTTCTTATTTCATAATTACATCCTTCTTTCTTTATCTTTTCTCTTTATTCTTTTATTTTTGGAAAATCTGTGTTAATTATGCAAGACTAACAAGGACATGTACAATGTTAACTTATTGTATTTACACATTTATATATATTTTTTTGCTAAAGATGAAGCTAAAATAACACAATAAAGAATGATAATCGTAGATTAATTAAATGTCTAAGCATTGAATTGATGCAGTGGCTTGGAAAATTAGGGTTTGAGAGTTATAAGATAGCCACTTGATATCTATACCTATAAATAATTACATTTAATTTAAATTTTGTACATAGTATATTCTTAACATTTGTGTAATATCCTTAATAATAAAATAAAATAATATAAAAATAAGAAAACAAAAAAATAAAACAAAATTAATATCCATTGTACAAAAGATACACATGTATGTATTATAGAACATATATTTAATTAATTATCTATTTATTCTATAAAAATCCAATAAAAATCATTTTACATTCCTCAAACTATTTTGTAAATAAATAAAATAAAAATAAAACATATATTTATAAAAATAATAAAATAAAATACATGTATATAACATATAGATATATTATATTTGTACACATTACATTATACTGTGTATACCAGATCTATATATTTTATCAAAATAATTAAAATTCATAGAAAAACCATTTGTAAAATTATAAAAAACTTTCATTTTATTCATTTTTTATTTTAACATCATTTGCTTATTTTTATTCAATATTCTTTCATCTTGTGAAATCTTAATTTCCTATTGGACGGCTTGGGAATGTTGATCGTGGTCAACCTCCCACTCTTCAGACCTAACCCATCAGACCCTTCACCAGACCCGATTTCTTCACATTTTCCTGCACGGGTCCAACCTCCAATTGCTTTGTTTTCAATGCCCAAATCTTCTCATAGGATTTGTGATCTTTGTGGATCCCTAGGTGTGGCTGGATCTTCCTAGGGTTTTGTGTGAGCCCTCGATCCTTCTAGACCCTAGAGATCTCCTATAAATTATCTCCTTCCCTTCCTCCCTAGACACCTCCAGTAGAGTTACAGGCTGCTGGATATCCCTTTGGAGTGAAGTTTGATGGCTCCTTGGCTGCAGCTCAAGAACGTGGTCGGAGCTCCGCAACGTATAGCATCTTGCACCTTCCATAGCTCAGTTGAGGCAAGAACCCCGCCATCCACTCTACCTTGCGTTGGTGAGCACATCAGCACTTCCTAGTGCCCTCTATTTCACCTATGCGTCCATTGTCATCCCGATTTCATCCTTCGACCCCACTATAGTTTATCAGCTCCGACTATCGGGTTGAAGCTCCATCTGACTCATGTCACCGCACCGATTCACGCAAGACTCACCCTTCCATCTTCTTTGCAACATGAGCACCTTAGACTCGATATTTCGATCGAGATTAAGATCTGATCTCCCTCTCCCAAGTACACCAGAGATCAAGCTCATCCCTCCTTCGATTCTCTTTATGTTTTCAAGTAATAGCGTGACTGAAGCAAAGCCTCCGAGTCTACCTTCCCTACGCAGGTACCCACACGTGCAAGGAGGCGTGATCTGAGCTTGAACTCTAGTGGCGAAGCTCCTCTAGATGCATCACCTCCGCTAGGGACACCTAACCATCCATCTACCCATCGGAACCATCTGAGAAACGCGAAGTGGTCCTATGAAGGTATTGGACTTCACCGCTACTTCATCAGGCCCGTAGATTGCCGACCACGACTTACAAAAGCTCTTCGGGCTTCAATTCTTCTAGCATCCCCCTTCACCGTTGGATCTCCCCTCTTCTGCCAGATCTGATCCAAACCATTATCTCATACCCAACTAACAACGATCGAATTTGATCCTCAGTACATCTGAGCCACACGTCATCGCTAGATTTGTCAGCCGTTAGATCTGTTCTGGTGTAGCATATTATAGCCACACGTCCCCGACATCCCCAAAGCCATTAGGCTCTTTTCCAGGGGAGCATCGGAGTCGTCATAGACCCCACACACAAGCCATGCGACTCGAGGATATTTTGCACTTTTCCCCCAGATGTCTTTTCATTTCGCCTTAGTACAATAAATAGAATGTGTAGTGACGGACACAGATGACCTATCCTTTTAGTGTCGTATAATTGACTAGTTCGTCGTAGTTGGATAGATCCACATCGATAAAAAATTAACCGCACAACTCGATTAAATCGTCGAATGAAATTATGTGCGGTTTGATGTTTGTTTAGCCTGGGCAAGCCCAGGGTCGACTCAAGGAGGCAAAGGAACAACTCGGGATCAGGTTAGGTGGATCAGATTGTGGTTTTCCAAGTGGATTTTTTTAATTTTTTTTGCAATAAAATGTCAAATGCACGAATGGGGATTGGATCAAGTTAACACGAAAATAACCGACTTAGACAAAATTAATTTGAATGTGAAATTAGATCAAATTGACCAAGTTATATTTTTCCAGTAAACCTTATCCAATGATGAATGCAAATGTATTTTTTGGGGGAATTTTTGGATTTAAAATATACACATGAAAAATACAATCTTTTTTGGGGTTTTTATACAAATTTTCGTGCAAATTATATGCAAAAATTATGAAAAATTTACTGGAAGATAAAAATGATGAAATGAAGCTACACTAATATTTTTGGAATTTTCCGACACTTTATGATTTTTTTATGAATTTTTTACTGAAAATAGAACGACTATGCGTATTTAATTCCTAATTAATCCACAATATCAAATTATCTAGAAACCTATTTATCTCAAATAGATATTTTAATAAGAAATTCAGGAGCTTTGAAATCCCTCAAAAATGTTATTCGTGGAATTAATTAAAAATCATTTACAGAAATCACCCTATAATTTATTTTATGCACAAGACAACTCCGAATTGGACAAAATTTAGATAGTAATTAAATAACTTAAATACATCATTCACAATTTTTTTACAATTTTTGGAGCAACAAATGACTATGTGCGAATTTCAGATCTTAAACGGGCAAAATATCACTGATTTTCAATCTCTGATTTTTAATAAAATGTCAAATGCTCACAAAAATGTAAACAAATAGCCACAAGATAAACAATGAGTTTCTCTACAACATGCTATTTTTCATTAAATGAAATGATGCTAGAAATATGTCCAAATTAATACTCAAGGACAGGGGTGTCTTTGTAATTAGTGAAATGAAATAAACCAACTCAACTGTGCCTATGGGCACTTTTATAGTTACAAAAACTTGCAGGGCAAAAAATGTAATTTGCACAAAAATAAAATAAATGAAAAATTGACCTTTCCTTTTCTTCCCCACAAGATACGATGCCTTGGGGTCGGCTAGGGCAAGTGCAGCGGCTAGGGATCGTGAGAAGGCCGTACGCACGGCGGCGCGGGCGGCACTAGGACGCGTGGAGGCGATGCCGTGCACGGGCGGCGGCAGGTCGCGAGGTGGACGGCTGCGCGTACACGCGGCTGGAATGGGCAAGGGGCGGCAGGTCGCGCGAGCTGCTCGCGGCCGCGCTCGCGAGGTCGGTGGGTTTTCTGGAGCGCCGCGGCGTCGAAGATGGCGGAGGGTGGTGGAGCGCGGGCGGCTTGGCAGTTGGTGGCCAGCGTTGAGGGTGGTGGAGGCGGCGGCAGTCCAGATGGTGGGTGGCAGGCATGAGGAACGCGACCGCGGAGGAGGGTGGCCGCGCTGGCAGAGTAGCTAGAGGTGCGCAGCGCATGAGGGGCGGTCGGGCTACGGCGTTCGCGGCGGCGTCGAAGTGGGTCTCCTGTGGCTGGGCGACGAGCTTCACGGTGAGGGGAAGGAGGCGCGGGGGATGGCCCACAGGTGGGAGGGAGGAGCGAGGACGGCGCCCTGGTCAAGGGGGCCGTAGGGGCAGCGACGTGGCTGGGCTGAGGCGCTCGTGGGCGCGGTGGCTTAGAGGTGAACAGACGGCGCGGTGGCGCGCTTGGTGGAAGGGGGGAGCACGGACGACGGCTGTGCGGAGGGGTTCGACGGCGGCGGCGTGTGCTTAAGAGGAAGGTGGAGTTCAGCGGCCGGAGGCGGCGGCTGGGCCGCCGGGGCTCTGACCGAGGGCGGGAGCGCGGGCGGCGGTCCCAGGGGGCGGACAACGACGTATTGGAGGTCTTGCTTTTTTTTTTAATTTTGTTTTTGTAATTTTTTATTGTATTTTTTTAATGCAAACAGAAAATAAAATTTTGTAGAGATGAATTGATGGTATGATGAGGATAGATGAAGATGGTGATGTAAAAATGCAATGAAGATGTATGTAAAAAAACGAATGAAGTGATGTTGGTGATGGTGATGTTATTTTGATGGTGAAGGAAGATGAAATGATTTTTTTGTGATGATGTTTGGTAAATGATAATGTGGATGAAACACCAATGTAGAATGTTAGATAAAAATATTGTAAAAGGTAGAGATAGAAAAATTACCTGGAGTTGCCGAAAGTGGAGCCGCGTCGTGCAGCTTCCATCGTGGCGTCGAGGAGATGGCAGTCTCCGAAGCTTGGCAGCGAGTTTGGAGAAGCTGCTGCTACGTGGGCGGTGCTCCACGGATCTCACCTAAGCCTTGTCGTCGCTCGACCTACTGCGCCAAAGCTGTCACCAATGACACATCAAAGGGGGCTCGAGGCTCTCTTTCTCTCAAGAACGGTGGATGGTGGAAAATGGAGGAGGGGATGGGAATATAAAGAGGAGGGAGTTGAAAAATAGGTGGAGAAGATGGAGTAGTGAGAAGTTATTGGCTTGGAGTGGGGAGTAAGAAAAGGAGAAGACGTAAAAGGGGATTAAAACAATTTATTAATAAAATAATAGTAGGCTACTAAAAATACTTAAAATAATATAATAATAATAATAATAAATCCGAAAATAATAAAATAACTTCAAAAATAATAAAATAATGGGGTGACATGTGGCGGTTCCAGGAGCTGCCACATGTCGCTACTAGAAAATTCAAAAATTAAATGTAAAGAAAATCAAAAAGAAATAACAAAAGGGATTAAATCAAAAAGTGGTCAATACAAAAGTTGCTCGTGTCGACGAGATCTACAACTGAAAATCAAATGAGATCATCTGTACAAAAATGTATTTTTGGGTGGTACCTTATAGGTATAGAATACCACATTTTTCCTTTTGCAAATTTTTTGGTCATTTTTCAATAAGAGAAAAATCAAAATAAAAATAGAGAAAATATGAGGAGAATATTTACAATTTAATCTAATTTTTTTGGATTTTTAATAATGAAGAAAATAAAAGGATAAAATATAGGGGTAAAACGGTGAATATGTACAATATACAAAAGGGGCCCAAAACCGAAGTTTTGCGTACGAGCTCCGATTTTAATGAAATTGGTCTTGTTTCGATGGTCTTTGAATGTATATTACATTAAAAGTGAGTAGACCTAATTCAGAGGTCGTATGAGAGAGATATGTGTATTTTAAGATTTTTAGTTTCAAATTGGAGTGAGGGTTTATTGGTCAATTTTATAAGTTAGTATTTTTTTAATATTTTTCTTTACTTAGTGTTAGTAATATATATAGAATAGAGTTGGTTTTATTGGATTTGGAGTTAGTATAAAAACATATACAAATAAGGTATTTTAGCTAATATACATGTGAATATTTACAAGAGAAATTGGCTTCTTATTTAATGCAAATATGAGTGCTAAAATGCAGATATTATACTTGCATGTATGAATGCTAATTATGCAAGATAAGGAGAAATATGCTACTATTTACTCGGGAAGAAAGCTCTATTTTCGACTTTTAGAGTGATGAATCACAGATTCATCAACCCCCTATACTTAAACCTTGCTCGTCCCCGAGCAACTAAAATGAAATGCAAGAGTGAAATGAGATTGGGTTCCATACCAAGGTCATGAACAAAAATTGAAAATGAAGCTTGACTCGACCTTTGGATTAATTGTGTGACGGAACCTTGTTGGGATCTGATCTTAAGACCTGACAGACTTCAAGTTCCACAAGTCTTCTATTCAAGACGCCTCAACAGTCAGGTCAGAACAAATCCTCAAACACAAATTTCTGATGACTATGATTCTTACTTGTACTGTGTAAGTGAAATGTAACTCTCCACATCAGAAATGACTTAGAACCAGCCTCCTCTAACAAGGTAACTCAATAACCCGGTCCAGTAACTCTTTTCTCGAGGAGCGGGGTATTCCCTTCTAAGTTCAAGTACGACCAGCTCAAGAGGAGGGGGCAGAGAAAAGAATGGACGGTAGCCAGTGTAGCTACCTATCCGGGATGCCTGACCAGTGTAGCCAAGTCATCCAGCTGCAAACTTCTTGCTATTATACATTCTCCGACAAGCATTTTTTTTGGTCTGTCTATTTTTTTGGTGGAGTTCTTGCATTTTTTCCTCTTTTTTTGGAACTATATACAAGGTGCAACATATACATCAGGAGTTTTTCCTCTTGAGCCAGTAGACTATCCCTCTTTTGAAGCATTATTGCAACCCACAGCATCCTGTCCTCGGACTTCAACACCACCAGACTAGGTTGAGATGCACTATCCTCCCTAGAGGAGGACGGATGTTTCCACCCGTGTGCTACTCCAAGCTAAAGGATTCAACCTCCTCACCACCTCATCAATGAAGAGCTACGTGCATTGTGCTTGTCCAAGTTAGGTCACTGTCTAAAAGAATTATGCGTGTGCACAAGATATTCTACTTAGACTAATCAAGATGACATGTGGACATAGACCTGTGGACTCAAAGAATTAAGTCACTTGACCTGAGAAATCTTAACTCCAGTTCCTATAAGGTTCCTCTGAAATTAGGTGGATTAAGGTCAAATCAAGTCCATCCTCAATATCTACTCATAACTTGGTTCAGAACCCACTAGCTTTTCACCTTGCATATGCAAGATATGTAGATGAGGGGTAGATGATATGCTATGTAGATGAATGAAATGCAAGATTCTTTTTTTTAAATGCAAGGATGCAAGAGTAAATAAGAAGCCTTTATTTTCAACATTTTTGTTTTATTTTCTGGTATACAATAATTTTTACAACAATTTTTAGTTTGTAATAATATATATAGTATACAAGTTTTTTTGGTATACATCCTATTTTACAAAAAATCTTACAAGAGTATTATTTACAAGAATTTTACAACTTTTTATACAAGTATTATATATATAGTACAAAATTATACAAGTAATATTTTTTTTCAATTTTTACCCACCCCATAATTATTGCATAATATATACAAAAATACGTGAAAATACGTGTAAGTACGAGCTATGGGTAAAGTATATATGTAATATATACACGCCCCCTATACTTAGCGTGTGCTATGTCCTCAGAGCACGAAAAGCGACTACAAAGACATAGCTCGGGCTAAGCGTAGGAGAGCTAAGATTACAAAATGTATAAAAGTCGCTCCGCCCCCCTATACTTAGGCTCTGGCAGCCTAAGTGTAGAAGAAGATAAAAAATGGGGCGAACGAGGACAAGAGGGGAAATGGATGAGTATATACAAGGCGGGCATCGGTCCCCCTGTACTTAGGCTCTGGTCAGCCTAAGTATAGGACATGAGTGAGTATGAGGACCGATGTGATATGGAGGATGTACAATGATTATCCTAAGTATAGTCTTAAAATGAAATGAGATGAGCCGGGGCGAGTGATTCGAATTACTGGGGAGGGAAGGAGATAAAGTATATACAAGAAAAAGTGAGAATATACAAGGATTAAGAATGTTTGTGACAAACCTTCTTGCGGACGCGAGGAGGTGGATAATATACATATGTGTCGCTGTCAGAATCGTCCTCAGATGAATAATAATGAGGTATAGGGATCGTCCAACGCGGGTCAACACACGGCTGCTTGCTCAGATAAGGCTTGAGAACAACCGAACTGAGCTCACTCATATAAATCACCTTATCCGGACCAGATGAGGACTCCTCAGAAAATTCCTTCTACGGTGTGTTGAAGGAAACCTTCTTAGTAGGTTTTCTAGAACCTGAATCATTGAGAGGGAGATGAGAGCGACGCGCCTTGAGAGGTTCGGGGTAACTCCTCGAGGAATCAATTCTCGACTTCCTCTCACTAGATAGCCGACTAGAAGAGGGAGCAACCATGTTTTTATGTGGGTCAATTTGATCTTGGTTGTTTTCTTTGAAGGTCCGAGACGTGGTGTGTTGCTGACCATTGGTTCCTCATCAGACGAGTCACCATATAGATTGAAATATTCTTGAAGGGTCAGCACATGTCTCGGAATGGTTCTAGTGGTCTCAGTCAGCTTGGCATTATTGGGCTCTTGTGTCGGATCATCAAAATGGTCAAGGAAATCAACAAAGGTCGTGTTCGACTTAATGATAGCTTCTGATCGTGAGTCCTCCTTAGAAGCTGTCACAGTGGTGGTGCAAGCAGTTGATGAGGTGAAGGTGTGGGGAGTCTCAAAACCAACGGTCGTCCATATAGTCGGTCTCTCAGGTGTAGCAGAGAGGTGAGACTCATTTACCTCTTGATGGTCACGACTGTCAACGGATGTGCGGGTCACCTTAGAGTAAAGTGTATCAAAGAATGGGTGAGGTCGAAGCGCTCCCAATGCTGAAAAATCGATCTCCCGAGTCTCGTAATCTTTAGTCACCTTAGCTGAGGCTAAGAACGGCTTCCCGAGAATAATCGGAGATTGCGTGAACTCTCCTCGGTGCCCGATGTCAATGATCGTGAAGTCCACCTGGAGTAGAGCACCATGGAAAGTAATGATGACTGAAATATTTCCTCTAGACCGTTTGATGGATCGATCAGCCAGCTGAATGATCTCTCTCGACTTCCTGATTGGTCTACGTTTGAGTTTGTCAAACACAGAGGTCGGGAGGATATTTATCGGAGAGTCATCATCGATTCTTACATGGGTAAAGATAGTGTCTTTGATTTCGCATTCAACCCTAGGCAACCGCTTCACTCTACGGCTCTTGGTCTTTCTTCCCATCACCAAGGAGGTGGTCATAGACACTATGTGTCTCTCAGTCCTTTTTCTCTTCGTACCTGACCTCTTGGGCATCAGTTTACTCTTTACAAATCTCTTGAGGTCAGGGAAGTGATCTATGGCCTTTATTAAGGGAAGATTAAAAATCAATTCTTCATTGAGTGCTTCCCTTATGACATGATCCAATTTTTTTAGGTCATTTTCATTTTCAATTTTTATGTGATTTTTTGGTTTTTCAATTTTTTGGTGTTTTTGATGGATGAATGATCAGACTCTGGATTGGAGAGCAAGTGGTTAGTAGAAGAGGGAGATAGAATGGACTCCAGCTGTACAAACGGTGTGGGTTCCCTGATGCTTGCTCGGTTTTCAACATCAGATCTACTTACTTCCTTCTCCACTTTCATACCTAGGCTGGCCGAAATTGAGTGCAATATGTTCATGACATCTCTTAACTCGTTACCAAATGATTCATTTTTCTTGATAAGTCTATAGATGTCATCCTCCATAAATTTCTCATGACAAATCATGGGAGAGTTCTGATTAGTTGGAGGATACTGCTGAGATATTGGGATCTCATACTCAACATACCTAGACTCTGGCATGTAATGCTGGGCTGAGTATGGACTATCCAAATGGTAAATATTGGTCGGAGCCTCATATGATGGAGTCAATGAAACATGGACTGATAAGTCTAGGTCATGCGTCCAATCTTGTGAATGTATAGGCTCTCTGAATGAAGGCTGGTTAATGGAGGCTTGATCACTAAAGTCAATCAAGTCTGGGAAACCAGGATGTGCATGCCTCTCCTTTTGGTATGTTCGATCGACCATGTTGTGCGCCAAGGTCAATTCGGGATGTGTATATGTAAATTTTTGTATGTTCCCTACTTGAGGTGAGAATGAATTATGTGGGGGCATATAATTTTGCCAATCATCTGTCTCAGCAGTGGCTTGCTCTTCATTTCGCTCTTTGCTTCCTGCAAGCTCTCGAGAGTAAGGACAATTAGCCCAAGATGGAAGTTGATCCGGAGTGTTAGAATATGGAGTAGGTGAGAAATGTGAAAAAGTGGAGAAGTCAGTCGAAGCTCTGACTTCATAATCGGGTTGAGGTGGAACCGACCACGGGTAAGGGTCTCCTGTGGATGGCAGAGGATACATGGAAGAAGGAGAAGGTGAAGATGAATGGTATATGATCGAGGGGGAATGACCAGAGGTCACAGGGTATGGGGACCAATATCCCGACATCTTGAAGAGGAAATGTAAGTAGAACGAGGTAGAAAATGCGCAATTACGCAGGATAACACAAACGGACAAACACAAAGACAAATGCAAGAGCAAACCCTGAGTTCACACTCAACACGGTGAAGGACCCGAAACCGAGTCCGATTAATCTGGTTGATTTTAAGTGTGAATTTTCAGACAAGTAGCAAAGGTTACGCGACCTATAGGGGAGTCGGGTAAAAAGCCAAATGCGTCTCCCCTATTTAACCTGTCACCTTAGATACCGCTGATCCTTCCTTTCTTCGCTCCTATTCCAAGTTGATGGACTCAAAGACCATGCCCCTATCTACCTGCAAGTAGGCGGAGGCTGACAAGGCTGGAACTTCGCCCCGAAGGGTTACTAGCAACTTGTCGCGAAGTACCGCTGGTTCACCACTGACTACCCGCGAACAGGTGGAGGCTACTTGCTACTAGTCAGTGAATCTAAAAATATTCAACTTGTGATATTTGCTAGGATCAGTTGGCCCGTGATATGTAAGGTGGGGATTTGGGCTCTACCTTAAGGGGTTCACACACACTCAAGTACCCTCACTCAGCCTGAAAACAAGGTCAGGGATTAGTCTCCCGCAAACAAGGGTTAATTTTAGTCATTTTTTGTCCAATTCAATTAGCAGTCCATATTTTAAAGATTAGTTGTCACTGATATTAATCCACACAAGCAATCACGTCTACCGTCCAGTCCCAATTCCTTTATCCTAGGTTAGAAAACCGAGAGAGAGAGAGAGAATCGGAAAAAGCCGATGCAATCGAGAAAACGATGATGAATGCTTGAGTAAGAAGACTTACAGTGCCTCCAGCTCTCTACAATGCGGGATGCAGTACTGAATTGAAATTTTACACTGAATGTAATGCAATCGATGAAAAGCCGCTCCTAGACAGGCAGTTCTATTAGCGAGTGAAGAATATGTTGATTTGACTTAGATCTGCGGTCTATGTGCGTCTTTTAAGTGATGTGTGGTCCTAAAAGATTACGAGCACAAGCAAATCCTAGAGTGGCTCGAGGAGCCTCTAGTGCAAGCCTAGTCTAGAAATTCAAACCACACATCAGAAGGGGACACGGTTCCACTATGTTTACACGTGCGAGAACCCAAACGGGAACCACTGTAAATGCAGACACTCTTTTTTTTAAATTACAAAAATCTTTTTGACGTCCAACAACCGACTTGATCCAAGAATCGTTGGCCTCCGATACACTTCAAGATGCGTCGACTTCAAGAAAGCTGCTCCAAGTCCACCGGGCCCTCGCACAAAAAGATAGAAATTATGTCAGAAAGAGATATATACAGAAATGGTCAGAAAAATAATTAAATAAAAAATGGATAATTACAAGATGGCTCGGGGGTCAGACTACCCCAGTGATTGGAAAATGTAAATCTAATTTTCTAAAGTGATCCTAAGCCGTTTGCCTCCCCGGCAACTGCGCCATTTGATGGACATAGATGACCTACCCTTTTAGTGTCGTATAATTGACTAGTTCGTCGTAGTCAGATAGATCCGCGTCGATAAAAATTAACCGCACAACTCGATTAAATCGTCCAATGAAATTATGTGCGGTTTGATGTTTGTTTAGCCTGGGTAAGCCCCAGGGTCGACTCAAGGAGGCAAAGGAACAACTCGGGATCAGGTTAGATGGATCAGATTGCGGTTTTCCAAGTGGGATTTTTTTTATTTTTTTGCAATAAAATGTCAAATGCACGAATGGGGATTGGATCAAGTTAACACGAAAATAACCGACTTAGCCAAAATTAATTTGAATGTGAAATTAGATCAAATTGACCAAGTTATATTTTTCCTTTAAACCTTATCCAATGATGAATGCAAATGTATTTTTTGGGGAATTTTTGGATTTAAAATGCACACATGAAAAATACAAACTTTTTTGGGGTTCTTATGCAAATTTTCATGCAAATGATATGCAAAAATTATGAAAAATTTACTGGAAGATAAAAATGATGAAATGAAGCTACATTAATATTTTTGGACTTTTCTGACACTTGAATTTTATTACTGAAAACAGAGCGACTATGAGTATTTAATTCCTAATTAATCCACAAAATCAACTTATCTAGAAACTATTTATCTCAAATAGATATTTTAATAAGGAATTCAGGAGCTTTGAAATCACTTAAAAATGTTATTCGCGGAATTAATTAAAAATCATTTACAGAAATCACCCTACAATTTATTTTATGCACAAAACAACGTCGAATTGGACGAAATTTGGACAATAATTAAATAACACTTAAATACAACATTCACAATTTTTTCATAATTTTTAGAGAAACAAATGACTATGTGCAAATTTCAGATCTTAAATGGGCAAAATAACACTGATTTTCAATCTCTGATTTTTAATAAAATGTCAAATGCTCATAAAAATGTAAATAAATAGCTACAAGATAAATAATGAGTTTCTCTACAACATGCTATTTTTCATTAAATGAAATGATGCTAGAAACATGTCCAAATTAATACTCAAGGACAGGGGTGTCTTTGCAATTAGTGAAATGAAATAAACCAACTCAACTGTGCCTAAGGGCACTTTTGTAGTTACAAAAACTTGCAGGGCGAAAAATGTAATTTGCACAAAAATAAAATAAATGAAAAATTGACCTTTCCTTTTCTTCCCCACAAGATAAGATGCCTTGGTGTCGGCTAGGGCAAGTGCGGCGGCTAGGGCTCGTGAGAAGGCCGCACGCACGGCGGCGCGTGCGGCCTTTGCGAGGCGGCGCTAGGACGCATGGAGGCGGCGCCGTACACAGGCGGCGGTAGGTCGCGAGGTGGACGGTTGCGCATATGCGCGGCTGGAGTGGGCAAGGGGCGGTAGGTCGCGCGAGCTGCTCGCGGCCGCGCTCGCGAGGTCAGTGGGTGTTCTGGAGCGCCGCGGCGTCGACGATGGCGGAGGGTGGTGGAGCGCAGGCGGCTTGGCGGTTGGAGGCCGGCATTGAGGGCGGTGGAGGTGGCGGCAGTCCAGACGGTGGGTGGCAGGCCGGAGGAACGCGACCGCGGAGGAGGGTGGCCGCGCGGGCGGAGCAGCTGGAGGTGCGCCGCGCGCGTGGGGCGGTCGGGCTACGGCGTCCCCGGCGGTGTCGAGGTGGGTCTCCTACGACTGGGCGATGAGCTTCACGGTAAGGGGAAGGAGGCGCGGGGGACGACCCGCAGGTGGGAGGGAGGAGCGAGGACGACACCGCCGGTCAAGGGGGCCGCAGGGGCAACGACGTGGCTGGGCTGAGGCGCTCGTGGGCGCGGTGGCTTGGAGGTGAACAGACGGAGTGGTGGCTCGCTTGGCGGAAGGGGGGAGCACGGACGGTGGCTGTGCGGAGGGGTTCGACGGCGGCGACGTGTGCTTAGGAGGAAGGTGGAGTTCGGCGGCCGGACGCGACGGCTGCGGCCGCCGGGGCTCTGGTCGAGGGCTGGAGCGCGGGCGGCGGTCCCAGGGGGCGGCCAACGGCGTACTGGAACTCGTGCTTTTTTAATTTTGTTTTTGTAATTTTTTTATTGTATTTTTTTAATGCAAACAGAAAATAAAATTTTGTAGAGATGAATTGATGGTGTGATGAGGATAGATGAAGATGGTGGTGTAAAAATGCAATGAAGATGTATGTAAAAAAATGAATGAAGTGATGTTGGTGATGGTGATGTGATTTTGATGGTGAAGGAAGATGAAATGATTTTTTTTGTGATGATGTTTGGTAGATGATAATGTGGATGAAACACCAATGTAGAATGTTAGATAAAAATAATGTAAAAGGTAGAGATAGAAAAATTACCTGGAGTTGCCAAAAGTGGAGCCGCGTCATGCAGCTTCCATCGTGGCCTCGAGGAGATGGCAGTCTCCGAAGCTTGGCAGCGAGTTTGGAGAAGCTGCTGCTACGTGGGCGGTGCTCCACGGATCTCACCTAAGCCTTGTCGTCGCTCGACCTACTGCGCCAAAGCTGTCAACAATGACACATCAATGGGGGCTCGGGGCTCTCCTTCTCTCAAGAACGGTGGATGGTAGAAAATGGAGGAGGGGATGGGAATATAAAGAGGAGGAGGGAGTTGAAAAATAGGTGGAGAAGATGGAGTAGTGGGAAGTTATTGGCTTGGAGTGGGGAGTAAGAAAAGGAGAAGAGGTAAAAGGGGATTAAAACAATTTATTAATAAAATAATAGTAGGCTACTAAAAAAACTTAAAATAATAATATAATAATAAATCCGAAAATAATAAAATAATTTCAAAAATAATAAAATAATGGGGTGACATGTGGCGGCTCCAGGAGCTGCCACATGTCGCTCCTAAAAAGTTCAAAAATTAAATGTAAAGAAAATAAAAAAGAAATAACAAAAGAGATTAAATCAAAAAGTGGTCAAGACAAAAGTTGCTCGTCTCGACGAGATCTACAATTCGTGAAGGGCCGAAAATCAAATGAGATCATCTGTACAAAAATGTATTTTTGGGTGGTACCTTATAGGTATAAAATACCACATTTTTCCTTTTGCAATTTTTTGTCATTTTTTTAAAATAGAAAAATCAAAATAAAAATAAAGAAAATATGAGGAGATTATTTACAATTTAATCTATTTTTTTGGATTTTTAATAATGAAGAAAATAAAAGGATAAAATTCAGGGGTAAAAAGGTCAATATGTACAATATACAAAAGGGGCCCAAAACCCAAGTTCTGCATATGAGCTTCGATTTTAATGAAATTGGTCTTGTTTCGATGGTCTTTGAATGTATATTACTTTAAAAGTGAGTAGACCTAATTCGGAGGTCGTATGAGAGAGATATATGCATTTTAAGATTTCTAGTTTCAAACTTGGATTGAGGGTTTATTGGTCAATTTTACAAGTTAGTATTTTTTAATATTTTTCTTTACTTCGTATTAGTAATATATATAGAATAGAGTTGGTTTTATTGGATTTGGAGTTAGTATAAAAATGTATACAAATAAGGTATTTTAGCTAATATACAGGTGAATATTTACAAGAGAAATTGGCTTCTTATTTAATGCAAATATGAGTGCTAAAATGCATATATTATACTTGCATGTATGAATGCTAATTATGCAAGATAAGGAGAAATATGCTACTATTTACTCGGGAACAAAGCTCTATTTTCAACTTTTTGAGTGATGAATCACAGATTCATCATGTAGTTAAGAACTTTTGCAGTTAGATCCCTATAGTTTTAATATTTACATATTAGTCCATCTGAGTTAGAGTCATGTGCCCCAGCACGATTTTTCTGAGTTATTTACAATATTTTCTTTGAAATTTCCATCTATTATGAAATGAATGTTATGTTTTGAGAAATTGCATTTATACCCATGTTTGTCTGAATTCATGTGATGCACATGTGTTTCCTAGATTAATTGCACAAAGGCCATCATAGTTCATGGTTTTGTTATTCCAGAGGCCCATAAACACACATTAATTACAGATAGATCCCTCTACACTATTTTTGATTACTTGTCTTTTATTTAATGCAATAAATATTAAATTGACTTAAAAACGGCCCAAAAATTATATGTGACTCATTTTTGCAAGCTTTATTTGTGGTAATTTTTGCTGGTTAATTTCCTTACATTTTCTATTATTAAAATTCAAAAACCCCTAAAAAGTGTCTCGCTTGCTTTAGAGAAATCAAAAAATTTGAAAATATAACCAAAAATTCTTAAAAATTAGAGTAGTTGTCTTTTATATCCTTAAGCCCGATATCATTTTTGCTCAAAAATATTTTCTAAAACCCAAAAAATTACAAAACATTTGAAAACTTACAAAAATTTTATAAGATCTAGAAAAATTGTGATTCCAATTTCTGTTTGTAGATGTTTGCTTATATTCAATCATAAAATCTACTTTCAGGAGTTTTGGGCACTTATCTATTTTTAATTTGCAAATTACTCCTGGTTGTTCACTTTTTTGTAGATTTTATCACTGTTTGTTTTTTAGAAAATCACAAAAACATTTGAAAAATACCTAAAAATTAAAAGCTCTATAATATATATAAAATCCAAAAATTTTTTTATCGTGATTTTTGAGTATTTTTTACTCTGAACAAAGATATTTGTGTGTGTCTCTTATTTTTCTTACATTGGAAAACTAAAAAATAACAAAAAATTAAAAATAACTAAAAACAATAAAAATCTCTTGATTCCTGAAATCCCACTACTTAGTATAATTGTGCTCCTTGAGTTTGATCCTGATTGCTATACAGGTAAATAAAAGCAACAAACCGCTCACATTCACTATTTGATCTTTAAAGTGGTTTATTTTCTCTTTGATCGATTTAGTTGATTTAGAACAACGACAATAGCTTAATTAATCCTCCTTAATCAACTCAAAAAATGCATCAACAGAATGGCGTCCTTTCCCCATAGCTAAGTATTTTGATTTCATTGATTGCTTATCTTTGCTTCTCTCTTTTATATTTGTTTCTGATCCTCTTCTGTTTCACTTTTCGTGTGAGGTACTATTTGGAGGGAGACTTGGCTCGCTTTGAGAGCGACCACACCTGAGGAGGAGCAGAAGAAGCAGGAGAGGTAGTTATATGAGAAAGAATTTTGCTTAGTTTTATTATTTGCAAATATTCTTGTAATAACTTAGACATTTGGACACTCCTAGACTTGAACATTATTCGGGGTTTTTTCGTCGAGTGTCGATGAACTCAAGGGACCTCGCCAAGTTTTTCGTAGTTTTTTTGCCTTTTATTTTATTTGATTCTCGAGGTTTTAGCCCATAGACTTGGGTTTTATTCTGGTTGAGCTCGGTAGAACTAAGGTCCAAATGCATTAACTAATCATTTGTTCCTATAGATCATGTTTTGGACTTAGTCAAATAAAAAGCAAAATTAACTGGAATAGAAATCACAAGCCATGAGAAGTTGCATACAACGTTAGCTTGGCCTATTATGGAGGGCACCGAACGATATCTAAGACTAGACTCAGGTCTCTTTTCTAGTTAATTAGCACCGGTTCTTCCTATAATAGGAGCTATCACTCAGGTACGATTTTCTCGTACATCATATAGATTAGTTTTAGTTCTGTCTTTAAATTTATGCACAAATCATTTTGCATGTAGACTGTTGGAGCAAGGTACACATTTCTTACTCTACATGCCTCACTGATTTCATCGTGCATCAGCTTTTCCGTCTTCCCCCCTTCTAAATAAGAAGAAAATCGAAAAATTTGTTAGATGTTGCTTTATTCAGAATAACACCTAAAAAAGATAACCAATAACATCGAGACTACTAAGCATACTTGACCTAAAACCAAGTTTCACTCTAAAAATTTGTTTTGGGGAAAGTAACCCTATCCTTGTCTGATTTTACTGTTGAGAGTTGAGTGATCCGCACCTTAGGATAGAGCCATACCTTAACTTTTTCAGACTATCGGTTCTAACAAAAACATTAGCTATTCTCCAGTGAGGATTTTTTGGGTAGCTGGTAAACGGTCCGAACTTCCTTAATAGAGTGGGTGGTTTAGAGGACCTTGTGTAAGGCTCCGTCCTCAAGTAAAATTGGGCAACCAATAACGGTTAGTACTTACACCCAAACTAGCTAGAACTAGGTACAATTAGTCATAAGAATCTAGGTCAGTCTCCAGATAGAATCGAGCTCCTAAGAACTCGCTAACCCGCTCTGTAAGATTGGATTATCACCTAATAAATTTTGACAAAATAAACGATTGACCTTTCACAATCATCATATAGTGTTGAATATGTGAATTAGGGGTTTGTTTTCTCAGCTTGCTTGCAGTGTAGATATAATCTTCATAAATCCCCACATCAAGATGATGGGACAGAGGTCTCTTAGGCTGCCTCTAGCAGCATCACTTTCCATCACTCCTCCCTGTTCATTTAGGTAAGCTTCAGAGAGCTCAGATCCGCTCTCCAAACTCGAGTTCTCTTCCACCCTCTTCCCCCTTGACCATACTTCTTCCACTCTGGAGGTACAAACAGATAGGACAACACAACTATACGTTCATTTGAAAACACATGAGCTAGGGTCTTTTACCTTTGCAGAGACTGGAGAAATGTCCAGTGAAGACATAACTGATGAGTAGCCCCTGACTTCATCATTTCTATTAGATGAGGCATCCATCAATAATACCCTGTTAGCCTCCTTGGAGACTATGCAGAAATAGACCAGGGACTAAGGGATCTTCATGGCATAAGTTAGGAGAGATCTCACAAATATGCAAGCCAGGTGAGAAGAACGAGAGAGACCAACTAATGGTGAAGACATGCCACTCCAGAAGGGTAGAGTAGACGATAGACGCTAGGACGAGCCGCTTGATCCAGCCAGACCAATTCGTACCATGAGGCAGCTGCACAACTCTGGTGCAAGCCTCACACACCGATGGATCCATCTTCCAGCCATCCTAGGCGACTTCGAGATTCCCCTTACACTATCCATCTATTGCCCAAGTTCCATGGGCTTGCCACTGAAGAGCCACTTCTCCATCTGTAGGAGTTCGAGATGATCTACAGCACCATCCATGATAGATTTATGGATGAGGATACCATCAAGTTGATCACCTTACCACTCTCCTTGGTTGATCTAGCAACCTACTAGCTGAAACATCTTGGAAGGGCGGTCACCACTTGGGAGCAACTCCGGACTGAGTACTTGAACAGGTACTATCCACTCGGCCAAACCAATGCAGCCAGAGCCATGATCAACAATTTCACCACGATCCCTAATGAACAATTCCATGAAGCTTGAGATTGATTTATAGAGCTCATCGACAGGAGTCCCCACCATGAGATCAGCAATCCCAACCTCATCCAAAGTTTCTTCTATGGACTGACACCTGAATGCAAGGTCTAGTGAACACCTCATGTGGAGGTTCCTACTTCGCCAAAGATGAAGATAAAGTCTAGGCCATTTATGAGGAGATGACCGGAAATTACATGGTAATGTCCCAGACTAGAGTCTACACTCAGGGGAATCCTCTTCCGTAGGTGACTTCATATCAAAGGATAGCATGCATTGAGGCCAGTCCTTCCACCTCTTCTACGGTAGTAGCATTAGCACAATCTTCAGCTGTCAACATGGGCATCATTAGTTATAAGTTGGGCCAAGAGATATTATTGAGAAGAAGGCATGTCATGGCCTGGACAAGCTTAATAAAATTGATGAGCTAGCCTAAACATTGAGTGATCTTAACACCCATATCATATGTCTCCAAGAGGCACAGACATATTCTCATCTCCATTCCAGGTCACAGACTGACCCAGGAAGCAATGCTTTACAACCTTCTCCCTCATACCACCAGGTCCATCATATTCAGGCAGAACCCATCCATCAGTACCAGCTACCACCCTCTTTAGACACTAAGATGGTGATATATCATCAGGATCAGCCTTTGGTGACCCTTTCTCTGCCACTCCACGAGCAGCATGAGTCATTGATGGAAGTCAACGGGATTTGGTACTCCCAGTACCAACAAAAACCTTGGATCCATCAAGGCCACCCCGATTTCCGATGGTCTACTGGAGGAACTTCATCCCAGCAGCTGCCTTCAGCACAGACATGGTAGGGCAACCAATGACAACAGCCCCAGTACTCCTAGCATTATCAGCAACACGATCCTCGTCCCCAGTATCAGGGCCTATAGTGGAGACAACATCAACCTCACCATTAGTACTCCCAACCTCCCCCTTACTCATATTAGCAGTAGCCTCAGCCTCATTTCTAGTGAAGCAACCTTCCCGATTTTCATGCTCACTCATGTGATAATCCAACCCTTGATGATCTCGCATGTATGTTGATAGAGCAACAGACTACCTTCCAATGAGAGATGGATAAGATCTTACAGGAGATGAGAGAAATAATCAAGGGCAAGGATGCTATATACCCTCAAATTGATCCCAATCTAAACAATCTAAAGAGAAAATCTGAGCAAGTACAATCTATAAAGACCACCTCTCCTAGGATATTTTGGATAACACTTATTCGTTGTTTGGTGCTAATTTTGTGACACTTAAGAGCGGTAGGAAACCAGCCGACAGTGACTCGTCTAGGCAACATCACGATGCAGATTCTAGGGAGCCATACGAATTCAGGAGCGATGCTGATGCCACTAACAATGATGATGGTGGTGGTGCTGAAGCCAACAAGGATGTTGATCCCAACGATGGTGCTGAGGCCATCGAATCTCCAGTTGCTCACGATGGTACTGAAGCCACCCGTATTCCAGTTGATGGGCTAGATGCCACAAGTTCAAATGTTGTTAGTGGTATTAATTCCACTGAGAATCCTTCTGTTGTATTGACTTTTGTTGTACCTAAGGATACGCTTGAAAAAACACAAAAATAGAAAAACTTCAAAACTAAAAACATGAATAAAGGAAAGGTTTTTGTATCTTATGTAAGTCTATCTGTGATACTTGATGATCTATGCATGGATTCTAGTCTTCTGAATTCCCATGAACCTACCCTTGATCCTTGTCCTTCTGAAGAGGTCCCTCTATACACTTTCCTCAAGCACTCCTCTTAGGGAAGGGCCCGAAAATAGAAGACCCCCTAAAGAGACAAAACTTAAAGTTCAACGAACATATGGTAAATAGATTTCAGATCCATCTGACTCTTTAGGAGGTACTTGAGCACATCCCTCTATTCTAGAAATACCTTAGAGAAAAGACCACCATCCATCAGAAGAAGAGGAATAAAAATGCAGAAATCCATGTGCTCACCAATGCCACCTTCTTCACCATCCAGAATCGATTGCGACGAAAGAGACGCAATGCAGGAGCTCCTTATATCAGATGCCATATTCATGAGCAGTGGTTCAGTCGGACTCTATTAGACATTGGCTCCTCAATTAATCTCCTCCTGACTACGTTACTTGACCATTTCAAGTTTGGCCCTCTTAAAAACAGAAAGATAATCCTTCAGTTTGCATATCGATCTGTTAAGAGGCTAAAGGGGTTATTGAAGGATGTTGTTGTCACAAGTCAGGACTTCAAATTCCTCTTGGAGTTTATATTTTGGACATTAAGATCCCTGAATCTGTGATAGATACCCCCATCATTTTAGGTTGATCATTCTTGGCCACATCCAAGGCAGTATCCGATCATGATAGCGAGAAGGTTTACTTTTGCGTCAAGGACGAGAGTATACAAATAGAGATGATTGAGGAGATTAGAGCCAGAGACCCGGCTTGCTCCGAGCAGAGTTTAGAGAAGATGACATATACAGAGCTAGATGTCTAACAGGAGTGTAATTTTGTGATTACAGACGATGAAGCCGTTCGTAAAAATCTGATTTCACGAGCTCTTGTCACACCTTCAGAGACAACAAGGTTATAGATGGTAGCTAATGAGGGTTTGAAGAACACACTCGTGACACATGATACTTTAGTGGTTGGCAATTGTGATCTGGGTAGCGAAGCAGAGCATATTTCTTGTGATTCAGATTTGAATCCCTTGGACGAAGATACCGATTTCGATTGGCATGACTTTGATGATTACTTACTGTGTCTGATGTCCACAAAGCCCACAACTAGAATGGAGATTGAGCCAGTACAATTGATAGATGCACCAACTTGACCGTATTCGTCAGATTTATAGATTCAACGAGAGTTCTCCCATGCAGATTTGGTAGCTTTGACAAAGACTTTTCAGAGGCCAGATCTAGTAGCTCCCACTTGTCTAGAACGGAAGACTTTACCGCAAAGTATCAAGTACAGATTCTTTGGCGATGAGCCAGAGATGTTCCCAGTCATTATCTCAATGGATTTAACGGAAGACCAAGAATCTCGTTTGATGGAGGTTCTTGAGAGAAACCGTAAGGCAATCAAATAGAGTGTAGTTGATCTTAAGGGGATAAGTCCGGCCCTGTGCTCTCACCTCATATATCTCGAAGATGATGCCAAGCCATCGCATGAGTTCCAAGGGAGGTTAAACCCAAATTTTCGAGATGTGGTCAAGAAGGAAATTTCTAAGCGGTGGAGTGCCTATTTTATCTACTCCATCTCCGACTCCAAATGTGTTAGTCCATTACATGTGGTACCTAAGAAGACGAGTATCACTACAGTTGTGAATGAATGATGAATCTCCATTTCATCACCTTTATTATATCATTTTATCCTTGAAAACCCTAGTAAATGCATGTAAATACCCTTAATTTGTATAAATTAGCATTCATTCATTGCTATGTAAATATTGTATAAAATACAGTTTTTAATACCAAAATTATAGAATGAAGAAAATAAAATAAAAAGAATAAAATATCGAGGATTTTTTACGATCCTAAACCCCGAGACCTAGCATCTCGATGGCTAGGTCGACAAGGAATGAAGTAGGGGGAGATAAAGGCCAATTACATAATAAAAATCCTATTTATTAATTTTTAGGACCTATTTTATTTTTACTTGTTATACCTCAAATAAAGAAACTTTGTAAATGAAAGTTGTAGATAAATAAATAAAAAAATACAAAAAAATATTTCATACAAAAATAATACACAGTATAAAAGTTACAATCAAAATAATTTCCAAAATTCCAACTTCTTAGACACATATTTCTCAAATATAAACTCAAAATATATCAAAATCACTTTAATTGTATGTAAGTTTTAATAAGCTATTTAATGAAGGTGGTTTCATTTTTTTTGAAGTTAAGGTGTGGAAGTTAGGTTTTGGACCCCTATTGTATAATATACCCGATTAAAATAACATTTTATTTATTATTTATTATTTTTATATTTTTATATTTTTATAAGTTTGTAATATTATTTATAATATATGTACATATTAAAAATAGAATAAAAAACTAAAGAAAACACTAAACTAAAATATGTATATAAAATACATAGATGAATATACAACAACTATACCTATATAAATAATATACCTATTTATTTAAGTGTATATAATATATCAAAAAAATATTTTATATTTAACCATCAAAAGTAAGATATAATTATATAAGTAATAAACTAAAATATTAAAATAAAAAATACAGAATAAAAATAAAAGACAAAAAACATAGATGAATATACATATATATTAACCCTAAAAAGTAACTTATAATTATATGCCTATAAAAAATAAATAAAAATAATGATAAAATACTTCAAAAATTAATAAACATTATTATTTTATAACCTAAAATTAATAAAATGATTTATTATTTTTATTGATTTTTAAACAATTGATGGTTGGGTTTTTTCTAATTGGTCCACGTGGACCAACCAGGTCCACCTGATCGTTGACCTTGGTCAACTCTCTTACCGAGGTCTCCAGGTTATCAGACCTATGGCCTAGCCTTGTTTCTTGACTTTTTCCTCATCGTTACTTTCACCAATCTGCCTCAATCCCTTCTGAAATTTTTTCTCGATCCATGCTCATACACGTCGGATGCTTATCTTGTGGTGTGTGTCACTGAATCTAGCGGTGTCCCTCGATCTTACCCACTAGTTGGTCACCTATACAAAACCCTTCATCCAACTTTGATTCGATTTTCAAACCTCCTTTTGTCCAAGCCTCACCTCCTCCATGTGCTCGAGATTGAGGGAGGTGACCGGGCCTCCTCCAGCCACTTAGAGCGGTGTACAACTGGGTCTAGGGTCGTCTCCACCACCTCCGACGGAGCGCCACCATCGATGTCTGCTTTCTGGTTTTGCCAGTGAGGTTCCCTCTATTTTCTTGCATTTCTTAGCTTAGGCTTAGCTATAGGTTTAATTTTTTCTTTTAACGTTGCGTTTTAGTAGCTAAGATCCCTTCTTCGAAGTTCACTGGAGCTACGCTCCATCGAACTCTCCACCGCACCACCCTCATCCGTTTACCCTTGATCAACCACCACATCAGAGCCCTAGGACCTTCTTTGCTTGTGCTAACATTTCCTATAGGTCCTGGAGACTTAAGACCCCGCGAGGGGTCAATTTTTGTAACACTAATGGTACATGGGGTGGCTCACGTTCTTCGACCTTGCAGCGGACCACCAACACTCTCCACAACATTTTGAAGCCCCTGACCATTAGAGGGCCCGTCCAGGAGCATTTGGTCCAATTTTGAGCTGCAAACGATGACGAAGGAGGGAGCTATAACCAGAGGAAGCTCACTGCGATGGGGGTTCTTCCCTGCTCGTCCACTGACCTTGACCGTCATCAGATTAAGAATTCATGCCTAGGTCTACCATAGCCGTTTAATCCAAAGCCTAACCATCGTCGGATATTTTACCTGGATCTAATCTCAGCCACCTATCACGAAGTGTCATCGGCTCATTTGGAGGCGACACATGGTATGAGGATCGTGCCTAGCCATTCCATCTGCGCCTGTTTGGGAATTTTACATATTTTACCCAAGCAAGTTTTGTATTTAAAATTAGACTTTAAACTTTCATCGACCGTTATTTAGTTTTGTAATATTTGTAACTAGGCCCCTCTACTTTTGTTAATTGCATCAGGTCCACGCCACGTCACCTCACGTGAGGTGGAAATTTTGCAAGTGTAATTTTGTGTATTTCGTATTGGACCAAGAACTTTTTAATTCAGTTATAACTTTTTGAAAAAAATTAAAGAGTGGCCCCTGAAGTTTACTTTATCTACAAATGTGCCCCTACTAGTAATGCAGTTTCTTTATGTTTTCTCTATTTATTTAAAGTATAACTTTTGCTCTAAACAATCCCAAAAAAGTAGGAGAGGTGCATGTTAATGTGTTGATTCACGTTATAATTTTGCATTGCATTTATACACTTTAAATATTTATTAATAATAAAATATCCCTTTTTGTCCCTATTTACAGTAGAAAGTACAAAAAAATATAAAATAGTTTTGAAAATTCCAAAAAAATAGTTTCATATTTATTTAGCTATTATATAACTTCAGACCAAAAAATTATCAAAATTATAAAAGAAAACTCTTAAAAATTAAAAAGACTTAAAACCCCTATAAAAATTTCCAAAATTATAAAATACCAAAAATTATATTTTCCATTTCTGAATTTTATTTATATTATTTTTATTATATTAAAATTAAATTGGAAAATTTTAGACTTAATTTTTCATTTTTTTCATTTCCATTTCAATTTCAAGTATTTAATTAAACCCTGATTTTGGGTATTTTTGACTTAAAAAATACATAAAAGTTAGCAAAAATTCCTTAAAAATCATAAAATAGTAAAAAATCATTTAAAACCAAAAAAATCTATTATATGTATTTTTACTATTTTTATTAGTATATCTATATCAGTCTATATTGTTTGTATAATTTTATATATAGTTATATTGTATTTATAAAAAGAAAAAAAGAAAACATATAAAAATAGAAAATTATAAATCAAAATACAAAAACATAAAATGAAAATAAAAAAAATTAAAATAAAAAACCCACAAAAAAGAAAATATAGATAAATCGGCTTACAATTTAATTGCCTGATTATATCTAGTTTGCTCCATGTATTCGTTTCTCTGCATACTTACACTATACACACATTTTGTAGAGTTATAATTAATTTAACTCCACATTTGCATTCCATTGATTGATTTATTTGCTGTAGGTTAATTGTTGTTTAATCTATATTTCTTGTCAGTCACCTCGACGATGGTGTTCTCTCCTTGTGTGGAACATATGCTCGGACGATTTTTGGCTTAAACAAATGGCGCCATCCTCAGGGAGCTACTGCACATAGATTGGTTTTTGCTTAATTGCGATTATTTGCTACATTTTTCATTCATTTATTTTCTCTTTTATTTGATATATTTGTTTGAGTTCTCTAACCACCCTCTTTGTTGACTTTGTTGCAGGGTACCACAGATCAAGGATGGCTATCTTTAGAGCGCTTGCGCACCCACGTAAAGGCGTCATCAGCTTTCAAATCTAGCACCAAAGGAGACCTAGAGGGATTATGAAGACACAACCACTTTTTGATCATTTATTTTATTTCTTTTATTTTTGTAATTTAAGTGAGATAGAGACTTAATTTGTAATAAACAGGACTCTGCCACACTTTGCACTTCATGAGGTCCAATACCCGAGGAATTGTTCCATTGGGTCCTTGTTGGTTTTTCACAGTTTTTCTCGCCTTTTTTCCTTTGTTTCCCGTTTTATTTTTTTTACTTTGTGTGATTGAGACCTAGCTTTAGGATTGATTGACGATAGCATTAGGTCCAAACACCTAATTATACTTGCTTACTCCTATAGTGCTCGTTTAGATCTAGTCATATTTTTAATTGCTTCTTACTCGAGGAACCACACGCCGCGAGAGTCTTGCATACAACGCTTGCAGGACCCACTGTGGTGGGCACCGAGGAGACTCCAAGACCGGACCCTTAGGCTCTTTTCTGAGTCATTAGAATTGCTACTTCACGTTAATAGAAATATCTATATCTAGGGTAATTTCATCGTCTACACTTCATATAGATATGTTTCAATTCTGCTTAGCATCCTTGCATGTAGAGTGATGGAGGCAAGGTGAGCATTTCTCTTTAGCATGCATCGCCTCGCATTGCTTTTCCGACTCTCCCTCTAATTTTGAGCACCTAGAAGCTAAAACTAATTGATTCCTTGTCAGATGCGTGCACTACTTATTAAAAATCCAAAAAATGATAATAATAAAATTGGTATTGATAATAATACTTGACGCTAAAAAAGATCAAAAAGAAAAATATTTGTCTTGGTGCAAGTAATCCCCTCATTGTCTTCATTTTAATTTGCTCATGTACACACTAAGGTTAGTGCCTAAATCCCATCAAGCCAACCTCAGTGTTTGTACGATTTTTGACTTCTCACCTAAGTCTAAAACAAACAAGATAAAGATACTGAACTTTCACGATCTTCAACAAGTTGAGTAGGTGAATTGAGGGGTTTTGTCTTGCGTGCTTTTGTTTGTGATTATTTGTGTGTATTAGATTCTCTCGTGCATTCGCACCTTTTCCTTCACATTTCTTGATTTGACTATCGTGCTCTCCCTATCATTTTCCTTATATGTTGAGATGGCCGACTGGAGCAATATTTATCCGAACTTTGTGGATCCCTCGTACCCTCTTGCCAGTCCACCTCCCTTTTTCCAGGAGGACTTTGCTCTGATTTTTGTACATATGCACCTAACCGACTATTTATGGATGCGAACTTCGATTCTCACCTACCACCACCATCATCTTCACATTTCAACAATTCACTCTTCTTAGACTATCTTGATCCAGAATGTGATTTTTGTCCACTCCCACCATCCTCATCCCACTCACCCTATCCTGTGATTTTGGAGTCACCTTTCATGATGTCCACTCTTGAGACCTTGAACCAGATTATGGAGCATATGAACTCAAGGATGAATGAGCTATTTAGATTGAATAAGAACCAGAATGTCGCTCCACTATTTGAGAATAGGTATTCACTTGAGGATTATCATGAGAGCTTGCAATCGCCCAAAATACAAACAAATGAGAAAAGTTTAAAATATAGAAAGATTTTAGGAGACACTTGGTCAATTCAGACTGGGAGGAGAAGGCCCACATGCCTGACCTTTTGACCACACATGGAAGCCACTGTAGAGATTGCTCTTGGCATCCTCGTGTAGATAAGATTCTGATCTCCTCCCTTGTATGGAAGAGGTCAAAAAATTAAAAAATTAGTTGACTGAACATGAAGTGGTGGAAACCATTCATGAGAGCATTAAATCCCCACTTCAACAGGCCATGACCCATGTATATGCTTCTCAACCCAAGAAGAGAAAGTAGAGGAGTAGATCTGAGCGTCATATCTTGACCATGGCACTGCCCACACCATCACACACCTTCCAATCTCTATGAAAAGGAACACAGATACACCATTCCTCAGTTGCACCATCTCTGACCACACACATGATCACACTCTCCTTGACGGTGGATTAGTATCATACCCTTCTCGCTGGTATAGTCTCTTGACTTAGGGCTTCTCAAGAAAACCAGGATGATCGCATAATTTGTTGATGTATCAATAAAGAGCCCGAAGGGTATTCTAGAGAACATCGTCATCTCGATCTAGGTCATGTGCTACATTAGTGATTTTGTTGTATTGTCCATAGAGACCTCCACTAGGGAGCACTCTCCAATCATCCTGGGACGACCTTTCCTTGCCTCTGTGATGGTCGTGATTGATTATGGATTAGGAGATATTCACTTCCACTCTGTTGACGGGAGCGATGTGATCATTACCGCACCTACTGCTGACCAGAGACTTGCACCTGATGTGACTACACCTATCTTAGCTGACCCCAAGGACTATGACCTTGATGAGACTATCAGAGATTATTGCTGCATGTTGGATTCCACTGAGACCCGAGAATTCGTCTCCAAGGAGGAAGACTCGGAAAGCATAGACCTCAGAGTTCCTTCTTCTGGTACCTGGCGATGTATTTATGACATCTGCGGGATTTGCATGATTGATTCTTTAGAGACAAGGGCAAAAATTGATGAGACTATGGCCGAATTTGATCTTATTGCTTTTATTTAGGAATTCGGGCCTTTTGATGAGAATGATGATCTAGTTGAGACTGTAGAGGATGAACATGATTCGACTACTTCCACTGATGAGTTCATTCCTTTTGGTTTAGATCTAGGAGAGAGCTCGCAGGATGACTTTGAGCTTACTTCTTCTGATGACGAGTTCATTCCTTTTCAGTTCGACATTTGTGAGACACCCAAGGCTAGATCTAGACACACTTCTTCGACTGACCCATTCATGCATTGTCACTCTAGGACCAATGAGGATCTTCATCGGGTCGATCCTGATCGATTTTTGCTTAATGTGGACCCCGATATCGACCTCCACCTTATCAGATCCATTCCTCAACGGTCCCACAAGAAGGTTCGCTATCAACCTTCTTGTTCATTTGTACATCCATCTCTTATATATTCGCATTCGTTTACCTCTTTCCATCTCTCGTTCTGCTCAACCACCCCATTCTCGTGTGTGCCTTGCTTAGGACGTACTTTGTCCTAAGTATAGGGGGTGGATGAGCCGAGTGTTCATTCTTTATTCTGTTTCATCACTCTTGTTGTTGCTTATACTTAGATCTCTTTTACCCTAAGTATAGGGGGAGTTATGTGTACATTCGTTTCTATTTTCTTCCATCTTCATATCTCTCTTTTCTTCTTTTCTTTTTCATTTTCCCCCTTTTTGTCAGTCTTCTATACTTAGTATATACTTGGTCCTAAGTCTAGGGGGGTGTGCACCCTGATTTCTTTTCATTCGTTTATCCACTCCACTGTCTCCTCTTCTTGTCTATACTTAGGGATATCTTACCCTAAGGCTAGGGGGAGACAACCTGAGTACAATCTTTTCATTCCCACCCATGACCCTCCTTGTCTTGTGATAGTATGTTATACTTAGGATTATTTGATCCTAAGTAGGGGACATTCAACATCTCATTTATTCACCCATTCCGTATTCATTCTTTAGACTTTTCTATACTCAGTACGAGTTATGTCTTCTCCTTTTCTCTCTAATCTATGAAGACATAGCGCAAACTAAGTACAGGGGGGTCATATATACCACGTATATACTTTAGCCATAACTCGTACTTTTGTATTTTTAATAATAAATATGTCCAACATTCTATATAAAAAACATATCATTAAAACACTTAATAAAAAGATGCATATTATTCCTCAAATTCTTTTTGTATTTACTGATTAATAAATCAGGTAAAAATAATTTTTACAAAATGTTTGAAAAATAGTTTGAAAATGTTTTTAAAAAATCTTTTAAAAACTATTTGGAAAACGTTTTGTTGAATATTTACAACCTTTGTAAAAATATATTGTTTACAAAAAATTATTTTCTTTGTGTGAAATAAAAAATATTTGAAAAATCATTTGTAAATATTTAAAAAATGGTTGCAACATTTTTCAAAAAATCTATATATACTGTTTGAAAATCCTTTGTAAAATGATTTTCAACTGTGTGTAAATATTTGTAAAAATTATTTGTAAAATTATTTTGGACTATAGATTTCAAAATAGTTTGTAAAATGATTTTCAAATAAGTTTGAGGAATATATACATCACACCAAAATTCTTCATCCTTTATATATATCTATAAAAATGACCACTTATACCTTGAAATTCTTAAAATTTAACTTCTTGTAAATATAACATGCATCCCCATTTAAATATTTGTATCTAGTTTTTATGCCAAGATTATTTGTTTTCAATAATCACAAAATATTTGCAAAGCTTAAAATCTAAAAACATTTGCAAAATCGTTTTTGAAAAATACCAAAAAATGCACATGCATCATATTTGCAAAAATCCATAAAAATTTCAAAACTTTGAAAATTACATCACAAAAATATTTTATGCATAGCATTTGCATAACATTCACATTTTTTGAATTGAGTTTGATAATTGAATAAGTCTAAGTAAAATCTGAAGATCGGAGCTTGGTTGGACCTTAAATATACCTAATCACGGGACCTTTAGGGAATTGGAATTGAGGTACTTCAGATCTAGTTGACTTAATTCTTTGAGAATTGTAAGACTTCGTTTAATGGATTCTTGACTACCTAATTAGAGTATTGCAGAGCACACACATGGCTCTTGTCAATAAATACAACTTGGATACATGCACCTTTCACTTGGTTCAACTCAATTGGAGTGGTGAAGGGATTGGATTTGCTGGTATGAGACACACACAAGTGGAAACATTTGTCCTCATCTAGGGAGGGAAGTGCACCCAACCCTTCCAATGGTGTAGATATCTAAAGACATGAGAGTGTAGGTTGCAATAGTGCTTCAAAAGAGGGATAGTCTACTGTCTCAAGAGGAAAAAGTCGTTATATAAATGCTGTTCTAAATAGTTTTCAAAAAAAGAAAAAAAAATAAAAACTCCAAAAAAAGTGGACGGCCTGATTGAAAATAAAATGCCTGACAAAGTGTATATATTTGTGTAGTCAATAAGCAAGCTTGAGATTCAAAGTAAAAACATGTGAACCTGCAGCTGGACGACTTGACTACACTGGACTTGCATCCAAGGATAGATAGCTACACTAGCTACCGTCCATTCTTATCTTCACCCCCTCCTCTTGAGCTGGTTGTCACTTGAATTTAGAAGGGAATACCCCGCTCCTTGAGGAAGGAGTTGTTGGATTAGGGAATCACTGGGTTGTCATGCTGGAGAAGTTGGTCTCTTTATCATTTCAGTTGGGGAGAGCTACTATCACGTACACTGTACGAGTCAGATTCATAGTCATAAGTGTTTGCGTATGAGTTGAAATATTCTACTTGGCAATTGAGGGGACTAGAGCATAGTTTAGGGATTCTCAAAGGCTGTTGGATTTCAAATCCGATTCCCAATAAGGTTCCACCCACACTAAAATTCCAAAGGTCCGACTTAAGCTCCAAACTTTGATTTTGTGAAGACAAGTTTGATAATTGAACTTAATCGATTTTCTTTCTTTTTCTTTTCTTTCTTTTTCTTATTCACTTATTGCATAAGTGTTTGCTAGAGACTAGCAAATGCAAGTATAGGGGGTGATGGATCTCCATTTTATCACCTTTATTCTATCATTTTGGTCGTAAAAACCCTAGTAAATGCATGGAAATACCCTTAATTTGCATAAATTAGCATTCATGCATTGTTATATAAATATTATATAAAATACAATTTTAATGCCAAAATTATAGAATAAAGAAAAGAAAATAAAATGAATAAAATATCGAAGATGTTTTATGATCCTAAACTCCGAGACCTAGGCACCTCGATTACTAGGACGACAAGGAATAAAGTAGGGGGAGATTAGGGCCAATTATACAATAAAATCCTATTTATTAATTCATTCTTTATTCATTTTAGGACCTATTTTATTTTCCACTTGTTATACCTCAAATTTGGGAACGTGTGATCGAAAGAAGGTTGAGGCAAATTTCCAATGTAAAAGAAAACCAATTCAGATTCGTGCCAGGTCGCTTAACGACTGAAGCCATCCATTTGCTGAGGAGAACAATGGAGATTCGTAGAGCTAAAAGGAAGAACCTCCACATGATCTTTATTGATTTGGAGAAGTCTTATGATTCTGTCCCACGAGAGATATTGTGGAGAGTATTGGAGAAGAGACAAATACATGTCCTATACATTAACCTCATAAAGGACATGTATGATAGGGCTTTATCTTATGTAAGGACCCCATATGGGAAGACTTGTTATTTTGACATCAACATTGGTTTATATAAAGGTTCTGCTTTGAGTCCATTGCTTTTTACTTTGATTGTGGACGAGTTGACCAGTCACATTCAAGATGAGTTACGTTGGTGTATGTTATTTGCTGATGATATTGTGTTAATTGACGAGACTAGAGATGGAGTAAATGAGAAGCTTGAGCTATGAAGACATGAGTTGGAGACTAAAGGATTTCGTATAAGTAGGGATAAGACAGAATTTATGGAGCGCACCTTTGATGGAAGCGATGGTGAAGGAATCAAGGTGAAGATTGGTGACGATAACATTCAGAAGAGAGATTCCTTTAGATATATGGGATCTATTATGCAACATGATGGGGAAATTGATGGAGATGTTACTAATAGAATAAATGCAGGATGGCTAAAGTGGAGAGGAGCCTCTGCTGTGCTCTTTGATAATAAAATTCCTTTAAAGATTAAAGGAAAGTTTTACAAGGCAGCCATGAGACCTGCTATGCTTTATGGATCTGAATGTTGGCCTGTGTACCATAGACATGTGCAGAGAATGAATGTAGCAGAAATAGAAAAGCGAAGGTGGATGTGTGGACACACACGTAAATATCGGATTCGGAATGATGCAATCAGAAAGAAAGTTGGTGTAGCTCCAATCAAGGATAAGATGCGAGAAAACCGCTTAAGATGGTTTGGACATTTGCAAAGAAAATCAGCTGATGCACCAGTTAGAAGATGCGAGTGTTGGGATGTTGAGCCGGCTAGTAGAGGGCGAGGACGACCCAAGAAGTGTTGGAAAGAGACCATACGAAGGGATCTTAGTTTTGTGGATATAAGCCCGGGATTGGCCAAGATAGATATGAATGGAGGCAAAGAATCCATGTAGCCGACCCTACTTAATCGTGGGAAAAGGTTTTGTTGTTGTTTGTTTGTTATACCTTAAATAAAGAAACTTTGTACATGAAATTTGGAGATAATAAAATATAGAAAAAACAAACTTTATTTCATATAAATAATACACAGAATAAAAGTTACACTCAAAACAAATTTCCAAAATTCCAAATTCCCAAACACATATCTCTCAAACAAAGATTCAAAATATATCAAAATCACTTTAATTGTATATAACTTTTAATAAGCTATTTAATGAACGTGGTTTCATATTTTTTGGAGTTAAGGTGTGAAAGTTAGGTTTTGGAACCCTATTGTATTATAAAGTTGATTAAAATAATCATTTTATTTATTATTTATTATTTTTATAATTTTGCATTTTTATAATTTTGTAAATATTATTTATAATATATTTACATATTAAAGACTAGAATAAAACACTAAAGAACACACTAAACTAAAACATGTATATAAAATATATAGATGAATATACAATAACTATACCTATATAAATAATATACCTATTTATTTAAGTATAAATAATATATCAGAAAAATATAATGAAAATATATTTAAGTATATAAAAGCAAGTTATAATTATATAAAATAATAAACTAAAATAATAAAATCAAAAATATAAAATAAAAATAAAAGGACACAAAAACATAGGTGAATATATCTATATATTAACACTAAAAGGAAACTTGTAATTATATTCCTCTAAAAAATAAATAAAATTCATAATAAAATACTTCGAAAAATAATAAACATGTTTTATTTTATAATAAAAAATCAATAATATCATTTATTCTTTTTTATTATTTTTAAATAATTTCTGATCGGTTTTTTTTCTGATTGGTCCATGTGGACCAACCAGGTTCCCCCGACCGTTGACATCGATCAACTCTCTGACTGAGGTCTCTAGGTTGTCAGACCTAGAGCCTAGCTCTGTTTATTGACTTTTTTCCCGTCGTTCCTTTCACCAATATTCCTCGATTCCTTCTGCAATTTTTTCCTCAACCCATGCTCATACACGTCGGGTGCTTATCTCATGGTGTGTGTCACTAAATCGAGCGGCGTCCCTCGAACTTCCCCACTACTTGGTCACCTGTACAAAACTCCCCATACAACTTCGATTCGATTTTTGAACCTCCTTTTGATGAAGCCTTGCCTCCTCTGTGTGCTCGGGATTGAGGGCGGTGATAGGGCCTCCTCTAGCCACTTAAAGCAGGGCCCGACAGGGTCTAAGGTCATCTCCACCACCTCCGGCGGAGTACCGCCGTCGAGGTCCACTTCGTAGTTTTACCAGTGAGGTTACCTCTATTTTCTTGCATTTTTGAGCTTAGGTTTAGCCGTTGGTTTAACTTTTGCTTTTAACGTTGCGTTTTAGTAGATAAGATCCTTTCTTCGATGTTCACTAGACCTGCGCTCCGGCGAACTCTCCACCACACTAGCCTCACCTATTTCCCATCAATCGACCACCACATCAAAGCCCCATGGTCCTATTTACTTGTGCTAATGTTTCTTGCAGGTTCTAGAGACGTCAGACGTTACGAGGGGTCGATTTTTGTAACACTGATGGTACCTGAGGCTACCCACGTTCTTTGACCTCACGGCAAAGCAGTGATACTCTCCATGCCATTTTGAAGCCGCCGACCATCAGAGGTCCTGCCCAGGAGAATTTGGGCCAATTTTGAGTCGCAAAGGATGACAAAAGGAGGGAGCTATAATCGGAGGAAGTTCGTTGCGGTAGGGGTTCTTCCTTATTCGTCCACCGACCTTCCCTGCCGTCAGATTCAGAACTCACGCTTAGGTCCACCACAACCATTGGATCTGGGGCCTAACCGTCGTTGGATCTTTTTCCTGGATCTAATCTCAATCTCCCGTCATGAAGCGTCATCGGCTCATCTGGAGGCGACACATGGTAAGTGGATTACGCCTAGCTGTTCGATCTGTGCCCGTTTGGGAATTTTACGTCTTTTACCCAAGCAAGTTTTGTATTTAAAAATTACACATTAAACTTTCATTGGTCGTTATTTAGTTTTGTTATATATGCAACCAGACCCCTCTACTTTTGTTAATTGTGTCCAGGTCCACGCTACATCATCTCACGTGACCCCTCACATGAGGTGGCAATTTTGCAAGCATAACCCTGGAATTTTATGTATTTTGCATTGGACCAAGAACTTTTAACTCAATTATAACATTTTTGAAAAATTACAGAGTGGTCCCTGAAATTTACATTACTTACAAATATACCGCTTCTTGTTACGTAGTTTCTTTATGTTTTTCTCTATTTCTTTAAAATATCACCTTTACTCTAAAAAATCCCAAATAATTAGGATAGGTGCTTGTTAATGTGTTAATCCACATTATAATTTTGCATTGCATTTTTAGACACTTTAAATACTTATTAAAAAATAGCCCTTTTTTCCCTATTTACAGGAGTAAATACCAAAAAAATAGTTTTGAAAAATTCTAAAAAAGTAGTTTTCATATTTATTTTTGTATTTTATAACTCTAGAGCAAAAATCCATAAAAATTATAAAAGAAAATTGAAAAATAAAAAGGCCTAAAAACACCTATAATAATCTCCAAAATTCCTAAAACTCCTAAAAATTATATTTTCTATTTTTGAATTTTATTTATATTATTATAATATTAAAATTAATTTAAAAAATTTTGGACTTGATTTTTCAATTTTTGATATCCATTTCGATTTCGGCTATTTAATTAAACCCCTGATTTGGGGTATTTTTAAATTTAAAAATAGATTAAAAGTAACAAAATTTCCTGAAAAATAAAAAACTGTAAGAGGTCATTTAAAACCCCAAAACATTCTATTCTTTGTATTTTTACTAGTACTATTATTATTATTATTTATATCTATATTTGGCTATCTTGTATATATACTCTTATATATTACTATATTGTATTTATAAAAAGTAAAAAAATATTAAAATATAAAAAGAAAATATAGAAACAGAAAATAAAAATACAAAAATATAAAACAAATATAAAAAAATTAGAAACCCACAAACAAAGAACATATAGACTAATAAGCTCACAATCTCATTTTGCAATTAATTGCCGGATATATCTAATTTGCTACCTGTGTTCGACTCTATACACACATTTCGTAGAGTTATAATAAATTTTAACTCTACATTTACATTTCTTTGTTTGATTTATTTGTTGCTGGTTGATTATTATTTTTATCCAGATTTCCTGTCGGTCACCTCGATGACTGTGTTTCCGCCTTGTGTGGAACACACGACCGCACGATTTTTAGCTTAAACAAATGGCACTGTTGTCGGGAAGCAACTGCTCATAGATTGGTTTTTTGCTTGATTGTGAATATCTGTCTATATTTTTCATTCATTTATTTTCTGTTTTATTTGATATATTTGTTTGAGTTGTCTAATGCCCTCTTTGTTGACTTTGTTGCGAGGTACCGCGGATCGAGGGAGGCTCTCTTTGGAGCGCCTGCGCACCCATGTGAATGCGACATCAGATTTCATACCTAGCACCAAAGGAGGCCTAGAGGGATTTTGAAGAGACAACCACTTTTTTAGCGTTTTCTTTATTTCATTTATTTTTGTAATTTAAGTGAGAGAGAGACTTAATTTGTAATAAACAGGACTCTACCACACTTCACACTTCACGAGGTCCAGTGCTCGCGTGATTGTTCCGTTTGGGGGCCTCATCGGTTTTTCATGGTTTTTCTTGCCTTTTTCTCTTTGTTTCCCAGTTTTGTTTTTTCTATTTTGTGTGATTGATCCCTAGCTTTAGGATTGATTGATGATAACATTAGGTACAAACACCTAATAATACTTGCCTACTCCTATCGTATTCGTTTGGATCTAGTCAAATTTTGAATTGCTTCTCACTTGGTCTTGGAACCACGCATTACGAGAGTCCTCCATATAATGCTTGCAGGTCTCATTGAAGTGGGCAACGAAGAGACTCCAAAACTGAACCCGTAGGTTTCATTCTGAGTCACTAGCATCAATTCTTCACGTTAATAACAATGTCTGTATCTAGGGCAATTTCATTGCCTGCACTACATATACATAGGTTTCAATTCTTCTTAGCATCCTTACATGTAGAGTGTTGTAGGAAAGGTGAGAATTTATCTTTAGCATACGTCATCGTTTTCATCTTGCATTGCTTTCCGACTCTCCCTATAATTTTGAGCACCTAGGAGCTAAAAAGTATTGATTCCTCGTTAGACGCATGCATTGCTTATTAAAAATCCAAAAAAAATTGATAATAATAAAATCGTGGCTGCTAATATTACTTGACCCTAAAAAGATCAAAAAGAAAAATATTTGTCTTGGGGTAAGTAATCCCCTCATTGTCTTTGTTTTAAATTGCTCATGTACACACTAAGTTAGTGCCCAAATCCCATTAAGCCAACCTAAGTGTCTGTATAATTTTTGACTTCTCACCTAACTCTAAAACATACAAGATAAAGAGATCGAACTCTCATTGTCTTCACCGAGTTGAGTAGATGAATTGAGGGGTTTTTTCTTGTGTGTGTCTGTTAATGATTGTGTGTGCGTATACTAGATCCTCTCAAGCATTTGCGCCTTTTCCTTTATATCTCTTGTTTTAACTATCGTGCTCTCCCGGTCATTATCCCTTTGTGTCGAGAGGGTTGACTAGAGCAATTTTTATCCGGACTTTACGGATCCCTTGTACCCTCCAGCCAGTCCACCTCCCTTTTTCCAAAAGGACATTGCTCCTTATTTTTGTACATATCTACCTAACCCACTATTTCAGGATTCGGACTTAGATTCTCACCTACCACCACCATCACCTTCACATTTCAACAATCCACTCTTCTTAGACTATCTTGATCGGGAATGTGATTTTCGTCCACTCCCACCACCCTCATCTGGCTCACCCTATCCTGAGTTTTCCGAGTCACCTTTGATGATGTCCACACTCGAGACCTTGAACCCGATAATGGAATATATGAACTTGAATAAGAACCAGAATGTCGCTCCACTATTTGAGGATAAGGATTAACTTGAAGATTATCATGAAAGCTTGCAATCGCCCAACAAATAAAAAAATGAGAAAAAATTAAAAATACAAAAAGATTTCGGGAGACACTTGGTAGATTCAATATGTGAGGAGAGGTCCCACATGCCTGATCTTTTGACCACACATCCACTCACATTTAGTCCCATACTTGACACTGAGGATGATTGTATAGACTTCTCTTGGCATCCTCGTGTAGATGATGACTCTGATCTCCTCCCTTGTATGGAGGAGGTTCAAAAATTTTAAAAAAATTGTTGACCGAACTCGAAGTGGTGGCAACCATTCATGAGATCATTAAACCCCACTTCAACGGGCCATGACCCATTTATCGGCTCCTTAACCCAAGAAGAGAAAGAAGAGGAGCAGATCTGAGCATCATATCTTCACCATGACCACTTCCCATGCCATCACACACCATCCACTCTAGGAAAAGAATACAACTACGCCTTTCATCAGCTGCACCATCTATGACCTCACATGCGATCACACTCTCCTTTACAGTGGTGCTTTGATTAGTATCATACCCTTCTTACTGGTACAATCTCTTCACTTAGGGCTTCTCACAAAAACCAGGATAATTGTACAGTTTGCTAATGGATCAATAAAGAGGATGGAGGATATTCTAGAGAACGTCGTCATCTCGATTCAGGGCATGAGTTAAACTGTTGATTTTGTTGTATTGCCCATGGAGACCTCCACTGGGGAGCATGCTCCAATCATCTTGGGACGATTTTCCTTGCCTCTATGAGGGTCATGATTGATAATGGATCAGGAGAGATTCTCTTCCGTCTTGTTGATGGGAGCGCTTTGATCATCACTGCACCCACTGCTGACCAGAGACTTGCACCTGATATGACAACACCTATCTTAGCTGACCTCGAGGACTATGACCTTGACGAGACTATCAGAAATTTTCACTTCATGTTAGATTCCACTGAGACCCGAGAATTCCTCTCCAAGAACAAAGACTCGCAAAGCATAGACCTCAGAGTTCCTTCTTATGATACCTGGCAATGTGTTGATGGCATCCGCAGGATTTACACGATTGATACTTTAGAGCGAAGGGCAGAAACTGATGAGACTAAGGTCGGATTTGATCTTGTTACTTTTATTCAGGAATTCAAGCCTTTTCATGAGAATGAGATCCCGTTGAGACTGTAGCGGACGAACATGATTCGACTACTTCAATAAATGAGTTCATTTCTTTTGGATTTGACTTAGGAGAGACCTCACATGGCTACTTTAACCTTACTTCTTTTGATGAGAGTTTGTTCCTTTTCACTTTGACATCTGCAAGACACCCAAGGCCGGACTTAGCCACACTTCTTCCATTGATCCGTCGGTGCCTTCTCACTCTAGGACCAATGAGGATCGCTCACTGGGTCGATCATGATCGATTCTCGTCCGTCGTGTACCCCGATATCAACCTCCACTTGTTAGATCCATTCCTCAATGGTCATGCAAGAAGGTTCGCTTTTAACCTTCTTGATCATCTGTACATCCATCTCTTGTATGTTCGTATTTGTTTACCTCTGTCCATTTCCAGTTCTGCTCAACCTCCCCATTTTCATGTGTGCCTTTCTTAGGACGTACTTTGTCCGAAGTATAGGGGGTGGATGAGCCGAGTGTTTATTCTTCCTTCTGTTTCATCACTCTTGTTGTTGCTTATACTTAGAGCTCTTTTACCCTAAGTTTAGGGGAGTGATGTGTACATTCTTTTCTATCTTCTTCCATCTTCATATCTATCTTTTCTTCTTTTCCTTTTCCTTTTTCTTTTTCTACCAAAAAGGTGTCACTCCTTTTCGTAGTCTTCTATACTTAGGGTGTATTTCATCCTAAATCTAGTGGGGTGTGCACCTTGATTTGTTTTCATTCGTTGATCTCTCCATTGTCTCATCTTCTTGTCTATACATAGGGATATCTTACATTAAGTTTAGGCGGAGACAAATTGAGTATGATATGTTCATTCCCACCCCTGATTCTCCCTACCATGTGTATAGTATGCTATACTTAGGATTATTTGATCCTAAGTATTGAGGGGACGATCAATTTCTCATTTATTCATTAATTCTGTATTCATTCTTTAACTTTTCTATACTCAGTATGAGTTATGTCTTCTCTTTTTCTCTCTGATCTATGAGGACATAACTCAAGCCAAGTATAGGGGGTCGTATATACTGCATATATACTTTAGCCATAACTCGTACTTTTGTATTTTTAATAAAAATATGGCCAACACTTGGTATAAAATACCTATTAAATTCATTAAAACACTTAATAAAATATGCATATTATTTCTCAAATTCTTTTCGTATTTACTGATTAATTAATCATGTAAAAATATTTTTTGCAAATTTTTTGAAAAATAGTTTGAAAATATTTTGAAAACTATTTGGAAAATATTTTATTGAATATTTTCATATTTTGTAAAAATATTTTTCTTGCAAAATTTTTTTTCTTTGTGTGAAATAAAAAATATTAAAAAAAATCTTTTGCTAATGTTTGAAAAAAATGGTTTCAAAATATTTTGAACAATTTATATATACTGTCTGAAAATCCTTTGCAAAATGATTTTCAAATGTATGTAAATGTTTGTAAAAATTATTTGTAAAATTATTTTGGACTATAGTTTTTAAACTTGTTTTTAAATTGATTTTCAAATAAGTTTGAGGAATATATACATCACATCAAAATTCTTTATCCTTTATATATATATATGTATACAAATACCACTTAAACCTTGCAAATTCTTAAAATCTATATTCTTGTAAGTATAAGATGCATCCCTATGTAAATATTTGTACCTAGTTTTTATGCCAAAATCCTTTGTTTTCAAAAACCAAAAAAACTTTGCAAAACCTAAAATCCAAAATGAATTGCAAAATATTTTTTTGGAAAATACCAAAAAATACATATGCATCGTCTTTGCAAAAATCCATAAAAAGTTCAAAGCTTTGAAAATTGCATCACAAAAATATTTTTTGCTGAGCATTTACTTTTTTTGGATTGAGTTTGATAATTGAACAAGTTTAAGTAAAATTCAAAGATTCGAGCTTGGTTGGACCTTAAATCTACCTACTCATAGAAACCTTACAGGAACTGGAATTGAGGTACTTCAGGTCTAGTGGACTTAATTCTTTGATAATTGTGAGACTTGGTTCAATGAATTCCTGATTTCCTAAGTAGAGCATTTCAGAGCACATGCACGACTCTTGTCGATAATGACCTAACTTGGACACATTTTCCTTTCACTTGGCTCAACTCAATTGGAGTGGTGCAGGGATTGGATTTGCCAGTATGAGACCCACACAAGTGGAAACATTTGTCCTCATCTAGGTAGGGAAGTGCACCCCAACCCATCCAGTGGCAAAGATATCTAAAAACATGAGAGTATGGGATGTAATAATGCTTCAAAAGAGGGATAGTCTATTGGCTCAGGAAAACTCCTTATGTAAATGCTGATGTAAATAGTTTTTCAAAAAAACAAACAAAATAACAAAAACTCCAAAAAAATGGACATGCCTGAAAATAAAATGCATGCCGGAGTGTATATATTTGTATAGTCGATAATAAAGTTTGAGCTTCAAAGTCAAAAGATGTGAGCCTGCAGCTGGATGACTTGACTACACTGTTCTTGCATCCTCGGATAGGTAGCTACATTGCCTACCGTCCATTCTTCTCTTCACCCCTCCTCTTGAGATGGTTGTCACTTGAACTTAGAGGGGAATTCCCTGCTCCTCAATGAAGGAGTTGCTATATTGGGGAATCACTGGGTTGTCATGCTAGAGAAGTCGGTCTCTTTGTCATTTCAGTTGGGGAGAGCCACTATCACATACACTGTATGAGTCAGATTCATAGTCACAAGGGTTTGCGTATGAGTTGAAATATTTTGACCTGGCTATTGAGGAGACTTGAGTAGAGTTTTGGGATTCTCAAAGGCTGTTGGATTTCAAATTCGATCCCCAATAAGGTTCCGCCCATACTAAAGTTACAAAGGTCTGACTTAAGCTCCAAACTTTGATTTATTAAGACAAGTTTGATAATTGAACTTAGGACATTTTCTTTCTTTTCTTTTCTTTGTTTTTCTGCACTTATTACAATAGTGTTAGCTAGGGACTAGCAAAGGAAAGTATAGGGTGGTCATGAATCCCAATTTCATCACATTTATTCTATCATTTTGACCTTAAAAACCTAGTAAATGCATGTAAATACCTTAATTTGCATAAATTAGTATTCATGCATTGTTGTGTAAATATTGTATAGAATACAATTTTTAATGCCAAAATTATAGAATAAAAAAATAAAAAGAATAAAATATCCAAGATGTTTTATGATCCGAAACCCCGAGACATGGTCTCGATGACTAAGTCGATAAGGAATAAAGTAGGGGAGATAAGGGTCAATTATACGATAAAAATACTATTTATTAATTAATTCTTTATTCATTTCGGTCTATTTTATTTTCCCCTTGTTATACCTCAAATAAAAAAACTTTGTACATGAAAGTTGAAGATAATAAAATATAGAAAAATACAAAATTTATTTCATACAAAAATAATACACAGAATAGAAGTTATACTCAACATTAATTTCCAAAATTCCAAATTCCCAGACCCATATCTCTCAAATAAAAACTCAAAATATATCAATATCACTTTAATTATATATAACTTTTAGTAAGCTATTTAATGAAGGTTTTTTTATATTTTTGGAGTTAAGGTGTGAAAGCTAGGTTTTGTACCCCTATTGTGTAATATACCCGATTTATACAATCATTTTATTTATTATTTACTACTTTTAAAACTTTATATTTTTTTAATAAGTTTGTAAATATTATTTTAATATATTTACATATTAAACTAGAATAAAAAACTAAAGAAAACACTAAACTAAAATATGCATATAAAATACATAGATGAATATATAATAACTACACCTATATAAATAATATGCCTATTTATTTAAGTGTGTATAATATATGAAAAAATATAATAAAAATATATTTAAGTATCTAAAAATAATAAAAATAAAAGACACAAAAACATAGATGAATATACCTATATATTAACCCTAAGAAACTTGTGATTATATACCTCTAAAAAATAAATAAAAACGTGATATAATACTAAGAAAAATAGTAATCATTTTTATTTTATAACCTAAAATAATAAAAGTGCTTATTATTTTTTATCAATTTTTTAAATAATTTCTGGTCGGGTTTTTTCTTATTGGTCCACGTGGACCAACCAGGTCCACCCGAACATTGACCTTGGTCAACTTTCTGACTGAGGTCTCCAGGTTGTCATACCCATTACCTAGTCTTGTTTCTCGACTTTTTCCCCGCAGTTGCTTTCACCAATCTGCCTCGATTCCTTCTGTAAATCTTTTCCTCGACCCATGCTTATACACGTTGGGTGCTTATCTCGTGGGATGTGCCACTGAGTCAAGCGGTGTCCCTCGATCATCCCCACACCTTGGCTACCTGTACAAAACCCCCATACAACTTCGATCATATTTTCAAACCTCCTTTTGACCTAGCCTCCCCTCCTAGTGTGCTCAGAATTGAGGGCGATGACAGGGCCTCCTCCACCCTCTTAAAGAGAGGCCCGGCAGGGTCTAGGGTCGTCTCCACCACCTCCGACAGAGCGCCACCGTCAAGGTCCACTTCTTGGTTCTACCAGTGGGGTACCCTCTATTTTCTTGCAATTTTTAGCTTAGGATTAGCCACAAGTTTAATTTTTGCTTTTAATGTTACGTTAGTAGCTAAGATCCCTTCTTTAAAGTTCACCGGAGCTGCGCGTCGGTGAACTCTCCACCGCAGCACCCTCACCCGTTTCCCCTCGATTGACCTTCACATCAAATCCCCAAGACCCTCTTTGCTTGTGCTAAATTTGCCTATAGGTCCTGGAGACTTCAGACCTCGCGAGGGGTCGATTTTTGTAACACAGCTGGTACCTGGGGCGGCTCTTGCTCTTCGACCTCGTGGCGGACCACTGGCGCTCTCCACGCTATTTTAAAGCCACCGACCATTAGAGGGCCTACCCACTAGCATTTGGGCCAATTTTTAGCTTCAAAGGACGGAGGAGGGAGCTATAATCGGAGGAAGCTCGTTGTGGCAGGGGTTCTTCCCAGTTCATCCACTGGCCTTCCCCGTCGTCGGATTGAGAACTCGCGCCCAGATCTGCGACAACCGTTGGATCTAGAGCCTAACTGTAGTCAAATCTTTCGCTTGGATCTAATCTTAGTCGCCCGTCACGAAGTGTCATCAGCTCATCTGGAGGCGACGCATGGTAAGTGGATCGTGCCTAGCCGTTCGATATGCGCCCGTTTGGGTATTTCGAGTCTTTTACCCAAGCAAGTTTTGTATTTAAAAATTAGACTTTAAACTTTCATCGATTGCTTTTTAGTTTTGTAATATTTGTAACCAGACCCCTCTACTTTTGTTAATTGCATCTAGGTCCACGTCACCTCACGTGACGCCTCAAGCGAGGAGGCAATTTTGCAAGTTTAACCCTAGAGTTTTGTGTATTTCACATTGGACCAAGAAATTTTTAATTCAGTTATAATTTTTAGGAAAAATTGCAGAGTGGCCACTAGACTTTACTTTATTTACAAATATGTTCCTAGTAGTAATGTAGTTCCCTTATGTTTTCTCTATTAATTTAAAATATCACTTTCACTCCAAAAAAACCCCAAAAAATAGGATATGTGCATGTTAATGTGTTGATTAACTCTATAATTTTGCAATGCATTTTTAGGTACTTTAAATATTTATTAAAAATCAAAGATTGTCATTTTTATCCCTATTTATAGTAGAAAATACAAAAAATATAAAATAGTTTTGAAAAAATCCAAAAAAAATAGTTTTCATATTCATTTAGTTATTTTATATATCCTAACCAAAAATCCATAAAAATTATAAAAGAAGACTCTTAGAAGTAAAAAAGACTAAAAAACACCTATAAAAATGTCCAAAATTCCTAAAAATCCCAAAAATTATATTTTATGTTTCTGAATTTTATTTATATTATTATTATATTAAAATTAATTTAGAAAATCTTGGACTTTTTTTTGTATTTTTCATTTCTATTTCAATTTCGGGTATTTAATTAAACCCTGATTTAGGGTATTTTTGACTTAAAAAATACATAAAAGTTAGCCAAAAAATCTGAAAAATCATAAAACGGAAAAAAATCATTTAAAACACAAAAATATTATATTTTCTACATTTTTACTATTTTTATTATTATATCTATATTAGGCTATACTGCTTATATACTCTTATATATAATTATATTGTATTTATAAAAAGAAAAAAGAAGAAAAAATTAAAAGAAAATATAAAAAATAGAAAATTAAAAATCAAAATACAAAAATATAAAATGAAATAAAAAATTTAAAACCCACAAAAAAGAACATATAGACAAATGTGCTCACAATCTCATTTTGCATTTAATTGCCCGATCTATCTTGTTTGCTTGGTGTGTTCGATACTCTACATACTTACATTATACAAGCATTTTGTAGAGTTATAATAAATTTTAACTCCGCATTTACATTTCATTACTTGATTTATTTGTTGCAGGTTAATTGTTATTTTTATCCGGAGTTCTTGTCAGTCACCTTGACAACTGTGTTCCCGCCTTGTGTGGAACATACGACCGCATGATTTTTGGCTTAAATAATGAGTCTGGAGAGGAGATAGCTGCCCGAGTACCCACGTCATGGAGGGTTTGTGTGCACTACAAAAGATTGAATCAGGCTACTAAGAAGGATCATTTCCCACTACCATATATTGATCAGATTATCGAGAGGTTAGCTGGGAAGAGTCGTTACTATTTTCTTGATGGGTACTCAGGACACAATCAGGTAGCCATAAAACCCGAAGACTAGGACATATGCTTTTAGACAAATGTGCTTTGGTTTATGTAATGCACCGGCTACATTCTTCAAACTTCTCATACATGGTGGATGAATGTTTAGAGATCTTCATGGATGACTTTTCAGTCTACGGTGATGGGTTTGATGCTTCTCTTGCTGTCCTAGACCGAGTACTTCAACGTTGTATCGAGTTCAACCTTGTTTTTGAAGGATATGGCAAAGATCCTTAAGCGCATCATGGAAGCATGATGATCGCATCGAACGTGATTGGGAGCGACTAGTCACACTAGTCACTCTAGGCAGCGGAATTTAAAAAAATTAAAATGATGAAACCACATGATCCAAGAACACTTCTTGGATTGTTTAATATAAACCATAATAGGTACTAGGGTTATCTCTTGAAGCGTGGTTGCGATCAAGTATCTAAATAAAGAGACCTCCTGTCTCAAGTCCGATCCAATGGAGGAGACGCTTGTGAGCACGTTGATGGGACACGTGCTCCTCGCAATACATGTTGATGATGCAAGAGGCGGATCTCCTAAGCTCATCATACAAGATCCGACATCTTCTACACAAGCGAGGCACACTAAAGGAGATGGAGATCCATGAGTAGATGATCCGGCAACATAATGATAATGTTGCGACAATGACGACTTTCTATTGGGCTCCATGGTGGACGCCCACAATGAGAGAGAGGTAGAGGACCTTTGGCGTGTAGACAACGAGAGAGAGAGAGAGAGAGAGATCTTATGGATTGATCATATATCTTGAAGAGCAAGGGGTGCCTCTTCTTATATAGGGTTCTGGGAGTCCATTGGATCCCAATCCATGGACGTCACACAATCAATGGGTGAGATTGATTTATGTTTCTTTCAATGTCTATGATCTTGTTGTGAAAACACAACAACAATTAATATAATATAATATAATATATATTGATAAATCAATATAAGTTAATTTCAAATTAAATCAATTACCTAGACTTGGAGAAAATGAGGAGACTAACCACATCCCCTAAAAAAGGGGGGACAACCACCAATCATCTCATGAGATCTCATTATCTCATTGAAGGATATGGTTAGATCCTCAAGCGCATCACAAAAGCATGATCGTCATATCGGATACGACGGAGAACGACTAGTCGCACTAGTTGTTGTATGCAGCGGAAATTAAAATTTTTTGATGCGACGAAACTACATGATCCAAGAGCACTTCTCGGATCGTTTCGTCTAAACCACAAACAAGTATTAGGGTTACCTCTTGAAGTGTGGTTGCGATCGAGTCTCTAAACGAAGATACCTCCTGTCTCAAGTCCGATCCGATGGAGGAGACGCTTGCGAGCGTGGGGATGAACTGCGTGCTTCTCGCAATCCATGTTGATGATCCAAGCGGTAGGATCTCCTGATCTCGACACACGAGATCCAGCGTCTTCTTCATGAGTGAGGCGCACCGAAGGAGACGGAGATCCACGAGCAAACAATCGGGCATCATAACGACGACGCTGCGACGAAGGAGAACCTCTCTAGGGCATCCATGGTGGACGACCACATGAGAGGAAGAGAGAGACTAGGCATGTGAAGAGAAAGAGAGAGAGAGAGAGAGAAATATGCTTCTCAAGCATTGTGTGTAAAGAAGAGAAAAGGGGTGCCTCTCCTTTTATAACATTTTGGGATCCATGGATCTCAATCCATGGGACAACACAAATCCAATGGCTCTCATTGATTGTGTTTCTTTCAATGGTCATGATTTATTGCTAAAAACACAACAAAAATTAATTTAATTTAATTAAATATATATTGAATAAATCATCAATATATAAATTAATTTAAAACAAATTAATATAGGAGATTTAGGAAGGAGGCATGCCTCCCTTCCATAAAGGGGGTGGTGGCACTCCTTGAATCCAATTCAAGGAGGCCGTCCATCCTCCTTAATATGAAGGAGGAACTCCTCTTCCTAATTCATGAGATCTCATATCTTATGAAAATCTCCATTATTTACTACAATTATTGTTGTAAATTATTCACACAAATAATCCATAATTATTTTGTGAACATTGCAATCATGCCATTGGAAATTAGTGAATCATATTCACAACCCAAAATAAAATGTAAATTACATTTTCAATTTAATGTCCAATGTGAATCCAATTCACATCAACATTTAATTAACAAATGATTACAAATATCTCTCTCTTATATATTATAAATCACATTTATAATATATATGACTAATATGGATATTTCTATCCACATTATTCATATTCGTGATAACTAAATCATATTTAATCACCTTGGATCTCATTTCTCTTGTTATGAATCACATTCATATCATTTACATCTTTGATAATTATATCACATTTAATTATCTCAGATAACTTTCTTTATAATATGAATCAAATTCATATTACTCATGATAATTAAATCTCATTTAATTATCCATTTTCTCAATGCTTGGATATATATATATATATATCAACAATAGAATTATCCATGAACTCCTTCAATGATAATGCGCTTTCTCTGCAGATACTTGGAGATAGGGACAGGGCGATTGTATTGTTCAACGTATAGTGACTTGGATATTGAGATCATATCTCAAATCCAGATCACGGGCCTCTCATAGATGCTTGATTAAATCAAGACCGTAAATATAATATTCTCATTGCATCTGAATCACATTCAGATCAATGTCCAACATTTGGACTAAGATCAGATTACTTTTCTACTAAGAGGAGTCACTAAAATCCAGACCCGTTTCATCACTCCCGAGGAATGGAAGCATCATGGTTATACAATCGTTTATGATCACATCACCCTCAGGTATTCCCAATACCTGTACATCCTGCATACTGGAAGACTCAGAATAAACCCGAAGTATTGGTTCAACTTTATACTGTCTATTTCATGGTTTTATCAGTAAGTTTCTCATTCGATCATTGGGAGTCGGTATCGATCATATACTTTCCAAAAGAATATTTCATACCTAGGTCTTGATAATCTACTTTCCAAAAGTATATATCAAACCTACAAATTCAGTCAAGCTTCCAAAGCGAGACGATCGTGCACGGAATTTGATTCTTCCCAATATCTCATGAGTGAGCTCATGTCTTCCGGTCCAATGAATGAACCTGTATGATCCCTTTGAGAGATCGTACTACTCATATGCCCTTATATGCACACCAGCGCACCGGTGTATTGTTCCACGTATAGTGACTTGGATATTGAGATCATATCTCAAATCCAGATGACGGGCCTCTCATAGATGCTTGATTAAATCAAGACCGTAAATCTAATCTTCTCATTGCATCTGAATCACATTCTGATCAATGTCCAACATTTGGACTAAGATCAGATTACTTTTCTACTAAGAGGAGTCACTAAAATCCAGACCCGTTTCATCACTCCCGAGGAATGGAAGCATCATGGTTATACAATCGTTTATGATCACATCACCCTCAGGTATTCCCAATACCTGTACATCCTGCATACTGGAAGACTCAGAATAAACCTGAAGTATTGGATCAACTTTATACTATCTATTTCATGGTTTTATCAGTAAGTTTCTCATTCGATTATTGGGAGTCGGTATCGATCATATATTTTCCAAAAGCATATTTCATACCTAGGTCTTGATCATCTACTTTCCAAAAGTATATATCAAACCTACAAATTCAGTCAAGCTTCCAAAGCGAGACGATCGTGCACAGAATTTGATTCTTCCCAATATCTCATGAGTGAGCTCATGTCTTCCGGTCCAATGAATGAACCTGTATGATCCCTTTGAGAGATCATACTACTCATATGCCCTTATATGCACACCAGCGCACCGGTGTATAGAACTTGGTTAGGTCATCAACTTATTGATATGCCAAATGTACATACTCAGACATATAGCAACACATCTGTCTCCGGTCAGAGGATGTGTGCATGTATCGTGACAGCATACGATATAGGACTTTGGTTATCTCGATCTCGTCAAGTCAACTCTTTGACCTAACTAATCTGACACCTCCGAATCTCTATTCCTATACAGAGGATCTGCATCAAGAGGTCGGTCAGATATCAGCATTTAGAGATAAGGATTGCCATCTCCCACTCAGGCTAGAGATCATCTCTTAACAATCATTTGACGGTGCTTGATGAGTCCTCAATCTAACTCTTTAGATATTCATCCAAGCACCAACCTCTATGATTCAACAGTTGAATCAACAACTGTATGATCATCAAGATGGCCATGGTACATAACCCTAATTGTACTAAGGGACATATTATGCAATTTATTCATTCTTCATTTCCGATCAGGGAATGATATTTGCAATAACATTTATTGCATAATGGCTCGCCGTGGGCTCGCATGTCCAACAATCTCCCACTAGCCCAAAGAACCATTAATGGGCTAATCATTTAAACCCACAGTCATGTGACAATCATAGGCTATTTAGAAAATAGCTAGGTAAGCTGATCAGTCACTCTGTTCCCACGAGACTACGACAAGTCCTTTTATGGCACTTGCATATCCCCAGTAACAATGCTTGCATTTAATGCGAATGTTGCATTTCATGCAACCAATACTCAATCTTGTTAAAGCCATTATAGTGTCCTTGACATTATAGCTTAATAATTGTTATAACCAGTATTTCCATAATCCTTATCAGAATACCCTTATTCCTGGAGATCTCTATCTCCTAAGGTATCCACAATTAAGACCTTTTAGATCTCTATCTATAAAATCTTAAGCTTTTGAAGATAAGACTTTGAGATCACTATCTCAAAAATCTTGTCATCTTTAAAGATAATGTTATTACTGCAATCAAGTGTTTTATCTCTATAGTAGTATTAGTAACAGTTTACTACTCCCACTGCATGGCAGTCATCTAGCTTTTATACACATCTAGTATACACCCGGCTTCTCAGAACTGATGCCCAAGGGCAAGTAGTTCTAGCATTCACTTCCTAAACTCTTTGAGGTGCTATCCCTTTAGATAGGTCAATACCATATCTTAAGGGATGGAAGCCTTTCTTGGAATTTCCAAGAATAGAATATGTCCAAGGTGTACTACTAATGTGACAGTCCCAATACCCTCTTCTCTTTGCTTCTGAACACCTTCAGAACTAAGATCCAAGAGGTATCCTTGAGATCATATCTCAAGTTATGGAACAACCATATTAGAAAACACTTATTATTATCCTTATATCATTTTAAATGATTAGGATATCATATACATTTAGCACGATGAACACAAAAAAGGCACTCCCACTAAGCTTCACATGGCTCATCAAGATTCTATCTGAAATCATAACATTTATAATCTCATCAAATCATATTGTCCAACTTCAAGAAGCTTATTTGAGTCCATAGATGGATTCCTTAGCTTGCTCACCTTGCTTTCCTCAACCACGAAACCCTGGGGCTATTTCATGTAAATATCCTCAGAGAGGTATTCGTAGAGGAATGCAATCTTGACTTACATCTTGAGGATGCAATAGTCAAGTTGTGTAGCCAAGGTCAGCAATATTCTGATGATTTTAAGCATGGTCACCGAAGAGCAAGTATCATCGCAAGCAATGTCTTCTCTTCCGGTGTGTAGCTCATGGCTACGAACCGTGCTTTGAAGGTCTCTACCTTCTCATCAGGCTCCCTTTCTCTTGTAGATCCATTTACACCTTTACAGGTCTTACCTATATAGGTGGATCCTCGAGTGTCCGTATACAACACTTGTATATGAAGTCTACATTAGACTTGCTAACATCCATCTATCCATGCTATGATCTTCAGAAGCTTCATCACATGAAGTTCGATCATTGTCAGATTTCTCCGACACATGGGATCCTTACTCAAACTCATTTGAAGAGGTTTTAGTGCTTCATCTTTAATTGTCCTTTTAGTTTCCAATTTCAGGAGGCTCATTATCTTTTCAGGATTAAATGATTTCCTACACATCATTTTCATCTTGATTCTCAAGAGTCTCAACCTCTAAGAATCACATTCTAAGAGATGAGAAATTTTAAGAATCTCAAGGTCATAAAGTAGGTATCCAATACCATCCTTTATTTTCCTAATGAAGCAACACTCTCAAGTGCTAGATTCCATCATGCATGGAACCTTTTTAAGGATATACATTGTAGTATCTACTACACATATATACTTGGAAACTAAGGGATAAATATGCTAAAATTCATCATTGATAAGATCATGTCACACATGATTCAATTGTATCTCCCTATAACTCTATTGAGTTAAGGTATATTAGGAGGATTGAGATAGAAACGATATTCATATCTCCATAAGGTATCCTTTGAATTCATCTAACAGGCACATGCTACCTTGATTAGATCAAATTCATTTTATCTTCCTTCAAACTTTGGTTGTAGACCAAAATTATGTGAAATCTTTGAACATTTCAAAGGTTTCTAAGTGAAGAAAAGAAATCTCATATCATACATAATCATCAGTAGATATCATATGTCCATAATATTTACTATGATATAGAGGATCCACATACATCAATATGTATGAGATCCTGAATACCTTGACATCTTACACCATTCCCAAAGAAGGGTGTATTGGACATTTTACTTTGAATACAATATTCATAAGTATGTAAGTTTTGAAATTTTAGACATTCTAAAGTTTCATCTCTTACTAGTCTATTGATCAAATCAATAGAAAAATGTCCAAGGCTTGATGCTAGATCATTGTCAAATGATCTTCATCCTCCTATTGATCTTAAGGTTTTAATTTCAGTATTTAGAAATGTTAATGAACCATTCATTAATTTTCTAATTTAGTGGAGTCCACTACATTTTTAGATTACTCTCTGAAATATCTCCATCATAACTATTATGATAGAATTATTACATAATTCATCTTTATTTCCAACATTTAGAAACAAACAATGAGTGTATTCTTAGTCTAGGTCATAGAGACATTCTCTAAGACTAAGGGCTCTCCCACTGAAATTAACAAGTCTACCAATCCAACAGAGATTGTTGCAACAATTGCATCAATATCCATGTGGATAACTATAGACCTTAAGATCAAAATTTCCAATCTTCTAAAACATATGCAACCCATTGCAAGTGTTATAGGAGATTGAGATACAATTACAAGACTTTAAGCAAGTCAATTTCAATGATTTATATGTAGATTATTCTGATGCTCTATCCGAGTCCTTCTCTAAGGATTCTAGAAAGACTTGATAGTCATACTATCAACACATCAACTTATTGAAGTATTGGCATTCATCCAACTCTTCGAATGACTTATGGAAGTCATAGATGTACAGTCAACTCTTTGACCATACTTCTTACTTGGGTCCAACCCATGCTTCCATTGTGCTCCCTTTATCCATAAACAACCACTGCTTAAGACTAAGGATCTCTTATGTCAAATTCAAAAGAATTCAACGTAAGAGCATTTCAACATTTATACATGCTTCATTAAATTCATACAATATGAATATTATGAAGCTTCATGAATGACTAGAGTATAGACAATAGAATGATGACACTCATCATGTCTACATCCATCTAGACTCTTGAAACATTGGTTCAGGTAGGTATTCAAACATTTTGAATACATCATCTCTTATGGAGCCACCATTCTGCATGATGCAGAGAACCATGTCATTCATGATTAGATGTTCAGAGCACATATGTATGCCAGAATATCTTCTTAGATTTTATAAGGATTATTTGACAATTGCGATCATTATCGACATGTCACTTCTAAAGTACATCAGATGAGAGATCAAGACTATAGAGACATACAAACCCTAGGGTTGTAGTCCTATTATCTATTTAATTGCCATTCCTCAATATTATGAGGAAACTTGCACATTGCAAGCACATACATTATGTGTCCAATGCAAGCACAATATCTGGATCATGAGTCCAATCCATGATATTTTACTGGTTATTATTGAGTATAACATTGAGTGGGTTTAAAGGATTATCTGAAATAAGAAATTTGCATAAATATATATAAACATTTTACTTTGATTTAGGAATTTTTATATCAATTTTGTCTTGCCTTGTCAACACTGAAAGTTCATTCCCTTAATCACTTTCAATGTAAGAGATATACTTACCATTATATCTCAGCAAGATCTAGGATCTCCTTCCTTATCTTTGTTACATCCCAATAATATGAGAATCTGCAACTCCTATAAAAAGAAGCGGGAACACATTCCGCCTTGCAAGTCCAACTTGCATCTCCCAATTCGGTCTTTAATGCCCGGGCCCACCACCCCTAAGGATATGTTGACCCGTCATTAATTGAACCAACCATCAACAGTAATAGTACTCGCTATGCGCAATCCAATACAGCCCCGATAATATGAGGATCCGATATTGGGGTCACTACGCATACGGCCTTACTCTTTTGAGAAGCAAAGAGCCCGATCCAGATGAGCTTGCATACAGGAGCTGTCACTTCGGACAGGCGTCTCCTACATACAATCCCTGGCAACGGAACCCTTCGCCTTGACGGGAGACCATGGATGTCACTTATGTGATCCTCCATATCATATTCAAATTCTAATTAATCATTATGAATCATATTCATTATAATTAATTCTTCCACGGGAAATAACATCTCTATTCATAATAGAGTATTTTAATTTTAATTAGATTCCAATTAATCTAATCATATTAAATTAATGATCCAATTAATATCCAACAAACATTTTATTGTTACTTGAATTATGGTATTATCTCAAATACGTATTATTTCGAATTTTAATAATTAGAAATGATTTCCTCAGCATTATATTAACCCTACCCGCTGTCATGACCAGTACCGACGAGAGTGGGACGGATCACATACGTTGCAACCCGCAACCCCAATGCTCTCCGACTAGACACCATATCCACCTCGGGAAAGGATAATGCAAAATAGATCACTTTGTATTTGAGATGATCATCGGTTCTTCAACCGAAATTATACCATATTATAATAATCAAAACAATTTTGATTAACATTATAATGAGATTTGCTAAACAAATCTCAAGTCCTATTCAAGCAACATGTTTGTTGAATGTTGATCATGTAGATCATGTAACCAATTAGTAATCTAGATCACATCTAGTCAATTATTGGTTAAGGGTAATGTAATTTAAGGAAACAATTATCATCAAATATTTCTCAAATATTTATGCACAATTATTCCAGGAAATTAAACAATTTAGTTTTACTAATTGATTAAATGACAATCACTAGGTTCTTGATTAGGAAAGAATTTCCAGTAGTGACCCTCACTTATTAAAAATACCATATCTCAATCAATTTAAATCCAAATTAAGCAAAGTAAGTTTCTAAAGTTTGCTAAATTGATTTACAACAGAACCTAAGTGATTTGCATACATTTCAAGGCGTTTTAAATCCATAATTAATATCTTAATTACGTCATGATCCGTAGTCCCCGAAACAGTGGATACATGTTCACCAAAATGAGCATAACTTGAGCATACGGAATCCAAATCACGCAAACTCAGATCCTATGGTTTCCTTATTTAATGGGGAACAAAATTTAATTATATTTTCGTGTTTAAATAATTTAAACAGTGCCGAAAATAATATCAAAACAGATATGCGAAAATCAAATGCAAGAAAACTTTCGCAAGCCCTAATGAACCCAAGTCGTCCTCGATTTATGGATCGTATCCAAAAATACCAACCTGGCTTTGATACCACTTGAAGTATATGGTTAGATCCTCAAGCACATCACGGAAGCATGATCGTCGTATCGGATACGACGGAGAACGACTAGTTGCACTAGTTGTTCTATGCAACGGAAATTAATTTTTTTTTCATGCGACGAAAGCACATGATCCAAGAACACTTCTCGGATCGTCTCATCTAAACCACAAACAAGTATTAGGGTTACCACTTGAAGCGTGGTTGCGATCGAGTCTCTAAACGAAGAGACCTCCTGTCTCAAGTCCGATCCGACGGAGGAGACACTTGCGAGCGCGGGGATGAACCGCGTGCTTCTCGCAATCCATGTTGATGATCCAAGCGCTAGGATATCCTGATCTTGACACACGAGATCCGACGTCTTCTTCACGAGCGAGGCACACCGAAGGAGACGGAGATCCACGAGTAAACAATCGGGCAACATAACGACGACACTGCGGCGATGGAGAACCTCTCTAGGGCATCCATGGTGGACGACCACATGTGCGGAAGAGAGAGACTAAGCATGTGAAGAGAAAGAGAGAGAGAAATATGCTTCTCAAGCATTGTGTGTAAAGAAGAGCAAAGGGGTGCCTCTCCTTTTATAACATTTTAGGATCCATGGATCTCAATCCATGGGACAATACAAATCCAATGGCTCTCATTGATTGTGTTTCTTTCAATGGTCATGATTTGTTGCTAAAAACACAACAACAATTAATTTAATTTAATTTAATATATATTGAATAAATCATCAATATATAAATTAATTTAAAACAAATTAATATAGGAGATTTAGGAAAGAGGCATGCCTCCCTTCCATAAAGGGGGTGGCGGCACTCCTTGAATCCAATTCAAGGAGGCCGTCCCTCCTCCTTAATAGGAAGGAGGCACTCCTCTTCCTAATTCATGAGATCTCATATCTTATGAAAATCTCCATTATTTACAACAATTATTGTTGTAAATTATTCACACAAATAATCCATAATTATTTTGTGAACATTGCAATCATGCCATTGGAAATTAGTGAATCATATTCACAACCCAAAATAAAATGTAAATTACATTTTCAATTTAATGTCCAATGTGAATCCAATTCACATCACCATTTAATTAACAAATGTAAATTACAAATATCTCTTTCTTATATATTATAAATCACATTTATAATATATATGATTAATATGGATAGGGTTATCCACATTATTCATATCCATGATAACTAAATCATATTTAATCACCTTGGATCTCATTTCTCTTGTTATGAATCACATTCATATTATTTACATCTTTGATAATTATATCACATTTAATTATCTCAGATAACTTTCATTATAATATGAATCAAATTCATATTACTCACGATAATTAAATCTCATTTAATTATCCTTTTTCTCAATGCCTGGATACATATATCAACAATAGAATTATCCATGAACTCCTTCAAGGATAATGCGCTTTCTCCGCAGATACTTGGAGATAAGGACAGGGCGATTGTATTGTTCCACGTATAGTGACATGGATATTGAGATCATATCTCAAATCCAGATCGCGGGCCTCTCATAGATACTTGATTAAATCAATACCGTAAATCTAATATTCTCATTGCATCTGAATCACATTCAGATCAGTGTCCAACATTTGGACTAAGATCAGATTACTTTTCTACTGAGAGGAGTCACTAAAATCCAGACCTGTTTCATCACTCCCTAGGATTGGAAGCATCATGGTTGTACAATCATTTATGATCACATCACCCTCAGGTATTCTCAATACCTGTACATCCTGCATACTGGAAGACTCAGAATAAACCTGAAGTATTTGATCAACTTTATACTGTCTACTTCATGGTTTTATCAGTAAGTTTCTCATTCGATCATTGGGAGTCGGTATCGATCATATACTTTCCAAAAGCATATATCATACCTAGGTCTTGATCATATACTTTCCAAAAGTATATATCAAACCTACAAATTCAGTCAAGCTTCCAAAGCGAGACGACCGTGCATGGAATTTGATTCTTCCCAATATCTCATGAGTGAGCTCATGTCTTCCGGTCCAATGAATGAACCTGTACGATCCCTTTGAGAGATCGTATTACTCATATGCCCTTATATGCACACCAGCGCGCCGGTGTATAGACCTTGGTTTGGTCATCAACCTATTGATCTGCCATATGTACATACTCAGACATATAACAACACCTCTGTCTCCGGTCAGAGGATGTGTGCCTGTATCATGACAACATACGATATAGGACTTTGGTTATCTCGATCTCGTCAAGTCAACTCTTTGACCTAACTAATCTGACACCTCCGAATCTCTATTCCTATGCAGAGGACCTGCATCAAGAGGTCGGTCAGATATCAGCCTTTAGAGATAAGGATTGCCATCTCCCACTCAGGCTGGAGATCAACTCTTAACAATCATTTGATGGTGCTTGATGAGTCCTCAATCTAACTCTTTAGATATTCATCCATGCACCAGCCTCTATGATTCAACAGTTGAATCAACAGTTGTATGATCATCAAGATGGCCATGGTACATAACCCTAATTGTACTAAGGGACCTATTATGCAATTTATTCATTCTTCATTTCAGATCAGGGAATGATATTTGCAATAACATTTATTGCATAATGGCTCGTCGTGGGCTCACATGTCCAACACTCATGATATCTCATTATCTCACGAGATCTCATTATCTCATGAGATCTCAAAGATTTACAACAACTATTATTGTAAATTATTCCACAAAAATAATTCATAATTATCTTGTGAAATTTGTGATAATGCCACTAGAAAAATATAGATCACATTCACATCCCAAAACAAAATGTAAATTATATTTTCAATTAATTATCCAATGTGAATCCAATTCACATCAATAATTAATCAACAAATATAAATCATAAATAGTTATCTCTTATATATTATAAATCACATTTATAATATATATGATTAATATGGATAGAGCTATCCACATTATTCATATTCATGATAATAAAATCACATTTAATCATCTTGGATCTCTATTCTCATGTGCCCGAATAATATGAATCACGTTCACATTATTTAGACCTTTGATAAATAAATCAAATTTTATTATCTCAGATAACTCTCCTTAGTATGAATCAAATTCATATTATTCATTATAATTAAATCACATTTAATTATCAATTTTCTCAATGCTCGGATACACATATCAACAATGAAGTTATTCTTGAACTTTTTCAAGGATAATGCGCTTTCTCCGCGGATATTTGGAGATAAGGAGAGGGAAATTGTATTATTCCACATATAGTGACTTAGATATTGAGATCAAATCTCAAATCCAGATTTTGCAGACTTCCCATATATGTTTGATTAAATCAAAGCCATAGATATAATCTTCTCATTGTATCTAAATTACATTCAGAGCAATGTCCAACATTTGGACTAAGATTTGATCACTTCTTTATGAGAGGAGTCAGTAAAATCTAGACATGTTTCATCACTCCCTCAGAATGGAAGCGTCATGGTTATACAATCGTCTATGATCACATCATCGTCCGGTATTCCCAATACCTGTACATCCTACATGCTGGAAGACCAAGAACAAACCCAAAGTTTTAGATCTCTTTTGGATTGTCTCCTTCAGGGTTTTATCATTAAGTTTCTCATTCGATCATTAGGAGTTGGTATCGATCATATACTTTCCAAAAGCATATATCATACCCAGGTGTTGTTCATATACTTTCCAAAAGTATATATCAAACCTACAAATTCAGACAAGCTTCCAAAGCGAGATGACCGTGCACGGTATTTGATTATTCATAATATCTCATGAGTGAGCTCTTGTCTTCCAGTTCAGTAAATGAACCTGTATGACCTCTTTGAGAGATTGTATTACTCATATGCTCTTGCATGTACACTAGCGCGCTGATGTATAGACCTTGGTTAGATCATCACCCTATTGGTCTGCCAAATGTGCATACACAAACATATAGTGAAACAGCTATCTCCGGTCAGAGGATATGTGCCTTTATCATGACAGCATTCGACATAGGACTTTGGTTATCTCAATCTCGTTAAATCAACTCTTTGACCTAACTAATCTGACACCTCTGAATCTCTATTCCTATGCAGAGGACCTGCATCATGAGGTCGGTCAGATATCAACCTTTAGAGAAAAGATTGTCATCACCTTCTCAGGGAGATCCTCTCCTAATAATCATTTGACGATGCATGATAAGTCCTAAATTTAACTCTTTATATATTCATCCAAGCACCAGCCTCCATGATTCAATAATTGAATCAACAGATGTATGATCATTAAGATGGACATGGTACATAACCTTAATTGTACTAAGGGACCTATTATGCAAATTAGTTATTCTTCATTTTAGATCAGGGAATGATATTCACAATACCATTTATTGCATAATGGCTCATCGTGGGCTCGCATGTCCAACAATCTCCCACTAGCCCAAAGAGCCATTAATGGGCTAATCATTTAAACCCGCAATCATGTGAGAATCATATGTTATTTAGAAAATAGCTAGGTAAGCTGATCAATCACTATGTTCTTGAGAGACTATACCAAGTCCTTTTATGACACATACCTACCCAGTAACAGTGCTCGCATCCAATGCGAATGTTGCATCTTATACAACCAATACTCAACAGTTTGTAAAACTAGTTTTGAAATCTATTTGAAAAATTATTTTGTCACATAAGGAAATAAGTTTTGGATATTAAAACTACTTATATAGATGTGTACATTAAAAACCATAATCTACCCCTAAAATTCTTTGTACACTAGTATCCTTAATAAAACCGATACAAGATCTTGTAAATAAATATATACATATAACACCTGTAATATAAACCCCTTTGTAAATATATGCATATTTTGCGGAAATCTTCTATTTCTTAAAAAATTCCTAAAATTTTGAAAAAAAATCCATAAAAGATTTGCATAGTTTGAAAAATTCCCACCAAAAAGAGTTTTTGTAAATACTTGCATGTGCATTCTTCTGTATCATGGTTGACATTTAAACTAGTATGGAATTAAATTGAAGACGGATCTTGTTTAAGACATTAATCCACTTAACTTGAAAGGAACCTTATAGGATTTGGGGTTAAGACTTTTCAGGTCCAGTGACTTAATTGTTCAAGTCCACGAGGCTATGTTCATATGTCATCTTTATTATCCTAAAGAACACTTAACAATGCACGCATGACTCTCAGAGACAATGGCTTTACTTTGACATACACCTTACACATAGCTCAACACGGATGAGGTGGTGAGGAGACAGAATCCTTTGGCTTGGAGTAGTATACAAGGGTAGTAAAATTAGCTGGAACTTCCCATCCTCCTCTAAGGAGGGATATGTGCCTCAACTTGGTCTACTAGCATTGAGGTCTAAAGACAGGAGTTTGTGGGTTGCAATAATGCTTCAAACGAGGGATAGTCTACTGGCTGAAGAAGGAAAGCTCCTTATGTATATGCGACACCTTGTGGATATGCTATATATATGCATTTAAAAATGCAAAAATGACAAAAACTCCAAAAAGGGGGCATGCCTGATTGAAATAAAATGCCTGCCGGAGTGTATATAGTGAATAAGAAAAGCTCATGTATTCCACTGCATCATCTCAAGGAAGCTTGCAGCTGGCGACTTAGCTACGCTGGTTAAGCTCCAAGGGATACATGGCTATACTGGTCATGGTCCATTCTCTCCTTTTCCCCTATTCTTGAGCTGGTTGTACTTGAACTTAGAAGGGAATACCCTTCTCCTCAAGGAAAGAGTTGCTAGACTGAGGAATTAGAGTTACCTCTTTGCCGTTTCTGAGGTGAGGGGCTATATATCATTTACACAGTACAAGGAAATATTCATAGTCATTAGAGTTTATGTATGTAGACTTGTTTTGACCAGGTTGTTGAGGAGACCTGACCATAAAACTGTGGAACTTGAAGGTTGTTGAGTCTTAAACCTGCCTCCCAATAAGGATCTACCAAACTAATAATCCAAAGATCTTACTGAGCTCCATACTTCAATTTAATGAAGACAATCTTAATAATCAAGTTTGATGCTTTCTTTCTCTTTTCTTTATGTTTTCACTTCTTTTTCAAATAAGTGTTTGCTAAGGGACTAGCAAAGGTAAAGTATAGGAGATGATGAATCTACGATTCTCTTTCTTTATTCTTTTATTTTTGCTTCATCTTTTAGCAAAAGAATCTATAAAAATTTGTAAATACAATAAGTTAACATTGTACATGTCCTTATTAACACAGAAATTCCAAAAATAAAAGAATAAAGAGAAAAGAAAAAGAAAGAGAACAAACTGACCAAACCCCGAGTGAAGGTCCATAAGTGAATTGATCGACAAGGAAGAAAGTAGGGGGATATAAGGTCCTTGTATAGCCACTTGATATCTATACTTATAAATAATTACATTTAATTTAGACTTTGTACATACTATATTTTTAACATTTGTGCAATACCCTTAACAATAAAAAAATATAATAAAAATTAGAAAACACAAAAATAAAACAAAAATAAAATCCATTCTACAAAAGATACACATGTATACATTATAGAATATCTATTTTATTAATTATCTAATTATTCTATAAAAATCAAATAAAAATCATTTTATGTTCCTCAAATTATTTTCTAAATGAATAAAATATAAAATAACATATATTTGGTAAAAATAATAAAACAAAAATACGTGTATATAATATATAAGTATATTATACATGTACATATTACATTATACTATGTATACTAGATCTATATATTTTGTAAAAATAATTAAAATTCACAGAAAAATCGTTTGTAAAATTATAAACAGTTTTCATTTATTCAATTTTTTAACATCATTTGCTATTTTTTATTCAATATTCTTTCATTTTGTAAAATCTTAATTTCCTATTGGTCCGCTTGGGAATGTTAACCGCGATCAACCTCCCCCTCTTCAGACCCGGCCCGTAAGACCCGTCACTGGACCCGATTTCTTCACTTTTTCTCGGATGGGTCCCACCTCTGATTTCTTGGTTTTCATTGCCCAAATATTCTCTTAGGATCCATGATCCTCGCGGATCCCTAGGCACAACATTATCTTCCTAGGGTTTTGCATGAGCCATCGATCCTTCTAGACCCTAGAGATGCCCTATAAATTATTTCATCTGCCTCTTGATCTCGATATATCGTGCCTCACCGCTTCCTCCTCTTTAGACACCTCCAGCAGAGTGACGTGCTGCTATAGAATCATTTGGAGAGAAGTTTGGTGGCTCCTTGGTCGCATCTCAAGATTATGGCCGAAGCTCCAGCACGTATATCCACCTGCACCTTACGCAGCTCAGTTGAGGCCAGAACCATGTTGTCCACTCTGCCATGCGTTGTTGAACACATCTGCAGTTCCAGGTACCCTCTATTTCGCCTACGCGTCCATTGTTATCCCGATTTCATCCTTCAACCCTGTTGTAGTTTATCAGGTCCGACTACCGGGTTAGAGCTCCATCTGATCTGACTCATCTCGTCGCACCGATTCATGCACGACTTACCCTTCCATCTTCCTTAGCAACTTGGCCACCTTAGACTTGATATTTTGATCGATATTAAGATCTAATTTCCTCTCCCATGTATGTCGGAGATCAATCTCATACCCCCTTCGCTTCTCTTTACGTTTTCAAGCAATAATGTGATCGGAGCAAAGCCTATGAATTTGCTTTCCCTTCGCAGGTACCCACACATGCAAGGAATCATGAACTGAGCTTCAGCTCCAGTGGCGGAGCTCCTCCAGGTGCATCACCTCTGCTAGGGATACCCGACCATCCATCTCCCCATCGGAACCATCTGATAGATGCAGAGTGGTCCTACGAAGGTGCTGGAATTCTCCGCTAATTCATCAGGCCCGTAGATCTTAACCATGACCGAAAAAAGCTCATCATACTTCAGTTCTTCTAGGATCCCCCTTCTCCGTCGGATCCCCCCTCTTCTGCTAGATCTGATCCAAACTGTTATCTCATGCCCAACTAATAACGATCAAATATGATCCTCAGTACATCTGAGTCGCTCATCATTGGCAGCTTTGTCAGCCGTCAGATCCGTACCAATGTAGTCGATAAGGGCCACACGTCCTCGACATCCCCAGAGCCATCAGATTATTTTCCATGGGAGAATCAAAGCCGTCAGAGACCCCACGTGCAAGCCACGTGCCTCGAAGGCATTTTACATTTTTCCTCCACATGTCTTTTTATTTTGAGTCAGTATAATAAATAGAATGTCAATGCAAGAACATTTGCATTAGACCCCTGTAGTTTGAATATTTACATATTAGTCCATCTGAGTAGATTCGCATGCATTGACATGAGTTTTCTGGGTTATTAGTAGTATTTGCCCTGAATTTTTCATCTGTTGTGAAATGAATGTTATGTTTTGAGAAATTGCATTTATACTATTATTTGTCTGAATTCACATGATGCGTATGTGTTTCCTGGATTAATTGCACAAAGGCCCACATAGTTCATAGTTTTGTTATTCCAGAGTCCCATAAACATAAAGTAATTACGGATAGGTCCATCTGCATTGTTTTTGACTAATTATCATTTATTTAATGCAATAACTATTGAAGTGACTCCAACAATTACCCAAAATTTATATGTAACTCTTGTTTGCAAGCTTTGTTTGTGGTAATTTTTGCTTGTTAATTCCTTTAAATTTTTTATTATTAAAAATTCAAAAACTCCCCTGAAAAGTGTCATGTTTTCTTTAGAAATCATAAAAAGTCTAAAATATATCAAAAATTCTAAAAAAAATAAAATAGTTATCTTTTATTATCCTTAAGCTCCAATATCATTTTTGCTCAAAAATAATTTATAAAAACAAAAAATTACAAAACATATGAAAAATTACAAAATATATATAAAATCATAGAAAACCCAAAAACTATGATTCTAAATTTTTGTTTCTATATATATATGCTTATATTCCATCAAAAAAATTACTTTCAAGAGTTTTGGGCATTTTATCTATTTTTATTTGCAAATTACTCCTTGTTGTTCACTATTTGTAGATTTTATCATTATTTGATTTTTAGAAAATCACAAAAAACATATGAAAAGCACCTAAAAATTATTAAAAATGCTATAAAATATATAAAATCCAAAAATTTTTTATTGCAATTTTTGAGAATTTTTTACTGCTTTATAAAATAAAAAGAGTGTTTATGTGTGTGTATTACTTGTTTTCTTACATTAGAAAATTAAAAAAATGGAAAAAATTTAAACATCACTAAAAACAATAAAAAATCTCTTGATTTTTGAAATCCCACTACTTAGTACAATTGTGCTCATTGAGTTTAACCCTGTCGCTATACCAGGTAAATAAAAGTAGCAAACCGCTCACATTCACTGTATAATCTTTAAAGTTGTTTATTTTCTCGTTGGTCGATTTGGTTGATGTAGGACAATGATAATAGCTTAATTAATCCTCCTTAATTGACTCGAAAAAGACATCAACATCATTATTTTAGTGGGAATCACAAAACAACTTTTCATATTTTCTCAAAAATAGCCAAATTAGGATTCTTCGTAGCGAAGAACATCAAATCAAGAATTTCAACAATATCGTATGAAAACCCAATAGCAAAGGAACGAGTTTCTTACCTAATCGACCTTTGTATCACGTATGTAGTGATGTATCATGATTCATTTTCAAAAAGGATGATTTACGGCTCCTGAAATGATCCAATTTCATTTTCATATCAAGAACACTATGGATGTGCTAAGAACGTGAAGAACAAATAAAGAACACAAAGAATGCGAAGAACACACGAAGAAGATGCAGAACGTGAAGAACTTATTTTCTCTTGGAATTTCAGCAAAGCTACCCTTTATAGAGGGTGATATTTATAGGAAACTTTTAGTAGAGTTCCCCCTTATATTGGAACATATTTCTATAACAATTTCAGCAGAGTTCCCCCTTATCTTGAGATATATTTCTATGAATATTTTAACAGAGTATCCTCTTTTATCATGGCATACTTCAAAAGAAAAATGAGAAGAGTTTCCTCTATAAAATGACTGAGATTAAAACAACAACAAAACCAAAAGAATATAATCGAACTGCAAGCAATGGAGAATCGGTAGACACCATGTATCTTAGGTAAGTGAAGGTGTGACGGATCACAAGATTCACTTACGTGCATATCTGCCCGTACCTAAATAAGGTGTTACACAAATTCCTCCATCAAAACAAGTATAAAAATGAAATCAAAGAATATAATAGAAATGTGAGCGATGGAGAATCGGTAGACACCACATGTATTAGGTGAGTGAAGGTGTGACGAATCATAGGGTTCACTGATGTCAGATTTCTCCTCGGACCACAACATAAAATGAATCATAAAGGAAGATGAATTGAGAACCTATCTCAAGTTAGAGCTACTTATCTCATGTACTAAGACAATCAGGAGAGGATCATATTATCGTCCTCCTCATTCTCCTGACAACACTTCTCTAGCACTCCTTCCCTCTCCCTCTCCTCCTCCCAACCTCTCGATTCTAGCCCTCGAGTTAGTGGTGGTAGTGGAAATCATAGACAATGAATGGGTAGTGCGACTATGTATAAGCTACAGAAAACTGCTAACCATGGTTTAACCGTAAACTGCAGTTAGCGACCCATGATTTTGGCCAATGCTTATTCGAAACATAAGTCTTAAGTTAGAATTTTCTAGAAGATTCTAGATTCACTAATGATGCTTAATTGGCACTAATCACGATTTATCTTTCATAACTTGCGCTTAACTTTTTCTGACCTTTGATTAGTGTTTTCTAATGGTCATTATCAATCCTCAATCCGTCATTAGTTTCTTTAATCATGTTTAATTGATCGTAATGGTGGTCAAGTTAATGACATCTTAAGTCTTCCTTACTTTTCTTTATTTCGAAAATCATAACAATTCAAAACGAAGTCGGATTCACACGAAATAAATTCTATTGGTTTCCTCTTGACGAGCTGAATCTTATGATATAGGATCCGAGAGACGACCAAGTTCAAGGATTTAAAGATATAACAACCTTAAAGGAAGTCTCATCCTCGAGACTTGAACTACAACATAACAACCTTAAAGAGGATTGAAACCATAACAACTTTGAAGAGAATTGAAACCATAAAAACCTTAAAGAGAATAACACCATTTCATTTATAATAAATATATACACAATACATAGTGTTATCATTCAAACAAGCAGGGTTTTTTTTCTCTCATATCTACCTCAGGTTCCCATGTGGTTTATTCAAACTCGGTACTTTAACTAGAGGTATCTCTTTATTCCTCAACTTCTTGATATCCATGTCTAGTATTTGCACAGGTATTTCTTGGTATGTCAAGTCTGGCTCAACATGCAGTTAATCATATCTTATCTTATGCTAAGAATCCTTAACATATTTTCTCAGATTTTGTACATGAAAACATCATGTATTATCGAAAGATGTGGGAGAAGTGCAATTCTATATGCAACTTTCCTAATCCGTTTAATAATTTCAAAAGGACTCACAAACTTGGATGCCAACTTCTTACGCAAGACAAACCTCTGACCTCCCTTCATAGGTGATACTTTGAGAAATACAAAGTCACATACCTCAAACTCAAGATATTTTCACCTGGTATTACTATAGCTTTTCTGGCAACTCTGAGCAGTTATTAGTCTTTTTCGAGCAAGATGTACAACTTCCCATTTCTCCTAGAGTCCATCTGAATCATAAAGGTTCTTTATCCCGACTTCTTGCCAACAAAAGGAGTATTACGCCTACATCCATATAGTTCTTCAAATGTTGCCATATCAATACTTGTATGGTAAGTATTGTTGTAGGTGAATCCTGCAAGAGACAAATGTTTAATCCATGATCCCTTCCATACTAAGGCATATGCTCGAGCATATCTTCTAGCATATGAATCGTACGTTCTGATTGAACATCTTTTTGTGGATGATATGATCTGCTCAAGCATGGTTGTATGCCTAAGGATTTCGTGAAGTTCTCCCACTAGTGTGAGGTGAATCGTGAATCTCGATCAGAAATTGCCTCTTTCGGAATGCCATGGAGATAAATCACATGTGTAATATATAACTCAACATGTTGGTATGTAGTGGAATATATCAGCAAGATGGTCTGGAGTGAAATATAAGCTTATTGGAACAAAGCATGCTACCTTGGTCATACGATCTATTATGACCCACATAATATCTTTACCACCGGTCATCTGAGGTAAGCAAGTAACGAAGTCCATGGAAATGCTTTCCCATTTCCATTCTAGTTAAAGTACCATGCGTTTGAACGAAGATCCTTATACATATTCATAATTCTCGAATGAATAGATAATCTAGAGCAATGCTCTTCATGTAATATGTCTTTCTTCAATTCGAGTGCATTTGGTACACAAACTATGTGATGGTTTTGTATACAGAATCCCTCTATCTCATTTTCTCATGTTGCTGTCTCAAGTCTTTAAGGATTGGATCATCCTCATGTCCTTTCTTTATTCTATCCCAGATCAATGGTTTGTGTAGGTGAGGAATAGTTATAGTATCAATACTACTATCAAATGGTTTCCATACACTCAACATTGATAGTGAACCCCATAAGTGGATAGCACTCACCAACCCAGGTGAATTGGTTCTTCTTCTTAGGTCATCTGCTATGACGTTTCCCTTACTACGGTGGAAGGAGATGGTGCAATCATAGTCCTTCGATAGATCTATCCATCGTCTCTATTTCATATTTATCTCCTTTTGATAAAACAGATATTTCAAGCTTTTGTGATCGGTGAATATTCAATAGTAATACCATATAGGTAGTGTCTCCATATGTTTAAAGCGAAGACCACAACAACTAGTTCAAGATCATGTGTCGAGTAGTTCCTCTCATGTGTCCTGAGTTGTCATGATTGATGAATTTGTGATTCATCACACCAAAAGTTGAAAATAAAGTTTCGTTCTCGAGTAATTATTTGTATTTCATCATTTACTCTGCATTTTTACCATTCATGCACATAGAACTAAGATCTACATTTTAGCATGCATATTTGCATTTATAATCATCTTCACCTTTTCACCTAACTTCATTCATTTTCAATTAAATCATGCTAACTCCAATTGGCATGAAACCAACTTCATTGTGTTCATATCACTAATCTTAATCCATGAAAAATCCTAAAAAAGCTAACTTGTACATCTGAAAAATAATCTCAACCTCTAATTTCAAAAAAGACGGAATAAAATGTTGATATCTTTCTCATATAGTGTCTAGTTTCACTCCACTCACTTTTAACGTAATTTATAATCAAATGTCTTCAAAACAAGATAATTTCATAAAAATCATAGCACATTTGTAAAAGTTGTATTTTGGGCCTCTTTTGCGCATTGTACATTTTCGTCGATTTTGGCCTATCATTTCATGTACATATTTCATCCATTCTAAATATTTTATCTTTCATTTATTTAATTTATTCTTTGTTTTAATAAATCAGATAAAAATAAAAATCCAAAAGATCAAAAAAGCAAAGAAAAAGATCAATTCTAACTTGAGCTTATTGACCTAATGCAATTGTTCATATTTAACTTAATTTTTCTAGCCTGCTTAGAATCCATAAAAATCTAAAAAAACATTTGAGTCCATTGTATTATTTCATAGCATGATTGATTTTTTTCTTACATTTATTTATCATTAGAAAATCAAATAAAAATTAAAAACATAAAATTGGTATTTTATGTACATATATTGCATATATTGCATTTCTACCATTCCTTAGACGAAAAAAGCAAGATTCCAGAGTATCTTTGGTGACAACGGGGCCTACTCTGGTTGAGCGATGACCCCTCATGCTCCAGGCGAGATCCAAGACCTCTCTAGGTCTTGTTGCAGCTGCCTTCCCATAGTTGCTTACGCTCGAGCATAGTTGTGCCCTACAGTGACAACCTCAAGAGTTCCTCCAAGAACTCTCCTTCCCAGGTGACTCGTTCATCTACCTCATGCAACTCTCCTCCTCTATTTTCTCTCTTCTCGTTCTTACTTCTCTTCCTATCCTTCTTCCTTTCCTCTGCTTATTAATTTTTTCCATGTTTCATTTCTTCCTTGTTTTCTTCTCCTTCGATTCCATCGTTCCACGCTACTTGCCTTCGTCCATAATGTTGCACTATCTTCGCCCATCCGCTCCTCCGCACACCACCGATCTTCTTTACCTCACGACGTACCCTCGACCTCATCAGCTCAACCTTCAAGCTTCGTAAAAGATTAAGAACCTCACCCACCTTACTCCCGTGCACTCACCCATTTTTCCATAACCTCCGTTCTCCATCGCATAACTGCACCAGCCACCTCCGCACTCCTCCTTGGCCTCATCAACACAACTTCCACAGAGCCCACCGGCCACATCCTTGACATTTGCATTTACTCCGCACAACCACGGACACCGCATTAAACCACCATGCATCCCCTTCGTCAGTTGTGTGCTGACCAGTTGTGCTTCGCCAGCCTCGAGCTCCATAGTCGATCGTGTATGGAACGACTCCTCTCTCAGGCGAAGACATTGCAGCTTCTCATTGTCGCAGTCACGCCATCTTCCTTGAAGCTTCACTTCAAACCCATCGATGAAGGATTATCGGGATAGCTTCACTCTACATGTGTCTCTGCCTCGCATCTTAATCGCATCGCCTTGAACCGCTCATCTGGACGTCTGTCGCGGACAGTTCTCCATCGACCTTGGGTTCTACACCAACGATCGCTCGCCAACTGCCTTCGTCGTCGAATGAAACCATCGCCTATGCCCTCTAACGCCTCCTGCCTCTTTCAGCCAAGGGAGAAGCTACAGGCACCACACGATCAAGTGCCATCTGACGGCGCTAATCGTGCCACATCATCGACCAAGCTGCCAGCCTTGGCTCGCCCAAAGCTTCCCTCCGCTCGACACATGGAGGTTGGGAGCTTAAGCCTTAGGATCGGACCGAAGCTACCCCGAACTTCTTTCCCTCACATGTCGCATACAAAGGTCCCCGCCATCAGCAAGGTGCTTGCCATGCATCAGCTCTGGCAGAGAAATCACATAAGACCCCCTCCGGGTCTAGGTATCTTCAACTTAGTCCATGTTCATTGCGTCTAGTTTATTTTATTTTTCTATTTTGCATATACACCCCTATGTTTGTATATTTATTTGAACCTTCATTTGGCATCATTTCAGTATACTAAAATTTGCATATTGTAGAAAAGTTGATGCTCTTTCATGGATATTTGATTGGATTTTTATGAGCCACGATCTATTTAATATAAATATTTTAGTGGAAAATATATATTTACTCACTATGTACTATTAAATTATTATTAAATTAATTGTTGTTGTTAAAATTCTCAAATATTCATAGAAGGTAGATTTAGGATGTTTTATATTATGCATGAATTTCATGTCATTTGTAAACATATCAAGGTCACAATAATTTAAACAGTGAATTTCGTAAATAATTTTTAATTAAATCCACATGTATTATTTTAAGGAATTAAAAATTGTTATAGATTTCTCTCATATAGACCTATCTAAGATAATTTAATCTCTAGAAAATATTGATGTTTGGTATTTATTAAAATTATTTAGCAGGAAATCACCCTGCATTCATAATTATTTCATATTACATCCAAAAATTCCAAAAAAAATACGGTATCTTAATCTTGCAGTCATACACATTCAGGTAAGTTTCATTGGGTTTGGAGTTCTTTTGGTAGATAGTTTAGCCCCTAAATTTTATGAAAATTACGTTGCATTTTTATCGCATAAAAATATAAAAAAATATTTCCTCTGAAAACCTAAGTTCTTGGTTGCCTAATAATCAACCTAAGGAGACAGTGGCCTCCCTGAGTTCGACATTGTGCTTGCTCAAGTAAAAAAATAAATTGATTGTTCGCTTTAATTGTGTAATTAAATTAAGTAGTCGTTTTGATAAATCTGAATTTGCTGAACTACAATACATTTAAAATAACTTAATTAAGAGGTAGTATAACTATTAGTCAAATGGTGTTGTTGTCGGGGGTCATGACGTAGGTTGATTTTTAGAATATCTAGTGTTTAGGTTTTCCACCCCGGGTAGTCTGACCCTCAGTTTTTCTTGTAATTATTTCTCTATTCATTTTTTTCATTTTTTGTTGTTTGGTTATTTTATGTCTATCTCTCTGACCATCATCCTATTTTTTATGTGAGGACCTGATACGACAGAGTGACTGCTTAGGTGGTCGAGCAACTCAGGAGCATTAGAGGTCGGCTTTTTCTGGTGATAAGCCGATTGAAGGAATGCATTAAAATTAAGATCGAGTCGAATCATGAGAAAGTGTAGAGTCTAGGTTTATTTCCTACATTTTTTATTAATTTGTATTAATTTCTCATTTCCAGTGATTCTCGATCGGGATCTCATGTATGTAACCGAACTGGACTTTTGTGGTGTGTCGGGCATGTTTCACTCTATGGTGAGGGTGGGCTTTGACTTGAGCAGTTCATAGTTCTAGGACTACATATATGTCTATTAAAGCTACTAGGATTTTTTATTGTGCCTGTGGAATTAAGGACCACACTTTGCACTTAATTGAGACACAGTTTTTGGATCGTTCAACTTAGTCGAATTACTAACTCAGTTCTTCCTGGCTAATTAGAACTATCTTCTAGGTGTGGTTTCATCATCTACAATTCATACAGTGTAAAAATTTCAAATTATATATTGCATCCGCATGTAGAGAGCGAAGATCACTATAAGTCTTTTGAACTGGGCATGCATCATTGATTTATTTGATTGCATCAGCTTTTTTTGACTCCATTCCCCTTGGTTTTACAATTTAGGATTAAACAAAATCACGACTATTCGTTAGGCATGACTTGTATGGTGGATTGAATTCAATGATAATTAAACTTGAAATTGAAACTGCTAATACAGTTTGAACCAAAAAAATGCATTAAATCTGAAATTATTTTGGGAGAGCAACCCCCTCATTGTTTGAATTTACTTGCAAGTGAGAGAGAGAGAGTGAGAGAGACGAACACTAGGATAGAGCCAAGCCAGGATTTTCATATTGACTATCGATTCTACAAAAATGATTAGCTACTTCTTGGTGAAGAAATACGGGTAGCCGGTAAATGACCTAGATTTCCTTAGCATAGTAGGTGGTTTAAAGGAAACTATGTAAGGCTCAGTCCTTAAGTAATGAGCAGCCAATTTACGGTCCGTACTTACATCTATATTGGTTGAAAATAGATGCAACTAGTCATAAAATTTGGGCCAATCTTTAGGGGAATACAGGCACCTAACATCTTGTTATCTCTTTTAAAGTTTGCATTTATCACCAAATAAAATAGACAAGATATCTGGTCGAACCTTTACGTCCTTCACAACGTTAGTTGGTGAATTTGGGGTTTTTTTTGTGTTTGTATTCAGGGGTGTGCATTCAGAGACTGCACTCTTAGCGCCTTTCCTAAGACTCCTTATTTCACATTGTGCTCCTAACTTGAACCCCTTGACATAGAGAATGGAAAATTGGGGTGATTTTTGCTCGAACATTGATAGCCTCTTACTGACCACTCCAAACTGATCGTCCTCAAGGACTGTGGATGACTCTCTTCATGGGCCCCCTTGGCTTCAAGATAATCCTTTCTTAGAAGCCAAGGTCAATAAGTTACTTTCTTTTTCTGAGGAAGGTTGGACCCAGAACTCTCCTCTCTTTCCTTCCCACACCAAGGAAGACACTTACCTCAGTGTTTCTAGATCAAATTCTTCTTCTACACAAACTAATTCAATTCTTTTTTATTATGAAGGTGAAGAGAACCAAGATAACAAGATGCCTCCCAAGTAGAGCACAAATGATGTGGGAGATAATGACACATTGAGAGACATCCTAGCCAGACTTGCACAAGCTGAGTAAAGAAATGAGTCACTCAAACAAGAGCTTGGTTAGTTGAGGAATAAGGAGGGATCAATGAGAGATGCCTACAATCCTAGTTCCACGGAGAATGAGAACCAGCTTAGGTCGGTTGTACCACCAAATGCTAGATAATTAAAGCCTGCCAAAATTTTATGGCAATGCAAAAGAAGAACCATACATGTTCCTGTAGGAGTTTGAAATGGTATGTGACAAACTAGAACGATCTGGTGTAGTACAAGATTGCATGCGTCTTAGAGCCTTCCCCTTTGCTATAGCAGATAAAGCCGCCTATTGGCTAAAGAATATAGGGAGGGTTGTAACCACGCGGACTGCATTGAAGGACACGTTCCTCATGAAGTTCTACCCATTGAGTAGGACTAATCAGATGAGGTCTCGGATATCAAGTTTCACGCAAATGTCCCATGAGCCTTTTCATGAGACATGGGAGAGATTCAAGTACCTGATTTAGAAGTGCCCATATCATGATATTGACTGAACAATCCTGGTCCAAAAACTGTATAGTTGTATGACTCCTAAGTTTCAAGGTTGTTGAATGCTGCCTGTGGATGCAGTTATCTGAATAAAGGAGCCAACACGATTTGGATGGCTTTGGAGCATATGGCAGAGACCAGCCGCACCATATCATCTAGCAGGGCTTATGACATGCCATGTCCCTCTCATGTACATCGGGAGGTGGGGAGAGCACCCATTACCGATTTGGAAGATAACCTACTCCCCAACATAGGGATAATAAGTGATAAGTTAACTAAGGTTGACCAGTTCGAGAAGAAGGTGAGCGAGACACACAAGCTCACTGAATGTGAGAACCTCACCAAGCTTCCCAAATAGATGGCAGAGTTAGCTTATAGGGTATCCAAGATCAAGATACATGCCCCGTCTGCACCCCCTTCTCCTTCTATCAAGTGCATTGCATTTAGGAGCAGCCCATGCAAGGGTCTTACAACACATGGACTCCGGTTCAGCCTGAGGTCCATGAGAGCCAATTCACATAGATGACCATCGTGATAGTCACAAGGAGCCCCCACAAGTGTGGGAGGTAAATGGGATCCGGTGCACCAATGATCCGAATACCACCCAGCGACAGCAGCAGCACCCGCAATACCCTCCTCAGCCTCAATATGGCTAGTTTCCACCCCCTCAGCAACAACAGTACTCCCCTTAGTATAGCCAATATCGTCAATAGGTCCATCAGGGACCTAACAGACCATAGTAGGGTCAACAGCAACAGTCCCAGAGGCAGGACCACAGAACCTCATCTTCGGGTACCTCTGACTTTTAGAGGATCCTTGATGAGCTCAAACTCATCCGTAATGAGCAGCATGATTAGAGCGCCTACATCAATCGGCTTTCACGTTGGTGTGATGAGTTGGGCACAATTTTTTCTAAGACCTCAAAATATGTGTAGAAAGAAAGATTCTATATCCATAGGGGCACAAAAGATCTATGCAGAATTATCAAAAATCCATACCAAAAGAAGCCAACTCCCAAATAAATATTTGACCAAAAGATCCAGCTTCAAGAAAATCTGCAGTCTTGGTGGAGACTTGTCTACACTAACTGGCTTCACAAGGAGAGGTGACTACACTTGTCACTCTCCAGTTATTTTTTCTTTCTTCTAAAAATTTCTTCCCCTACTGATTGTGAACACAACACGGCTGAACTCACAAGGAAATACCTGACCCCCTGAGAATGAATTATTAGAGGAGAGTCTTGCATGGTAGTATGAAATTCTTGATGGGAAGAGCTAAAACATTCCACACGCATGAGACAGTCGTTCAATGTTCATAGGGTATGCTTTGGGAGAAGGATTGGTCTAAGATGACTTTTGAGCTGGAACTATTACAATGATATATAGAACTCAGGGGCTGCTGATTTAAAACCCTAATTCTCATAGGAGTTCCGTCACACTATTAATCCAAAGGCCATGTCTAGCTCCATTTTCACCTTTTGTTCATTTGGTATGGAGCTCAAAATAAGGTCATTTTTTCATTTCATTTCAGTTGCTCGGAGACGAGAAAAGTTTAAGCATAGGGGGTTGATGAATACGTGATTCGTTACACTAAAAACTGAAAATAGAGCTTCATTCCTGAGTAGTTAGTTGTATTTCATCATTCCTGAGTAGTTAGCTGTATCTTCACATTTTCACTAGTTTTATGCATTTTTAGTTACATCATGCTAACTCCAATTGACATGAAACTAACACCATTGTGTTCATATCACTTACCTTAATCCATGGAAAATGCTAAAAAATGTTAACTTGTACACATGTAAAATAATTTTAAACCCCAATTTCAAAAAAGATGGACTAAAATGCTTACCTTTCTCCTATAGTGTCTGATTTCACTCTACTCATTTTTAAAATAATACATTCAACTACTTTCAAAACAAGTCCAATTTCATAAAAATCGGAGCTCATTTGTAAAAGTTGGGTTTTGGGCCTCTTTTGCGTATTGTACTTTTTCGTCAATTTTGACCTATCATTTCATGTGCATATTCCATCCATTCTAAATTTTTTCTCTTTCATTTCTTTAATTTATTCATTGTTTTAATAAAATCACATAAAAATCAAAATCTAAAAAAATCAGAAAAGTAAAGATAAAGATTAGTTGTAAGTTGAGCTTACTGACCTAATCCATTTGTACATAATTTCCCTAATTTTTAGAATGATTGATTTTTATTTGCATTTATTTATCATCGAAAAATCAATAAAAATTTCAAAACATAAAATTGGTATTTTCTGTACATAAAATGTCACTAAAAATATGCATTTATTGCATTATGCCATTCCTTGAACAAAACAACAAGCGTCCAAAGCAGCTCTGGTGACAGTGGGGCCTACTTCGATCGAGCAACAACCGCACAAGCTCTAGGCGAGATCCAAGACCTCTCTAGGTCTTGTCGTAGATGCCTTCCCGCAATTGCTTAAGCTCGAGCATCGTTGTGCTCTAGAGTGATAACCTCGAGAGTTCCTCCATGAACTTTCCTTCCCAGGCGACTTGTTCATCTACCTCATGTAACTCTCCTCTTTTTTTCTCTCTTTGCTTCTTCCTCCTCTTCCTATATTGTTTATTTTCTTCTGCTTCTACTTTCCCTATTTGTTTCTTCCTTATTTTCTTCTCCTTTGATTTCATCGTTCAACGCCACTTGCCTTCATCCACCATCTCACACTATCTTCATCGACCCGACACATTGCCGATCTTCTCCACCTCGTGACGCACCCTCGACCTCATCAGCCCGAACTTTGAGCTTTGCAAAAGCTCTAGCACCTCAGCCACCTCAATCATGTGCGCTCACCCATTTTTCCATCACCTTTGTTCCCCATCACCTAACTACACCAACCACCTCCACACCCCTCCTCAGCCTCGTCAACACAACTACTATCGAGTCCACCGACCACACACTCAACATTCGCACCTACTGTGTACTGCCACAGACACCACCTTTAGTCGCCCTGTGCCCCCTTCATCGGTCGTGTATCGATCAGTTGTGCTTCGCTAGCCTCGAGCTCCACACCCGAATTAGCCTTCGATAATCTCCTTCAAGCTCCACAATCGCTCATGTGTCGATTGACTCCTCTCCCAGGCAAAGACACCCCAGCTCCTAATCATTGCAGTTACGCCATCTTTCTTGAAGCTTCACTTTAGACCCATCGTCGAATGATTAGCGAGCTAGTTGCACTATGCATGTGGCTTCACCTCACATATCGACCACACCACCTCGACCCACTCATTTGGACATCCTCCGTCGAAGTTCATAGCCAGTAGTTCTCCATTGACCTTGGGTTCTACGCTGACGACTGCATGCTTGCCAGTTGCTTTTGTTGTCAAACGAAGCCACCGCCTCGACCCTCTATCGCCTCCTTCCTCTTTCATTCAATGTAAAAGCTACATGCACCACATGATCAGGCGCCATACAATGGCTCTAATCGTGCCACATAACCTACTGCTCGACATGTGGTGGTTGGGAGCTTAAACCTTAGGCTCGGACTGAAGCTGCCCTGAACCTCTCCCCTCATGTGTTGCATACATGAGGTGCATGAGAATTGCGCTCATTCCCCTCCACTTCTTCCTTACTACATAGAGGTCCCTACCATCAGCAAGGCACATCATCTTAGTCCTTCTTCACTGCACCTAGTTTATTTTATTTTTTTGTTTTACAAACACAGGGGTGTAGCTTTACTCTATAAGGTAGTTGGTAATCTTTTTGTGTATTCCCTTTCCATTGATGTACATGTAAAATAGTATAGTGGGACAATATATCATGTAAATATTATTTTGTGAATGGAAAAGTGATAAGTACTTCTTTCTGAGTATTTTTAATTGCATCCTATTTCTGAATGTTATTTGTGATTGATGAATAAATTATTGATGAGTAACCAGATCCTGATATGGGGGAATCCGATGGCTCAAGATTGGGGTCATGATAGTTTGGTTTCAAAGCCTAGTTACTCCAATAAGTATTGACAACTGTGAGAGGTATTCAGAAACTAAGGGTGTATTAAGATCCTTTGATCTTAATAATTGACTCTAGTACCATTCACAAGTATTTATTCCTATGTGCATCATGTTAAGACGTATAGGACCTAACCTTTGATGGAAATGCTCCAAGAAATGGGGAAAAGGAAACATACATTGGAGGAGAGTCTCAATGTACAAGCTGAGAGACCCGAGACATCCAGACCTATGGATGCTAGAGTTGAGGGTTTCGTCCACCTTTCCGAGGAAGAATTGAGTTATCATCCTTCTACTAAGTTTGCTCATACTCTAGGTGAAGGAGATGAAGGATATGGAAAGATCCTCAAGCGCATCACGGAAGTGTGTGGACCGCATCGTATGCGATCGGGAGTGACTAGTCGCACTAGTTGCTCCAGGCAGCGGAATTCAAAAATTTTTTAAATGATGAAACCACATGATCCAAGAACACTTCGTGGATCATTTTATCTAGATCACAAATAGGTACTAGGGTTACCTCTTGAAGCGTGGTTGCGATCGAGTCTCTAAGTCAAGAGACCTCCTGTCTCAAATCCGATCCAACGGAGGAGATGCTTGCGAGTACGTTGATGAGATGTGTACTCCTCGCAATCCATGTTGATGATCTAAGCAGCGGATCTCCTGATCTCGTCACACGAGATCCAACATCTTCTTCATGAGCGAGGCACACTGAAGGAGATGTATATCCATGAGTAGATGATCTGGCAGCATAACGACGATGTTGTAGCGATGACAACTCTCTCTTGGGATCCTTGGTGGACGGCCACAATGGGAGAGAGGGAGAGCACTTTGGCGTGTAGATAAAGAGAGAGAGCTTATGGATTGATCATGTAACTTTAAGATCAAGGGGTGCCTCTTCTTAAATAGTATTTTGGGATCCATGGATCTCAATCCATGGAAAACAAAATCAATGGATGATATTGATTTGTGTTTCTTTCAATGGCCATGATTATTGTTGTGAAAACACAACAATAATTAATTTAATTTAAATTAATATATATATCAATAAATCGATATATATATATATAAATTCAAATTAAATCAATTAATTATCATTGGAGATAATGTGGAGATAAACCACATCCCCTTAAAAGGGAGGACGTCCACTCATGAGATCTCTCTATCTCATGAGATCTCATTATCTCATGAGATCCCATTACCTCATGATATCTCTGAGATTTACAACAACATTTGTTGTAAATTATTTCACAAAAAATAATTCACAATTATCTTATGAAATATTGCAACCATGCCATTGGAAAAATGTGAATCACATTCACATCCCAAAACAAAATGTAAATTATATTTTCAATTAATCATCCAATGTGAATCCAATTCACATCAATAATTAATTAACAAATATGAATCACAATATGCACTCTCTAATAGATTATAAATCACATTTATAATATACCTTATTAATATGGATAGTATTATCCTCATTATTCATATCCATTATAATTAAATCATATTTAATAATCTTGAATCTCTATTCTCATGTGCCCAAATAATATGAATCACATTCACATTATTCACATCTTTGATAATTAAATCACATTTAATTATCTTAGATAAATCTTCTTATATGGATAAATAATACGAATCAAATTCATATTATATTTTATGATTAAATCACATTTAATCATCCATATCTCAATGCTTGGATATATGAATCAACAATGGAATCATTCTTGAACTCTTTCAAGGATGATGCGCTTTCTCCGTGGATACTTGGAGATAAGGACAGGGTGATTGTATTGTTCCACGTATAGTGACTTAGATATTAAGATCACATCTCAAATCCAGATCTTGTGGACCTCCCATAGATGCTTGATTAAATCAAGACCACAAATCTAATCTTCTCATTGCATCTAAATCACATTCAGATCAATGTCCAACATTTGGACCACGATCTGATCACTTCTCTACTGAGAGGAGTCACTAAAATCCAGACCTATTTCATCACTCCCTTGGAATGGAAGCGCCATGGTTATACAATCGTTTATGATCACATCACCTTCAGGTATTCCTAATACATGTAAATGTCTTTTAGACTATCTCCTTCAGGGTATTATCATTAAGTTTCTGATTCAATCAATGAGAGTCGGTATTGATCATGTACTTTCCAAAAACACATATCATACCTAGGTGTTGATCATATACTTTCCAAAAGTGTATATAAAGCCTAAAAATTAAGTCAAGCTTCCAAAGTGAGACAACCATGCACAGAATTTGATTCTTCCCAATATCTTATGAGTGATCTCATGTCTTCGGTTCAGTAAATGAACCTATATGATCCCTTTGAGAGATCGTATTACTCATATGCCCTTATATGCACTCCAGCTTGCTAGTATATAGACCTTGATTAGGCCATCAACCTATCGATCTACCAAATGTACATACTCAGACATATAGTAACACATCTGCTCCGGTCATAGGATGCGTGCCTATACCGTGACAACATACGACATAGGTCTTTGGTTATCTTGATCTCGTTAAGTCAACTCTTTGACCTAATGACGAGCCCGAAAAAGTCACGTTAAAAAGTTATTTTTACTCTCCGCGAGTGTAATTAATGAATGTCGTTCGTTGTAGGCGGCTGATCAGAAATAGTCAAGAAATAACCACAATTTTTAATCAAATTTAATCAAGTGGTTTTTATGTTTATTTTACTTGGGCAAGTCCCAAGGTCGATCACAAGGAGGCAAAGGAACAACCTAGAGTTGTGTCTATCCAATTTTTAGTTCGGTTTTCAAGGCGATCTTTTTTTTTGGAATTTTTCAATGCAATATGAGATGCAAAATGCAAATTCGGCCTATTTTAGGGACTAAAATGTAAATTTCAATCAAACGATGTCTGAAAAATACGAAACTTGGCCACAATGTAAATGACGATGAAATGAGTGCACTGTAATTTTTTTGGGATTTTTAGATGCAATATGAATTTTTTATGAATTTTTTAATACAAACAGAATGATTTTCAATATTTAATTATAATAAATATTAAACCTATTTATTTTCGAGAGATAAAATTATCTAAGATTTATCACTAGGGGATGGTTCTCAGAAAAATCCTAAATCTCAAAAATGTGGGGTCTAATACCTATTAAAAATCAAATACTGAAATGTGCTAAATGATTTTTACAGAGCAAAGTATGCATGCAAATGCAAAGATTTTTGGGCACAATGTTTTTTTAAAGTAATCTCTACGATATGAGATTTTTCGGAGATTTTTAGAGCAATGGTTAATTTACTATGAATTTCCGAGCACAGATTGGGCAAAATACGCAATTTTCCACAAAATAATTAGTTAATAATTAACCAATGATCACAAAAATGCCCACAGTATCTCAGAATGTAGAGCATTAAGCAATGAACAAGGTGCTATATTTAAATAAATAAAATGATGCAAGTAGAGGTCTATAATGGATGACAAAGACAGGGGTACAGATGCAAACTGAATAAATAAATAAAAATAATGCAGGGGGACCTATATGTATTTACCTAAACTGGGGGGGGGGGGATTTCTGCAATTTTACCAAGAGGCACGTGCTGCGCACGTGCCCTTGGCCTAGTGGACTGAGGCGCAAATCCGCAAAGCTCCGGGGGCGTGGATGTAAATTACCCACGGTCACGTGCTTTGTACGTGACCTGGGCTGACGTCAGCCTGACGTTCCCCACGCATGCGACTCGCGCGTACTGGGGCCTCGGGCGTCGCGCCCGGTGCTGGCGGTGGCGGACTCCGGCCGAGGCGGAGGGGAAGATGGCGGAGTCGGTGGTCGGAGTCGCGCAGTTGGTCGGCAAAGTCGGAGAAGACTGGCGTTGGCTCGCGATGTCGGTGACGTAGCGAAGGTCGGTGGCGCTGGAGCAGACCTCCGGTGGTTATCGAGTGAAGGTTGGGCGAGGTTTCAAAGCCGGAGGAGGACGAAGGCGAAGAAGTTGAACGACGATGAAGGCGATGTCGGATGCGATGTTGAAGACGTCTGTAGCTCGACGGCTAACCGGAGCGGGGCAGAAGGCACGGAGGGCCGTGTCTGCAGCGGCGTCGAGGGGAAGGCGCCGGATCTCGTCGGGAAGAAGGCAGAGCTCGGGCTGTCACCACCGAGCTCCGTGGTCGAGGATGCAACCGGCGGATATCGAGGAAGCGGGGCAGCGAGGCACTATTTATAGGCGAGAAGGGGGGTCAGAGGTGGTTGCGAGCGGGGCGGCGGTCGTTGCGAGCGGCCAGCGGTTGCGGGAGTTGAGGAGGTCAACGGCGATGGAGTTGGGGCAGTTGCGATGTTCGCGGAAGGGTAACGGGGAAGCGGAGGACGCGAGGTTGGGGGAGAAGAGCAGTGGTCGTTCGATCAAGCGAGATCGAACAGTCACGCGCATGCCACGTGGCGGTTCAAAGAGAGGGCGCAGCACGTGCGGAGCACGTGCGGCCGATTTTTTTATTAAAATGAAATAATAAAAACCCCAAAAAACGCTGACACGTGGCGGCCTCTGGGGCTGCCACGTGTCAGCACCAGAAAATTCGAAAATAAAACCTTTGTAAAATCAAAAAGAAATATCAAATGACCTCGGATCGAAAAAGTTCCTTCACGAAAAATGCTCGTCTCGACGAGATCTATAACTTTCATGAAGACATGAAAGCCAAATTCGGTCAAATGTGAAAAGTGAATTTTTGGGGTATCCCATGTGCATAGAATACCTTGATTTTTGGTTTTCTAATTTTTTTGTCATTTTTAAATAAGATAAAAGACCGAGAAAAATAAGGCAAAATCAAAGATAAATAAAAGACACGTTAATCTAATTTTTTTTGGATTTTTATTAATAAAGAAAATATATACATAAAATATAGGGTCAAAAGCCGCGAAAAATACAATGTACAAAAGTGACCCAAAACCCAACTTTCACATACGAGCTCCGATTCAGTTGAACTTGGTCTTGTTTTGAAGGTAATTGAATGTGCATTAGTTCAAGAATGAGTAAGATCAAATCGAACACTAGATGGGGAAGATATGGGGCTTTTAGTCCGAAAATCCTGAAATTAGGGTTTGGGTTTTTGGTCCACTTAACAGGGTTAGTGATTTTTTTTGTATTTTTTCATTTATTCTTGTTAGTAATGTGTACACAGTGGAGGTGGTTTTGGGTTATGCGGTGTTAGCATGAAGGAGTTAAAAATGGGGGAAGTTTAGGCTATTTACAGGTCATTGTTGGCTTGGATTTTTGGCTTCTTATTTTATGCAGAATTTAATGCTAAAATGCAATTCTTATGAAATCATGCCTGAATGCTAATTATGCGAAATAAATGCAGAAATGCAGTTGATTTTTAGGGACTTAAGCTTAATAAATGAGATTTAGAGTGATGAATCCGAGATTCATCATCCCCCTATACTTAAACCATGCTCGTCCCTGAGCATCAAAAGACATGCCATGAAGTGAAATGAGACTGAGTTCCATACCAAGACCATGAGCTGAAGGTGAGAATGAAACTAAACTCGACCTTTGGATTAGTAGTGTGGCGGAACTTCTGTGAGACTTAGAATTTTAAAATCAACAGCCCTCAAGTTCTACACATCATTGTTACAGTTTCGGCTCAGAAGTCATCTTAGATCGATCCTCTTCCCAAAGTATACCCTATGAACATTTAATAACCGACTCGTGTGTGTGTGAAGGGTTTTAGCTCTTCCCATCTAGAATGTCGGACTACCATGCTCCTCTCCTTTCTAGTAACTCGTCCTCGGGGAGTCAGGTATTTCCTTCTAAGGTCTGTCGTGTTGTGTTCACAATCGAAATGGGGGAGAAGCTAGAAGAAAGAGAAAAGAACTGGAGGGGGTGGCCAGTGTAGTCACCTCTCCTTGTGAAGATGGCCAATGTAGCCAAGTCTCCACCAAGATCTGCAGGTTTCTTGAAGCTTGGACCTTTTTGGTCGAATTTTTATTTGGTAGAATGCTTCTTTGTATTTGGAATTTTTGGTGGTTCTGCTTGGATCTTGTTTTGCCCCTACGGATATAGCATCTTTTTATTCCGTACATTTTTTGGGGTCTTAGAAAAATTGTGCCCAGCCGTCCATCCCTTTTCCGAAGCTTTATTTCAACCCGTACTCCGGTCTTTAGATTTCCAAGCTACCAGAAAAGAGACTCACACAGTCTTCCAACGTCCCGTCTGGGTTGAGCTAAGTGCATAGTGCGAGAGTACAAATTAATTCCCTATTCAAGAGTTGTACCCAGAATGAAGAGATCAGGTTAGACACTAAGAGTCAAACGCTGCACATTGTCATGTGGAACTTAAGGAATTAAGTCAAAAAGACCTGAAGCTCTTAAAATCCTATTTCTCGGTGAAGTTCCTCTGAAAATTAGGTGGATTAAGGGCAAGTTCAGACCACTCTCGGTTCTGGCTCACAACTTGGTTCAGAACCCAATGACTTTTCACAAATGCAAATGCATGTGATGTTGGATGAAGTGCAAGTGCGTGAAATGCAGTTTTTTTTTGCGTGTGTGTGTGCAAAGATGAAATAAGAAGCCATTTTTTTTCAAAAATTTTGGGCAAGTCAGTGTTAGTAGAAAAACTCATTTTTTTGAAGTTAGTACCCACCCCGTAAATACATATAGACTTACGCGAAAGTACGAGATATGGGTAAAATATATACAAAGTATATATACAGACCCCCCTATACTTAGCGAGTGCTGTGTCCTCAGAGCACAAAAAAGCGTAATGAAGACAGCTCGTGCTAAGCATAAGGGAGTGGAAAATTTATATACAAAGGGTTAGGAAGTAAAGCGGAACAGAGGGAATGAGGAGAGTTTATACAGGTGGATGTCGGCTCCCCCTATACTTAGGCTCTGGACAGCCTAAGTATGGAAGAAGGGTGGAAATGGAGCGGTTGGGAGGATGAGAAGGATGGTATAAATAGATGGCATCGGTCCCCCCTATACTTAGGCCTTGGCCTAAGTAGAGGAAGAAGCTGTACAAGGAGACCGATGTGGTCGGGAGGGTAGCCAAATGATTAAGGCGGTTTTCGGCTGATCTTCTTGTGAGCCTGCGGTGGGAGATCATAATGATGAGGTGAAGATGGAGCATATGATTCCCAACTACAATCAGTGTCATCCTCAGAAAAATCATGATGGATAATAGATGAAGTGTTCGAGTCAGATGAAAGATATCCATGATCAGAGTTATCCTCAGAGGAGTAGTATTTGAAAGTGGACATACTCCAAGTCTGCATATCTCTTTGTTTCTTTAATTGTTTCCTCAGAATTCGTTCCTTCTTGGGATCAATCAATTTGTCCTCAGATGATAGCTCAGAAGCACCGGTCTCAGTCAACTCATATGAAAGAATTCCAGTGTACTTGAAGAGGGCAGGAGCATCAGCTTTGGATGAGTAGTAGTTAGGAACGGGAGTTGTCCAATGAGAATTGAATTTTGGATCCTTACGAAGATATGGCTTTAGGGCTGCCGAACAGACTTCACTCATGTAGATAACCTTTTCCAGACCTGATGAGGGACCATCAGACGATACCTCTTCCAAACGGTCAAAGGTGACTCTCTTTTTATTTCGTCGTGAAGGTGTCGGTTCACTTGAGTATCCAGATGAATAGCCATTTGAAGTTTCCTTGGTCGGTGCTCGATCTGCGTGCTTGTTCTTAGCCTCCCGAATGTTTGAGCATTCTCGATTTGGGATGATTTGGTCAAGATATTCAGAGAATGTTGCTCCCGGGTGTGACCATGCATATGTCTCAGGATCGTAGTAGAAAGATTTGTCTATTTTGAGATCCTCGGGGATTTGAATATTGGGGAGAGTCTCTGCATGTTCTTTCTCCATTGATTCGATGTTGGTGCATTCCTGAGTCGAGTTGATGTACTCCATGTAGTCAGAGTAGGTTGACCCAGGGTATGCCCGTGCATAAGTCTCCGGATCATATGATTCATATACATGATTCTCCCTGGTGAGAGCGGTTGGGAATGGAGCAGGGGGAAGATTTTCTAAACCAGTAGTCTCATCAACAACCGCTATCTCAGGTGTGGCTGCGGGGTAGGGCTCTTCTACCGCTTCATGGTTACGGTTGTCGGGGACTTCGTAGGTTGCCTCAGGAGATCGTGGTTCCTCAAAGACATGGTCAGATCTAAGTGCTTCCAATGCTGTGAAATTGATTTCCCGAGTCTCACAATCAATACTCGCCTTGGCCAATGCCAGGAACGACTTTCCGAGAATGATTGGAGACTGGGTGAATTCTCCTTGATGCTCAATATCGATGATCGTGAATTCTACTTTGAGCGGAGCACCTTGGAATTTAATGATGACAGAAATGGTTCCTCTCGGCCGTTTTATCGATCGGTCCGCTAATTGAACAATCTCTCGTATCTTTCGAATCGGTCCGAGTTTGAGTTCATGGAATACAGAGGTCGGGAGGATATTAATTGGTGAATCGTCATCAATCTGAGCATGGGTGAAAATTATGTCTTTGAGTACACATTCAAATCTGGGCAACCGCTTCACTATGCGGCTCTTGGTTTTTCTCCTCAACACCAAGGAGGAGGCCATTGACAATATATGTCTCTCGGTTTTTGTTTGAATCCTGCCCGATTTCTTCATCGTTAATTTGTCCAATACAAATACTTTAAGATCGGGGAAGTGTTCAATGGCCTGGAGAAAGGGAAGTTCAAAAATCAATTTCTTTCCTATTGCTTCCCGTACAGTTGGATCCAAATTCCTCAGATCGTCTTCAGTCTCAATTTTTATGAAATTTTCTAAATTTTCAATTTTTTGTGGTTTTCAAATGTTTCCATTTTTTGTATTTTCTGGGTGGTGTGGGGTTGTGGGGTGTTCTTCAGATGGGCTCTGGAGTTCAGGGTGAGGGTCAACGACATAGTCATTTTCAGAATTGTCCATAGGTCCCTGAATATCCGCAAAATTTTCAATCTTAGATCCAATCATTTCCTCATTCATTTTTATATCCGAGCTACCAGAGATTAATCGATCGGCAAGTTCTTGAAATTTATCCTCCATTAAATCAAATTTCTTATTTATCCTCAAAATATTTTCCAAAATCTCTTCTTGGCCAAGTATGAGAGCAGTTGGGGTATGTTTTTGTAATTCAATGTCCTCTTCCATTTTTCTATATGTACTAGGAGAGGGATCTCTGGAAATATCCAATGTACGATCATCATTTTCTGAAAGTATCTCTTCAATAATCATGGAAGGTGGCTGCTCATATGGTGTAGGTAAGTGGAGTTGGTCCAAGGGGAGTTGTGATCTTATGTGGTCGACCCAATCCTCTGTATGAGTGAAGAGGGGGTTATTATGTTCAATCCAAGGTAATGATTTTTCTTTGGTGTTCAAGAATGATGGAAGAGGTGAAGAAGTGTTCAATTTGATCATGTGGTTATCTTCTCCCATGAATGATGGATTGACATTTACCGAATATGAGGGATGAATTGTATGATCAACGTAAAGAGGATTAAATGAAGAAGTAGAGCTCTCAATCATTTGTTGGTTTGTATGCTCTGAATACAAAGGGTTGTCATTCATGAAATAGGTCAGATTAGCAGAAGGATATTGATTTATTGGTGGTTGAGGGGGAGGTGTTTTGGGTCTAACCGATACGAATTCATTTTCATAGTATAGCTCTGATGGATTCTCGGATAAACGTTCGGCTATTTTTGAAAGAGCTGAAAGGAATGAGGGGTTGGGTCTGCGAGAATTATTGGACAAGAAATCCATGATGAGGTTAAAATCAAGAGAGGAAAGAGATGATCACACGGGAAGAGAGTTTTTATCAAATGTGCGGCTTTTGATCTTAGGCTTTGGTTTACGCACGCCAATGCAAACACAAATCAAACCCTGGGTTCACCAACGCACACAATGAAGCCGTAAGAGTTCGGCTATTTTCTTTTCAATTTTAGTTGGTGATAAATCAATCTTGGCAAAAATTTAGCGAGCTGAGATTTCGGATTTGGGCTCTAGCCTTAAGTGTCGTCTCTCGCTCACTCAGAAAAATAGAAACACACAAGATCGGGGTTCCTCTCCCGCAGAAATTCTTGATTATATGGGTTATTTTGATCGGCTATATTTAGCAGTCCCAATTTTAATTAGGTGATCACTGAAGAATTTAGATGAGCACAAATACACGTCTACCGTCCAGTCCCAATTTCCTTTAGATTTATGTGATAGAACAAGGGGGAGAAAGTCGGGAAAAGCCGATGCACACGGAAAACTATGATGAATGCTCAGTTAGAAGACTTACAGTGCCTCCTTGCAATCTCCATGTGGGATGCTAGACAGAATTTAAAAATTATTCTATATGCGTGCAAGCCGATAAAAACCGCACCTAAACAGAAAGTTCTATTAGCGGGAAGAATTGAGTTGAATTTGGCTAAGTTGAACGATCTATGTGCGTCTTGACTAAAGTGAAGTGTGGCTTAAGATCCTACGAGCACAATCAAAAAATAAAAATGCTCTAAGAGCCGTATGTGCAGGTCTATCCTAGTCGCCACTCAAGTCGGACCCCACCCTCACCGGAGAGTGAAACAGGCCACGACACACCACAGAAAAAAGTTCAAGGTCTTTTTTACATGCACGAGAGTCCAAACGGACACCGCTGTAAATGAGCAGAAATGGAAATTTGCAGAAATTAAAAACCTAGACTCTACGCTCTCTCACGACTCGACTCGATCTTAAATTAATTGCGGCTTCTTTGGTTGTCGGTGAAGATGCGTCGGTTTCTTGAAAACCGCTCCACGTATGCCGGGTACGTCGTAAGAAAAATAAGAGAGAAAGTGTAAGAGAGTGACTCAAAAATTAAGAAAATAAATGTTGGAAATAAAATGGTATTCACAATGAAAAATTCGGGGGTCAGACTACCCGAATTCGGAAAACCGAGCGAAAATTCGGGGGTCCCCGGCAACGGCACCATCTGACGGGTCCGAAAAAGCCACGTTAAGAAGTTGTTTTTAATCTCCGTGAGTGAATTAATGAATGTCGTTCGTTGTAGGCGGCAATCGGAAACAATCAAGAAATAACCTCAAATTTTATTCAATTTCAATCAAGTGGTTTTTATGTTTATTTTACTTGGGCAAGTCCCAAGGTCGATCACAAGGAGGCAAAGGAACAACCTAAAGTTGTGTCTATCCAATTTTTAGTTCGGTTTTCAAGGCGGTTTTTTTTGGAATTTTTCAATGTAATATGAGATGCAAAATGCAAAATCGGCCTATTTTAGGGACTAACATGTAAATTTCAATCAAACGATGTCCGAAAAATACGAAACTTGGCCACAATGTAAATGACGATAAAATGAGTGCACTATAATTTTTTTTGGGATTTTTAGATGCAATATGATTTTTTATGAATTTTTTAATACAAACAGAATGATTTTCAATATTTAATTATAATAAATATTAAACCTATTTATTTTCGAGAGATAAAATTATCTAAGATTTATCACTAGGTGATGGTTCTCAGAAAAATCTTAAATCTCAAAAATGTGGGGTCTAATACCTATTAAAAATCAAATAGTGAAATGTGCTAAATGATTTTTACAGAGCAAAGTATGCATGCAAATGCAAAGATTTTTGGGCACAATGTTAATCAAAGTAATCTCTACGATACGTGATTTTTGGGAGATTTTTAGAGCAATGGTTAATTTACTATGAATTTCCGAGCACAGATTGGGCAAAATACGCAATTTTCCACAAAATAATTAATTAATAATTAACCAATGATCACAAAAATGCCCACAGTATCTCAGAATGTAGAGCATTAAGCAATGAACAAGGTGCTATATTTAAATAAATAAAATGATGCAAGTAGAGGTCTATAATGGATGACAAAGACAGGGGTACAGATGCAAACTGAATAAATAAATAAAAATAATGCAGGGGGACCTATATGTAATTACCTAAACTGGGGGGGATTTCTGCAATTTTACCAAGAGGCACGTGCTGCGCACGTGCCCTTGGCCTGGTGGACTGAGGCGCAAATCCGCAAAGCTCCGGGGGCGTGGATGTAAATTACCCACAGTCATGTGCTTTGCACGTGACCTGGGCTGACGTCAGCCTGACGTTCCCCACGCACGCGACTCGCGCGTGCTGGGGCCTCGGGCGTCGCGCCCGGTGCTGGCGGTGGCGGACTCCAGCCGAGGCGGAGGGGAAGATGGCGGAGTCGGTGGTCGGAGTCGCGCAGTTGGTCGGCAAAGTCGGAGAAGACTGGCGTTGGCTCGCGATGTCGGTGACGTAGCGAAGGTCGGTGGCGCTGGAGTGGACCTCCGGTGGTTGTCGAGTGAAGGTCGGGCGAGGTTTCGAAGCCGGAGGAGGACGAAGGCGAAGAAGTTGAACGGCGATGGAGGCGATGTCGGATGCGATGTTGAAGACGTCTGTAGCTCGACGGCTAACCGGAGCGGGGCAGAAGGCACGGAGGGCCGTGGCTGCAGCGGCGTCGAGGGGAAGGCGCCGGATCTCGTCGGGAAGAAGGCGGAGCTCGGGCTGTCACCACCGAGCTCCGTGGTTGAGGATGCAACCGGCGGATATCGAGGAAGCGGGGCGGCGAGGCACTATTTATAGGCGAGAAGGGGGGTCGGAGGTGGTTGCGAGCGGGGCGGCGGCCGTTGCGAGCGGCCAGCGGTTGCGGGAGTTGAGGAGGTCAACGGCGATGGAGTTGGGGCAGTTGCGATGTTCGCGGAACGGTAACGGGGAAGTGGAGGACGCGAGGTTGGGGGAGAAGAGCAGTGGCCCTTCGATCATGCGAGATCGAACGGTCACGCGCATGCCACGTGGCGGTTCAAAGAGAGGGCGCAGCACGTGCCAGGGGGCACGTGCGACGCACGTGCGTCCGAATTTTTTTATATAAAAACGAGATAATAAAAACCCCAAAAAATGCTGACACGTGGCGGCCTCTGGGGCTGCCACGTGTCAGCACCAGAAAATTGGAAAATATAACCTTTGTAAAATCAAAAAGAAATATCAAATGACCTCGGATCGAAAAAGTTCCTTCACAAAAAATGCTCGTCTCGGCGAGATCTACAACTTTCATGAAGACATGAAAGCCAAATTCGGTCAAATGTGAAAAGTGAATTTTTGGGGTATCCCATGTGCATAGAATACCTTGATTTTTGGTTTTCTAATTTTTTTGTCATTTTTAAACAAGATAAAAGACCGAGAAAAATAAGGGAAAATCAAAGATAAATAAAAGACATATTAATCTAATTTTTTTTATTTTTATTAATAAAGAAAATATATACATAAAATATAGGGTCAAAAGCCGCGAAAAATACAATGTACAAAAGTGACCCAAAACCCAACTTTCACATACGAGCTCCGATTCAATTGAACTTGGTCTTGTTTTGAAGGTAATTGAATGTGCATTAGTTCAAGAGTGAGTAGGATCAAATCAGACACTGGATGGGGAAGATATGGGGCTTTTAGTCCGAAAATCCTGAAATTAGGGTTTGGGTTTTTGGTCCACTTAACAGGGTTAGTGATTTTTTTTGTATTTTTTCATTTATTCTTGTTAGTAATGTGTACACAGTGGAGGTGGTTTTGGGTTATGCGGTGTTAGCATGAAGGAGTTAAAAATGGGGGAAGTTTAGGCTATTTACAGGTCATTGTTGGCTTGGATTTTTGGCTTCTTATTTTATGCAGAATTTAATGCTAAAATGCAATTCTTATGAAATCATGCCTGAATGCTAATTATGCGAAATAAATGCAGAAATGTAGTTGATTTTTAGGGACTTAAGCTTAATAAATGAGATTTAGAGTGATGAATCCGAGATTCATCACCTAAATAATCTGATACCTCCAAATCTCTATTCCTATGTAGAGGACCTGCATCAAGAGGTCGGTCAGATATCAGACTTTAGAGATAAGGATTGCATCTCCTATTCAGGATGGAGATCGCATATTAACAATCATTTGACGGTGCTTGATGAGTCCTCAATCTAACTCTTTAGATATTCATCCACGCACTAGCCTCTATGATTCAATAATTGAATCAATAGTTGTATGATCATTAAGATGGCCATGGTACATAACTCTAATGTACTAAGGGACCAATTATGCAAATTAGCTATTCTTCATTTCAGATTAAGGAGTGAATTGCAATAACATTTATTGCATAATGGCTCGTCGTGGGCTTGCATGTCCAACAGGAGCAATGGAGAAGGCCCTTCTTAGACATCAAAAAATTACTTGACAATTATCGAAAGGGAAAGATTCCTCGATTCAAAGGCATAGAGACACCTGTTGAGGTTGAACTATGGCTTGATGATGTCAGCAGGATGTTGAGAATAATACATGCACTAATAGACACTTGGGTGCACTTTTGTGATTACTCCCTACTAGACTATGCAAGACAATAATTGAGAGAAATATCTAAAAAATTAGTAGACCCTATTCCATGGGTTATATTTGGAGAAAGGTTCTAATCTCACTTCTATCCCTCCCATTAGGAAGAACTGAAGAGATGGGAGTTGGCTTCTCTGACCCAGGGTTAAAAAAATGTATGAGATTATCATATTCATTTCACCAAGCTACTACGTTATTCCCTAGATCTAGAAGCATCACCACATGAGTGTCTTATCAAATTTGTTAGTGGGCTTCAGGGAGATCTTAGAGAGAAGCTTGCAGTTTTTAGAGCCATAACTATAGATGAAGTCATGGACATCACCTCTCGTATTGAGATGGAAAGGGATGAAAACTGCCAAAAAAGTTTCCACTTTACTGGTGGATCATCCAAATTTAAGAAAAGTTATAACCTAGAGATTGTCACTATCATCTAGTTGGTTCTTGTATAAGCTCGTTGATAATCTCGAAATTCGATGCGGTTATATCGACTCACAAGGCGAGTCAACAGTCGGTGTTTGACCACACAAATTCCGAAATTAATCAACAATTAACCCACACTAAAGATCAATAATTAGAAGTAATGTGGAGTTAAAATTTATTTTTAACTCTGCACAAATGGTGTATAGTGACAAGTATGCAGAGAGTTCGAACACAGGGAGCAAGCAGGGTAAATCCACAAAATGTGCTAAAGTGTGTGTGTGATGTGTGGAGTGTCTACACTAAGCAATCAAGCCAAGGTATTTTTGTGGGTTTTAATTTTTAAATTTTTTTTATTTTAATTTTTAATTTTGTATTTGATTTTTAATTTTCTGATTTTTATATTTTATATTTTATAGTTTTTTATTTCTTTTTCAATATTGGAAAGTAGAGATAATATAGTAAAAGGCAAGGTAAAATATTTATAAAAAGGTGCAAAAATACTCAAAAATTCAGAAATAAAATCTTTTTGGTATTTTTGTGGTTTTCTACTGTTTTTGTGATTTTTTGGGGATTTCTCAAGGTGTTTTTGGTATTTTAAAATGCTGAAATAAGGGAAAACAGTGGGAAAAGTGTTGGCTGTAAGTAAAATGGGACTTAAAAAATAGCAACCAGTAACCAAAATTCTTCACACTATTTTTCAAATGAAAGGAATAAAATAAGGAACACACAGAACCTGAGTTTGTAATTTTTAGAGTTTTCCTTGATTTTATATATTTTTTTGAAGTTTTTGAGTATTTTTAAATTTTTAGTGTTTTTTCTTTTGAAATTTCTAATGATTTTTGGACTGACACTAAAAGATGATGAAATAGACACTAGGTAGTATTTTTGGAATTTTTGGAGGTGTTTTAATATTTTTTTTGGTATTTTCTAAGCTAGACAGTGCACAAATTAGATGTTTTTGATTTTTAATAAATATGAAAATAATATAAAATCAAAAACTAAATATGTGGCGTTAAAGTACACATGTCCAGATGCTTAAGTCTATTTTTGTGGAATTTTTGGGCTTAAGATGATATTTCAAATAAATACAACAAGCATTCAAACATTAAACAGTCCTGGCAGGGGTATATGTGCAATATTCAAAACATCCAGGGGTAAACATGCAATTTTCCACAAAAATATACACTGAATATTTAATTTCTGGAACCAAAAAGCAATTACAAAAGCCGCCTGGGCTTCCTAGAAATTTTCCCACCAGGACGCGTGACTTGCACGCGCCTGGGAAGGACTGGAATGCAATATCTCGAAAACCTGGGGGTCTCTTTGCAAAATAACCAAAAATATTACACTTGCTACGAAAGTTATGGGACTAAAATGAAATACACAAAATCCCGAGGGGTCCTCTGCAAAATGCCCACCCCCTCACGTGAACTGGTCACGTGAGGTGACGTGGCAAGGACCTAGCTGCAAATATCGAAAGTCTGGGGGCCTCTTCGCAAATATTACAAAATATTTAAACTACAACCAAAAGTTTAAAGACTAAAAAGTAAATACAAAAGTTGCGAGGGTGGGGGTGCAAAATACCCTCGACGCGACGCTCCGATGATGACGCGTGGCTCGCATCCAACGGCTGGGCGACGGGGCGCGATCCAGCGGCTGGAGGCGATCCACTTATCCACGTGGCGTGTTCTGGGCGAGCGATGACGGTTGGCTTGTGCGGCCTGGATTAGATCTTCCTTGGTGGATCGGACGGTCGAAGCGAAGGATGATCCAACGGCAGACACGCGAACTGGAGCTGCGGCTCGATCGGACGGTGGAGACGTGAGGAGGAAGAACAGGGACGAAGGCCGGCGAAGGCGAACTTCCCCGGCTCCGATCTCGCTTCTCCGGCGATGAATAGGCTCCAAAATGGAGCTGCAGACTCCTGGGAGGTCTCTCTATGGACTGGAGGGCTCAAATTCGCCGGAGGAGCATCGAGGTGCGGGCGCGAAGGCGGCGGAGCTCTACGCTCCAGGTATCTCCGGCGATGAATCAAAACGGCCTTCCAGGTGCGTTCAAAGCTCCTTGACCTGCAAAAAGTGGTGAGAAGGCCCAGGGCAAATTGCCTGGGCCTCGCGGGGACCTAATCGAAGCGCGAAGGGGAGTGGTCGACGGTGGCCGGAGGTGCACTCCGGCGAGGATGTTGGGATTGGCGAAGTACGCGATGAAACTCACAATTTTTTTGGGGTTTTTGATCTTTAAGCTAACAGGAATAAGATGCAAGAAAGAAAGACGTGGGTGGAAGCCCTCGATGGCCGGAGCCAGAGGAGAAAGGATACCTCGACGCCGGCGGTTGGCGGAGGTGCTGGAGCCGTCCTCGACCTCGTTCGCCTTGGCTGAGAAGCTCGCGGCGGAGCTGTCACCTCCAGCAAGGCTCAGAGCACTAGAGAGGCGGAGAGGGGTGGACCAAGGGGACTCAATCCGAAATGGAAAGAAGGGGGTCGGTTATATGTGGTTTGACCCGAGGTGGCAGGGGTCCAAAGACCAAGGGATATCATGCAAATCTTTGGTCCGACGACCAAGATTAAGCTTGGGCGAGTTAGGTAGATGGTTGGTGGACAATGTTGCAGAAGGATGCAACACGAATAGATGAAAGAACCGGCCTGGAAAAAGCCAAAAAGATGGCTCAAAAACGAGGTCTGACATGGGCTACAGGGGTAGGTCAGACTGTTGACCTAGGTCAACAGTCCTGGCCTCCTGGTTGGTCCACGTGGACCAACCAGGAAAAACCCTGAATTAATGTTTTGTTAATTCAATTTAAAATAATAAATGGTCGAGTTAAATAAAAGTTATAAAATAAAAAAAATTCAAAATTTTATGTAGTATTTAATTCTGATTTCTATTTATTTTTATGACTTATATTTTTACAAGTTACCTTTTTAACCCTATATAGGTATAATACCTATGTATTTTAATATTTTATTTTATTTTATGTATTTTTAATCTTATTATTTTTATTTATGATTTTGTAAAATTATAACATACTTTTATATACATAAGTATATTTTTATTTTATTTTTCTGAGATGTTTTATATATTTAATAAAATACAAGTATGTTTTGTATTGGTATAAGTATAGGTATGTATCTATGTATTGAATATATACAAGTATTTTTATTTTTGTTTTTATTTAGGTTTTTATTCTTATTTTAATGTACATAATTATTATAAGTATTATTTACAATATTATAAAAATATAAAAAAATGAATAAATAATAAATTGAATATTTTAATATGTACAAGTATACAATGTGGGTCCAAAAGCCAACTTTCAAACCGTAGCTCCGCCAAATGCGAAACCACTGCCATTGGATAGATTATTTTATTCTATATACAATTAAAGGTGAGTTTGATGCATTTGGAGTTGTTGTTTGTGAGATACGGGTCTGGGAAGTTGGGATTTTGGATTCTTATTCAGACCATATCTTTTTGTCTGTACATTCTTTTCCTATGAAATCAATTTTGTATTTTTCTTTATTAAAGTATCTACAACTTTCATGTACAAAGTTTCTTTATTTGATGTACAAAAAGTGAAACCAAAAATTGGTCCCAAAATGAATAAAGAATGAATAACAAGTAAAGGTATTTTGACTGTGTTTGTGGCCTTATCTCCCCCTACTTTATTCCTTGTCGACCTATTCATCAAGATGCCTAGGTCTCGGGGGTTTTGGGTCATAAAATATTTACAATATTTTATTCTTTTTCTTTTCTTTATTTATTCTATAATTTTGGCCTTAATTACAGTAATTTACACACTGTTTAGATGCACATGCATGAATGCTAAGATGCTTGATTGAAGGCTATTTACAGGCATTTGCTAGGGTTTTTGGTGCCAAAATGATAGAATAAAGATGATGAAATGTGGATTCATCATCCCCCTATACTTTACCTTTGCTAGTCCCTAGCAAACACTTATGCAATAAGTGCAAAGAGAAAAAGAAAGAAAAGAAAAAGAAGAAAATTGGATGAAGTTTAATTATTGAACTTGTTTTCGCAAAATTAAAGTTTGGAGCTTAGGTCGGTCCTTTGGAATTTTAGTGCGGTCGGAACCTTACTGAGAACCAAGTTTGAAATCCAACAGTCCTTGAGAATCCCAAAACTCTGTCCAAGTCTCCTCAATAGCCAGGTCAGAAATACTTCAACTCATACGCAAACTCTTACGACTATGAGTCTGACTCGTACAGTGTGAGTGATATGTAGCTCCCCACCTCAGAAGTGACAAAGAAACAACCTCCCCCAACCTGGTAACTCTAATGCCTCGGTCTAGCAACTCTTTCCTCGAGAAGCAGGGTATTCCCTTCTAAGTTCAAGTGCAACCGGCTCAAGAAGAGGGGGAAGAAGTATAGACTTTTGGAAGCTCAGCCAGTGTAGCCAAGTCTCCCGCTGCAAGCTTCATGAGATGTAACGTGGATACCATAAGCTTTTGCTTTATTGGACTATATACACTCCGGTGGGGTTATTAAGTTTTCAATCCGACCCACCACTTTTTTGGAGTTCTTTTTTTTTTTTCAAATGCATCTGTACAACATATCTACATGGTGCAGCATATATACAAGAAATTTTCCTCTTGAGCCAGTAGACTATCCCTCTTTTGAAGCTTTATTACAACCCACGGCTTCTGTCTTTAGCCTTCATCACCACTAGACCAAGTTGAGGTGCACTTCCTTCACTAGAAGAAGAAGAGAGGTTCCGCCTAGAAGTACTACCCTCATATGCTACCCCAAGCCAAAGGAAACTGCCTCCTCACCACCTCATCCGTGGAGAGCTATGTGAAAGGTGCAGGTGTCCAAGTTAGGTCATTATCAACAAGAGTCGTGCGTGTGCTCCGAAATACTCTACTTAGGCAGTCAAGAATCCATTGAACCAAGTCCCGTGATCCTCAAAGAATTAAGTCAACTAGACCTGAAGTACCTCAAACCCAGTTCCTATAAGGTTCCTGTTATTAGGTAGATTTTAAGGTCCAATCAAGCTCCAATCTCCAGATTTTACTTAGACTTGTTCAACTATAAAACTCAATCCGAAAAATGCTCATGTTATGCAAATGCAATGCAGAAAATATTTTTGTGATGCAATTTTCAAGATTTTGAACTTTTTATGGATTTTTTGAAAAGATGATGCATGCGTATGCAGATGCATTTTTTTGTATTTTTCACAAAGATTTTTCAAATGTTTTTGGATTTTCATTTTGCAAATGTTTTTTGGGATTTTTGAAAACAAAAGATTTTGGCTGCAAACTAGGTGAAAATATGTACACGGGAGTGCTTCTTATATATACAAGAAGTGGATTTTAAGAATTTACAAGGGTAAGTGGTCAATTTTATAAGTACATATAGATAGTGGATTTTAGTGTAAGGTTAGTGTTCCTCAAACTTATTTGACACAAGGTTTTTCAAACAATTTTTGAAAACTATAGCCCAAAATAATTTTTACAAACATTTTTACAAACATGTACACTCATTTGAAAATCATTTTGCAATTGATTTTCAAAACAGTATATATAAAGGTTTTTCAAATATTTTTGCAACCATTTTTCAAACCATTTGCAAATCATTTTTCAAACATTTTATTTCACACAAAGAAAAGAAGTTTTACAAACCACACATTTTTACAAAGGTTGAAAACATGTAACAAAATATTTTCAAAATAGTTTTTAATAGATATTCACAAAGATTTTCAAACTATTTTTCAAACATTTTGCAAAAAACATTTTCACCTGATTTATTAATCAGTAATTACAAAAAGAATTTGAGGAATAACCACATCTTTTTATTAAAGAATTTTAATGAATTTTAAAGAATTATTAGCCATATTATTAGGAAAATACGAAAGTACGAGTTATGGCTAAGGTATATACGCAGTATATACGACCCCCCTATACTTAGCTTGAGCTATGTCCTCATAGATCAGAGAGAAAAGAGAAGACATAACTCGTACTAAGTATAGGCAAGTCTAAAGAAATGAATAAAGGAATGAATGAACAAACGAATGAGAAGTTGACCGTCCCCCCTATACTTAGGATCAAATAATCCTAAGTATAGCAGACTGTACACAAAGCAGGGAGGGTCAAGGGTGGGAATGAACAGATCGTACTCAGATTGTCTCCCCCTATACTTAGGGTAAGATATCCCTAAGTATAGACAAGAAGAGGAGATAATGGAGAGGATCGAAAAGAATAGAAAAACTCGGGGTGCCAACCCCCCTATACTTAGGACAAAGTACGTCCTAAGTATGGAAAACTGTCTACAAGGGCGGCACCTTTTTGATAGATGAAGAGGATAGAAAAGGAAAAGAAGAAAAGAAGAAAAGAAGAAAATAAATCAACAAACAACAAAGTGATATAAACAGATGGATCTGTACAGCTGAAGATAGAACTTGATCACCATGTATGAGATGTAGATGATGAGAGTGAACGGACACATCTCATACCAGAAGAATGGGGGCAACGTCAATGGTCGGTGGATCATGATCAAGATATAGTTTCAAGCGTTGACCATTGACGCGGAAGGTAGAGGAAGATGACGGTTCGGATATGTCGATGCTGCCATTGTCATGTACCTTCCTGACCACATACGGTCCTTTCCACTTGCTCTGCAATTTCCCTGGGAATAATTTCAGCCTGGAATCAAACAACCATACTCTCTGATCTGGCTCAAACTGTTTATGGCTGATATGCGAAATCATGCCATGTCTTGACTTTCTCTTTGTACTGTAAGCTGTTCGAAAGGTTGTATCTCTAAGTTCTTCCAGGGCTGCCAATTCAGCTCTTCTCTGTTCTCCTATACTCTCGGGATCTAGAAGCAACTCAGTAACTGCCCAAAAAGATTTATGCTTGATCTCCACTGGCAAATGGCACGGCTTGCCATAGACGAGACGAAAGGGAGATGTCCCTAATGGATTCTTGAAAGATGTCCGATAAGCCCACAAGACCGAGTCCAAAAGCTGTGACCAATCCTTTCGGTCTGGGCGGACAACTTTCTGCAGGATAGTCTTTATCTCCCGATTCGATACTTCGGCAAGACCATTAGTCTGAGGGTGATAAGGAGTGGCAACCCAGATGGTCAATGCCGAACTCGTCTGCAAGGGCCCTGACTTTGTCATTGATGAAGTGAGACCCCTCGTCTGAAATCAAGACTCTAGGTACCCCGAACCGTGAAATGATATTTTTCCTCAAGAATTTGCACACGGTTTTCGCATCTGTGGCTCGGGCGGGGATGGCCTCAACCCATCGGCTGACATAATCCACAGCGAGCAAAATTAAGCTCGAATCCCTGACTCTTAGGAAATGGGCCCATGAAATCAATCCCCCATGCATCAAAAACCTCACAAAAGTGAATGGGTTGCATGGGCATCATGTCTCTCTGTCCGCAGGTTCCCATTTTCTGACAAGTCAGTACATCTCTTCACGAACTCATCAGAATCCTTGAAGAGAGTAGGCCACCATAGGCCGGATTGAAGCACCTTTTGTGCTGTCCTTTTTCCAGAATGATGTCCTCCTGCCTCAAGCTTGTGGCAGTATGTGAGGACACTATGCTGCTCTTCTTGAGGAATGCACCTCCTCCAGATACTATCCCCTCCTTCATGATAAAGGACGTGATCCTCCCAATGGTAAAACTTGGCCTTAGCTAGAAGGTCTCAAGTTTCTGCCTGGGCCAACCCTGAGGGACTGTCTTGGCAACAAGATAGTTTACAAGTCGGCATACCACGGGAGTGAGGTGACAGCCAAGATCGCCTCATCTGGAAATGTCTCTGAGATAGGTGCGCTGGGCTCAGATTCCTCAAGATTCTCCAATCTGGAGAGATGATCCGCCACCACATTCTTGACTCCAGGCTTGTCCTTAATTTCAATATCAAATTCCTGGAGTAGAAGGATCCATCTGGTGAGACGTGCTTTGGCATCCTTCTTAGCCATTAAGTATCGGATGGCGGTATGATCAGTGTAGATGGTCACTCTAGATCCGAGAATGTAAGATCGATACTTATCAAGAGCGAAGACTACGGCCAGCATCTCTTTCTCAGTCACTGTGTAATTCCGCTGCGCGGCATCCAAAGTCCGGCTGGCGTAGTGAATGGCAAATGGTAAACCATCCCTCCTCTGTCCGAGCACTGCCCCAACGGCAAAATCTGAAGCATCCGTCATGATCTCGAATGGGAGAGACCAATCGGGTGGCTGAAGGACAGGAGCTGAGACAACCATATTCTTGAGAGTCTCAAATGCTTCAAGACACTTATCATTAACATAAACTCGGTGTCTTTGGTCAGCAAGTCAGTGAGCGGTCGGGCAATTCGACTGAAGTCCTGAATGAACCGTCGGTAGAAACCGACATGCCCCAGAAAAGACCGTAAATGACGCAGATTGGACGGCAGATTGAGTTTTCTGATGATGTCTACCTTAGCCGGATCGACCTCCATGCCCCTGTTGGAGACGTATATGACCAAGGACCGTCCCTTGAGTCATCATGAAATGACTCTTCTCCCAGGATAAAACAAGGTTGACCTCGATGCAGCGCTTGAGCACACGGTCTAGGCAGTCAAGACAAGCGTCGAACCCATCGCCATAGACCGAGAAGTCATCCATGAAGACCTCTAACAGTCACCCACCATGTCCGAGAAGATGGACAACATGCACCTTTGGAATGTCGCCAGAGCGTTACATAGACCAAAGGGCATCCGTCTGAAAGCATAAGTCCCAAACGGACAGGTGAATGTCGTTTTCTCCTGGTCTTCGGGCGCATGGCCACTTGATTGTATCCAGAGTACCCATCAAGAAAACAAATAATGACTCTTCCCAGCTAGCCGCTCGATAATCTGATCAATGAATGGTAGCGGGAAGTGATCCTTCTTGGTGGCCTCATTCAATCGTCTGTAGTCCACACAGACCCTCCAAGAAGTTGGTACTCTGGTAGCGATCTCCTCTCCAGACTCATTGACAACTGTAGTGATACCCGTCTTCTTGGGTACCACATGTAAAGGACTTACCCATTTGGAGTCGGAGATGGGATAGATGAAATCGGCGCTCCACCACCTAGAAATTTCTTTCATGACTACGTCTCGAAGATTCGGGTTCAGCCGTCGTTGGAACTCACGCGACGGCTTAGCGTTATCCTCAAGATAGATGTGGTGAGAGCAGAGATTTGGGCTCAGCCCCTGGAGATCAGCTATACTCCAACCGATTGCCTTGCGATTTCTTTCAAGAACCTCCATCAGACGAGATTCTTGCTCTCCAGTCAAATCTGCTGAGATAATGACTGGGTACATTTCTGGCTCTCCAGCAAGGAATCTGTACTTCATCGACTGTGGCAGAGGTTTCCGTTCTGGACAACTGGGAGGTGGCAGATCTGGCTTCTGATAAGTCTGTGTAAATGCTACCAGGTCTGCATGGGAGAACTCTCGCACTGCATGAATTCCTGACGAAGGGCGGCCTGCTGGATCATCGATAAACTGCACTGGCTCGCACTCTGTCATGACTGTCGGCTCAGAAGGAATCAGACAAGGCAAATAATCATCAAAGTCATCCCAGTCTATGTCTGAATCCGAGGGATCAGAAGACGATGAGCAAGATTGAAATTCCTCAGCACCACTCATCACAACACTGTCAGCCTCAGAGATATCTTCATCCAGGGTTGTGCTCTCCCGGCTCTCGACTGCCATGAGCTTGAGATACAGTGAATCTGTAGGCAAGGCGAGGGTCGGTGCTACGGGATCTTTCCAGTTGGATTCATCATCAGTCATCTCAAAATCACAAACCTGGTGGATGTCTAGCTCCTCCTCTGTCATCTGCTCGGCTTCGCTGCACTGCTCTGAGCATTCTGCCTCTCTGGCTCTGATCTCTTCGATCGTCTCTATTTGTATGGTTTTGCCCTCTACGCGAAAGCATACCTTCCCACTATCATGATCGGTCACCGCCTTGGCTGTGGCCAAGAATGGACGTCCGAGGATGATGGGGGCATCAGTTACCGACTCAGGGATCTCCATGTCCAACACGACGAAGTCCACGGGGAATTTCAGGCCCTGAATGGTAACGACCACGTCTTTCAGTAACCCCTTCGGCCTCTTAATCGACCTATCAGCAAACTGAAGGACGGTTCTGCTTCGAAGAAGAGGGCCAAACTCGAACTGCTTGAGTAAGGCTGCCGGAAGGAGGTTAATTGAAGAGCCGCTGTCTAATAGAGTACGATCAAACTGCTGCTCCTGAATCTCACATCTGACATAGGGAGCTCCTGCGTCTGGTCGCTTGGCTGGCAATGTGTTCTGAATGGCGCAGCAAGTGTTATGCGTGAGCATATGGATTTGATCTCTGTGCCTCTTCTTCCTTCGGACAGTAGTTGTTTCTTTCAAATTCTTCTTGAAGAAGGGGATATGCTCAAACGTTTCTCGTAGAGTCAGCTGAATATGGAATCTGTCAATCATTTCATTGCCGAACTCTACCTCCTGGTTCTTTTTAGGATTTTCTTTTTTATTCCCCTTCGCTCGGCGGAGTGCCTCAGGAAAGGGGATGGTGGGTGCCTCCTCAGATGGAGGACTAGGAAACGGTCCCTGTGCCTGTGAAGATGGAGAATCCACACAAATATCATCATGCAACACATATGGATCTGCAATTTGAACGGGAACCTTTCCTTTAGTTCATATTTTTGTTCTTTTTGTTACCACAGTCCATAGATACAAAATGTGGTAACATCACGGTGGGAAGCTCAACAAAAATAGAGGTGGTGGCCTCAGTACCACCACCGGCACCTGCATCTGCGGCATCAGCACCGCTCTCTGGTTCTGCATCAAAAATGGTGGCATCAGCACCACCGTCTTCATCTGGTATCACGACGGCATCAGCACCGTCGTCCTGAACTTCATCATGGGTGGTATCAGCACCACCATCAACATCATCATGAGCGGCATCAGCATCGCTCCTCTGCTCCTCTGGCGCTCCTGATCCTGCCTCTGGGTGTCGCTCAGAAGAGGCGCCGCCGGCTGGCATCCTACCGCTCCTAGTAGTAACAAAATCAGCATCATGATAGATATAAGATATGTCGCTCAAACAATCACTAGGAGAGGTATCCTCTGTAAACTCTACCTGCTCGGACTTCCTTTTCAAATTATTAGGATTAGGTTCGATCTGAGCGGGTATGGCGGCCTTGCCTTTGATGAAATCCCGCATCTCCTGCCGGAACTCATCCATTTCTTGCCTGAAAGATGCTCGCTGTTCAGATAGCAAGCGGGCAAGATCATCAAGAGCAGGGTTCTCGAAGGCTGGACCCTGAGAACCGAATGTCTGTCCCTGCTGGAAATGGGGCTGCTGCTGGTGTTGTTGCTGAAACTGGGGGGAAGGCTGGTGATAAGAATGCTGAGGCGGCTGGCGCTGCCTCCACTGTTGTCCCTGATAGGCGGGACGAGGACCACTCTGATAATGCTGGGGCTGGTTGTACTGGGGCTGCTGGTGTTGTTGCTGTGGCTGGCCGTTCTGCTGTCCTTGAGCAGGGGAATGCTGTTGGGATGAGGATCCACCATTACCCCAACGGAATCCGGGGTGATCCCTGCGAATCGCTGGCTGAGGGTATCGGTCATACCAAATCCCGTTGACTTCCATCAACGGTTCCTGCTCGAAGGAAGGTGGAGGAAGAACTGCCAGTGGCTGCTCCTGCTGATAAACCACCATCTGCGTGTCCGAAGATGGCGGTTGCTCTGAATGGTATTGCAGCAATGGAACCGGCTCCGCCTGGATATGGTTCACCTGGCGGTATGAGGTAGAGGCCTGGTTGGGATTGCTGCTGCTGGAAGCAACCTGTGACCTGGGAGGCTGTTGTGAATGGGCCTGTGCCTCCTGAATACAGAGAATTTGAGTTTTCAGGTCACTCATTGTCTTGGTGAGAAGGTCCATCTGGGCTGGACCTTGGTTCTGCTTCTTTTCCAGGATCTCCATGCGGTCCAGCTTTTCACTGATTATGCCCATGTCGGCTGCTGCTGATTCTGCTTGGGCTGCGGCTACCGACGTTGTGCTAGGACCGGCATCGATGCGGGCGATCCTCTGAAATGATCCCGCTCCTTGCGGGGGCTTCTGCTGAGTGTAGACTCTGGCCTGGGTCATCACTGTAGAGTTCTCTGCCATGCCTTCGTAGATGGCCCAGACGTCGTCTTCTCCCTTGGAGAAATAGGATCCACCGCAAGAGGCGTTCACAAGCCCCTGCAGCTCCGGTGTCAGCCCACAGAAGAAACTCTGCACCAGGAGGGGCTTGGAGATATCGTGATGTGGACACCGGTCTATGAGCTCTCTGAATCGATCCCATGCTTCATGGAACTGTTCATTTGGGATCATGACGAAATTACTGATCATTGCTCGAGTTGCGTTTGTCCGGCCGAGAGGATAGTATTTCTTCAAATAAACGGACCGGAGATCTGCCCAAGTGTCGACGAATCGCCCTAGATGCTTGAGCCAATATGCGGCTCGATCAACCAATGAGAACGGGAAGGCGATCATCTTGATAGTGTCCTCGGTCAACAACCGATCGTGGATAGTGCTGCATATCATTTCGAACTCTTGGAGGTGGAGGTGCGGCTCTTCGGTCGGCAGCCCATGGAACTTGGGAAGAAGCTGGATCGTGTGGTGCCGAAGCTCGAAGTCTCCGTGGATTGGTGGGAGTCTGATCCATCGGTGAGTGAGGGATGCAGCTGGGTTATGCAGTTCCCTCATGATGGTCTGTGGCGGTCGCTCGCCGTCTGGATCGGCTCCTCCTGCATTAGGTCCTCCTCCTCCACCACCTTCTCCGCCAGCTCGGTTCTCTCTCATCTGAGCTATCTCCCTCATAAGATCACCCATGAATGTACCCTGGTCACGGATCTGTCTCTGCATAGTCTCCAGGGATGCTAACAAGGAATTGTTGATGGCTGCCTGATCAAAAAGGAATGGAGGGTGCTCATGATCATCTGCATTCTCGCCTCTGTCTGCCATGGCTGGATTTTCTGAAAAAGCAAAAGAGGCCATCTCAGGTGCTGTCGAATGAGCTGAATACTGTGATGCACTGAATTCTGACACTCTTGGACTGATGGAAGGAGAATGAGAAAGGTGGTCGAGGGGGAACAGGGTGGATGTAAACTCAGGCTCGGAGAGCGGACTCTCCGAGGTATTCCTAGATGAATAAGGAGGAGTGCGTGATAGCGGTGCCGACAAGGTCGGCCTAAGAGATCTCCGTCCCATCATCTTGATTATTCGAGAGGAGTGGGGATAATGCAAGAGAAGAAGAAGATGATATGCAACAAAATTGTGCACAATTGTGCGGTGTTTTTGATCTTGACCTAAATAAATCTAGCAATCAAACACAAAGCAGGGGTGAGTTCACCAACTCAACACATGAAGCCGTGAAGGTTCGGCTTTTATCTTGTCAATTTTAGCTTGATTCAGGAATTTATCTTTTCACGAGTCCTTAGAACGCTACGCCTAAAGGAGAGAGAGTACTGCCGGAAGGGTATCCCGTACTTGTCCTCCTCCTGTGTAACCTGTAGCTTGCACTTTTTGAGGTCCTTGTAACCCTTCCTGGATCCCTACTCAACCAAAGAATAAGAGAGGAAGCCAATAGGCGAAACCGATACTTCGGATCTCGCTCGCAACGGAATCACCCGTGAGCGTGCAAGAGCCTACTCGGACGCAAGACGATGAGACAGACACCCCCGTGAAGGCGTGGCCTAGGCTCGATACTTCGGACAAGGTCGATGCTCTACACAATAGAGAGTCACCAATGTTGACCAAGCCCTACTCGTCCACGTACGATAGAAGCGCCAATACTTCGGTAATCCAGGCGATACACAAGGCAGCCACAAGCTGGGTTTTTGGCTCTAATCCTTACGAAGCGCTCACCTCACTTGGAAGGAGACCTTCCCATGCAACCTGAATACAAGTGAGGGTGTTACTCTCCCCAAGCAATGAATCCAATTACCGATTTTATTTTTGGTCAAGTTTTCTTAGCAGTCCCTTTTTTAATTTTTTTGGTGTTATCGCTTCTTTTGAGTAGATTCAAACAAGCGCCTAACGATTTTTGTGTTTTCTTGATCCTACTTTGTCCAAAAACAGAGGGAGAATAGAGTCGTAAAAGCCGTGCAAGTTGACACAAAGATGGAAATCTCACCTTTGTGCCTAAATGATGGATGCCCATTTAGAAGACTTACAGCGAATCCCAGCTCTCTCCATGCGGGATGCAAAGCAGAATTTTTAAACCTAATCTATATGCCGATATGCACAACGGAAATCGTCCTAGAACAGGCAACTGCTAGCGTGAAGAACCACAAGTCGGCCACTTACCTTTAACCTAAGAGTCCGGTCTTGGCTCACCCCTCCTCTTCTCGACACACTCGAGTTCAGGAGTAGCGCTTGATGGGGCTCGCTCACGGCACACGGGTTAAGAGATAAGGGGCTAACTGTTTAATTTTTAACTAAGTCCAAGTACGAGCTATAGGTACATGCAAAGATTATTAGTGTGTTTGGACCTAAGTTAATCGATCAAGCAGGCCTACATCTAAGAGCTCAATCCACAAAATAAAGTGAAAAATGAAAACAAAACCGGAAAATGACAAGCGAGGAAAACTCGTCAAAAGCCGCGGTGAGCCCCCAAGTGAACAATCACTTGGAAATTGGGCCCGGTAGTGTCCAAGAGTCCAAGTGTACCTGTATTATTACAAATTATAAAAGTCACTCTCTCACAGAAATAAAATGCAAGCTAACTAATCACTCTCTCTCACTCCTCCTACTCTCTCCTGCCGGCTTGGCCCAAGAAGTCCGGCTCCGCTTCCCAAGGTTGCTCCGGTTCACCTAAGCGATCCGCCTCGTTCCGCGGTCCCTCGCAAGAAGATAAGAAAGGAAATGGTCAGATAGCTCAACAAGATATGTCAAAACTGCAAGAGATAGAAAATAATGCTATGGTAAACAATCACACAATCAAACAAAATGTGAACTACTCGTTGTTGCTCCCCGGCAACGGCGCCATTTGATAATCTCGAAATTCGATGCGGTTATATCGACTCACAAGGCGAGTCAACAGTCGGTGTTTGACCACACAAATTCCGAAATTAATCAACAATTAACCCACACTAAAGATCAATAATTAGAAGTAATGTGGAGTTAAAATTTATTTTTAACTCTGCACAAATGGTGTATAGTGACAAGTATGCAGAGAGTTCGAACACAGGGAGCAAGCAGGGTAAATCCACAAAATGTGCTAAAGTGTGTGTGTGATGTGTGGAGTGTCTACACTAAGCAATCAAGCCAAGGTATTTTTGTGGGTTTTAATTTTTAAATTTTTTTTATTTTAATTTTTAATTTTGTATTTGATTTTTAATTTTCTGATTTTTATATTTTATATTTTATAGTTTTTTATTTCTTTTTCAATATTGGAAAGTAGAGATAATATAGTAAAAGGCAAGGTAAAATATTTATAAAAAGGTGCAAAAATACTCAAAAATTCAGAAATAAAATCTTTTTGGTATTTTTGTGGTTTTCTACTGTTTTTGTGATTTTTTGGGGATTTCTCAAGGTGTTTTTGGTATTTTAAAATGCTGAAATAAGGGAAAACAGTGGGAAAAGTGCTGGCTGTAAGTAAAATGGGACTTAAAAAATAGCAACCAGTAACCAAAATTCTTCACACTATTTTTCAAATGAAAGGAATAAAATAAGGAACACACAGAACCTGAGTTTGTAATTTTTAGAGTTTTCCTTGATTTTATATATTTTTTTGAAGTTTTTGAGTGTTTTTAAATTTTTAGTGTTTTTTCTTTTGAAATTTCTAATGATTTTTGGACTGACACTAAAAGATGATGAAATAGACACTAGGTAGTATTTTTGGAATTTTTGGAGGTGTTTTAATATTTTTTTTGGTATTTTCTAAGCTAGACAGTGCACAAATTAGATGTTTTTGATTTTTAATAAATATGAAAATAATATAAAATCAAAAACTAAATATGTGGCGTTAAAGTACACATGTCCATATGCTTAAGTCTATTTTTGTGGAATTTTTGGGCTTAAGATGATATTTCAAATAAATACAACAAGCATTCAAACATTAAACAGTCCTGGCAGGGGTATATGTGCAATATTCAAAACATCCAGGGGTAAACATGCAATTTTCCACAAAAATATACACTGAATATTTAATTTCTGGAACCAAAAAGCAATTACAAAAGCCGCCTGGGCTTCCTAGAAATTTTCCCACCAGGACGCGTGACTTGCACGCGCTTGGGAAGGACTGGAATGCAATATCTCGAAAACCTGGGGGTCTCTTTGCAAAATAACCAAAAATATTACACTTGCTACGAAAGTTATGGGACTAAAATGAAATACACAAAAGCCCGAGGGGTCCTCTGCAAAATGCCCACCCCCTCACGTGAACTGGTCACGTGAGGTGACGTGGCAAGGACCTAGCTGCAAATATCGAAAGTCTGGGAGCCTCTTCGCAAATATTACAAAATATTTAAACTACAACCAAAAGTTTAAAGACTAAAAAGTAAATACAAAAGTTGCGAGGGTGGGGGTGCAAAATACCCTCGACGCGACGCTCCGATGATGACGTGTGGCTCGCATCCAACGGCTGGGCGACGGGGCGCGATCCAGCGGCTGGAGGCGATCCACTTATCCACGTGGCGTGTTCTGGGCGAGCGATGACGGTTGGCTTGTGCGGCCTGGATTAGATCTTCCTTGGTGGATCGGACGGTCGAAGCGAAGGATGATCCAACGGCCAACACGCGAACTGGAGCTGCGGCTCGATCGGACGGTGGAGACGCGAGGAGGAAGAACAGGGACGAAGGCCGGCGAAGGCGAACTTCCCCGGCTCCGATCTCGCTTCTCCGGCGATGAATAGGCTCCAAAATGGAGCTGCAGACTCCTGGGAGGTCTCTCTATGGACTGGAGGGCTCAGATTCGCCGGAGGAGCATCGAGGTGCGGGCGCGAAGGCGGCGGAGCTCTACGCTCCAGGTATCTCCGGCGATGAATCAAAACGGCCTTCCAGGTGCGTTCAAAGCTCCTTGACCTGCAAAAAGTGGTGAGAAGGCCCAGGGCAAATTGCCTGGGCCTCGCGGGGACCTAATCGAAGCGCGAAGGGGAGTGGTCGACGGTGGCCGGAGGTGCACTCCGGCGAGGATGTTGGGATTGGCGAAGTACGCGATGAAACTCACAATTATTTTTGGGGTTTTTGATCTTTAAGCTAACAGGAATAAGATGCAAGAAAGAAAGACGCGGGTGGAAGCCCTCGATGGCCGGAGCCAGAGGAGAAAGGATACCTCGACGCCGGCGGTTGGTGGAGGTGCTGGAGCCGTCCTCGACCTCGTTCGCCTTGGCTGAGAAGCTCGCGGCGGAGCTGTCACCTCCAGCAAGGCTCAGAGCACTAGAGAGGCGGAGAGGGGTGGACCAAGGGGACTCAATCCGAAATGGAAAGAAGGGGGTCGGTTATATGTGGTTTGACCCGAGGTGGCAGGGGTCCAAAGACCAAGGGATATCTTGCAAATCTTGGGTCCGACGACCAAGATTAAGCTTGGGCGAGTTAGGTAGATGGTTGGTGGACAATGTTGCAGAAGGATGCAACACGAATAGATGAAAGAACCGGCCTGGAAAAAGCCAAAAAGATGGCTCAAAAACGAGGTCTGACATGGGCTACAGGGGTAGGTCAGACTGTTGACCTAGGTCAACAGTCCTGGCCTCCTGGTTGGTCCACGTGGACCAACCAGGAAAAACCCTGAATTAATGTTTTGTTAATTCAATTTAAAATAATAAATGGTCGAGTTAAATAAAAGTTATAAAATAAAAAAATTCAAAATTTTATGTAGTATTTAATTCTGATTTCTATTTATTTTTATGACTTATATTTTTACAAGTTACCTTTTTAACCCTATATAGGTATAATACCTATGTATTTTAATATTTTATTTTATTTTATGTATTTTTAATCTTATTATTTTTATTTATGATTTTGTAAAATTATAACATACTTTTATATACATAAGTATATTTTTATTTTATTTTTCTGATATGTTTTATATATTTAATAAAATACAAGTATGTTTTGTATTGGTATAAGTATAGGTATGTATCTATGTATTGAATATATACAAGTATTTTTATTTTTGTTTTTATTTAGGTTTTTATTCTTATTTTAATGTACATAATTATTATAAGTATTATTTACAATATTATAAAAATATAAAAAAATGAATAAATAATAAATTGAATATTTTAATATGTACAAGTATACAATGTGGGTCCAAAAGCCAACTTTCAAACCGTAGCTCCGCCAAATGCGAAACCACTGCCATTGGATAGATTATTTTATTCTATATACAATTAAAGGTGAGTTTGATGCATTTGGAGTTGTTGTTTGTGAGATACGGGTCTGGGAAGTTGGGATTTTGGATTCTTATTCAGACCATATCTTTTTGTCTGTACATTCTTTTCCTGTGAAATCAATTTTGTATTTTTCTTTATTAAAGTATCTACAACTTTCATGTACAAAGTTTCTTTATTTGATGTACAAAAAGTGAAACCAAAAATAGGTCCCAAAATGAATAAAGAATGAATAACAAGTAAAGGTATTTTGACTGTGTTTGTGGCCTTATCTCCCCCTACTTTATTCCTTATCGACCTATTCATCAAGATGCCTAGGTCTCGGGGGTTTTGGGTCATAAAATATTTACAATATTTTATTCTTTTTCTTTTCTTTATTTATTCTATAATTTTGGCCTTAATTACATTAATTTACACACTGTTTAGATGCACATGCATGAATGCTAAGATGCTTGATTTAAGGCTATTTACAGGCATTTGCTAGGGTTTTTGGTGCCAAAATGATAGAATAAAGATGATGAAATGTGGATTCATCACTCGTCACATACCTTAGGCTAGGAATTATCAAGAAGAGCGGGTTTCTCTAGACCTCCATTATACCCTCGTGACTCGATAGTAGGAGTCAATACCTCTGTGGTTGGATCTTCAGCATGAACAGGAACACATACATTTTATTATTGTCATCAAGAAGGCCACTTTAAGAAAAACTGTCCAAAGTTGAGATTAGTATTGAAACCAACCCCAACTAACAATATAACTTCCATCGCAAGCAATGGAGAAACACTCATAGGAAGATAGGGTAGAGTCAAGTCTTACTAAGACCTGCTTCTACATAGAAACCACCACAAAGTGTTGCAGGCTCTAATTTACATATCCTCTAAGGGTCGGCTCAATGCAATCGCTGAAAAACAAGTCTACAATTCAGGCACCATCGTACAAGGTACCGATATATTCATGGCTTTATAGTACACACCTTGTTTGATTCAGGTGCTTCAGATTCATTTATTTCTCGACAGTTAGTAACCACTTTGGGTAAGATATCGGTAGAAGTACAACAGTCTTATCTGATCAAGGGACCAGGAGAACAAGTATTTATAATATGAGAAATCTTGGATAAATGTGTAGTACTGATAGTAAGACATCAATTACATGTTTTCCACTACTTATAGAAATGAATGACTTTGATCTCATCCTAGGGATGAAATGTCTAGAAAGGCATCATGCATGCCTTGATTGTTTCCATAAGATAGTAACTTTTCACATTCCTAACTCAATAGAGTTCTAGTTTATTGGAAAGACATCCAATAATGATGTCAAATTCATCTCTAATATGAAGGCACAATATTTGTTAGAGAAAGGGGTGCCAAGGTTATTTAGCTTATGTATCCATTACATCAGGGTCAGACACAATGATAGAAGATGTACCTATAGTGTACGAGTTTCATGTTGTGTTTCTAGATGAACTACAAGAATTAGAACATGAGCAAGAGATTGAATTTGAAATATCTCTTACACCTGATACTCAACTTATTTCTATACCTCCATATAAGATGGCACTAGCTAAGTTACATGAGTTAAAAGTATAGTTACAAGAATTATTAGACAAATGCTTCATTCGTCCTAGTACTTCACCATGGGGTGCACTTATTTTATTTATAAGGAAGAAGGATGGGTTAATGCATTTGTGTATTGACTATAGAAAACTAAAGAAGAGGATAATAAAGAACAAGTTGAAGGATATGGAATAATCCTTAAGCGCATCATGGAAGCGTGAGGATCGTATCATATACGATCGAGAACGACTAGTCTCACTAGTTGTTCTATGCAACAGAATTTAAAAAAAAATTATGTGATGAAACCACATGATCCAAGGACACTTCTCGGATCATTTCATCTAAACCCCATCAAGGATAAAGGAATACCTCCAGTAGCATGGTTACGATCAAGTCTCTATAAAAGGAGACCTCTTGTCTCAAGTCCGATCTTTGGAGAAGATGCTTGCGAGCGCGAGGATGAGCCATGAGATCCTCGCAATCCAAGATGTTGATCCAAGCGTGGGAATTTCTGATCTCGTTGCATGAGATCAAACATCTTCTTTGTGAGCGAGGCACACCAAAGAAGATGGAGAACTGAGAGTCGTCGAAGCGGCGGTACAATGGCGAAGCGACGATGGAGACTCCTTCCCTAGGATTTGGTGGACGGCCACTGAGAGGGAGAGAGGGCGTGTGAATGATGGGAGAGAAGAGAGCTTTGTTGTATATTTTCTTCACCTCTTAGAGGGCAAGAGTGCCTCTCTTATATAGGGTTTTGGGAGTCCATGGATCACAATCCATGGGATACACAAAATCAATGGATGAGATTGATTTGTGCTTCTTTCAGGCCAAGATGTTGTTGGTAAAAATACAACATATAATTTAATAAGATTAAATATATATTGATAAATCAACATAATTTAATCCTCCAATTAAATCAACAAATCTTGGAGATAATGGAGATGGAAATCATCCCTTCCATGTGGGAGTGGTGGACGGCCACCCTTTCCATGTTAGAATTGGTGGCCATCCGGAGATTTCCAATGTAATCTTGGCAATCTCCAAGATTTCTTGATTCCATGTATCTCCAATAATTACAACAACAATTATTGTAAAATATTCTACAAAAATAATTCATAATTATTTTTAGAATATTGCAATCTTGCCATTGGAAATTTGTGAATTACATTCACAACCCAAAAGAAAATGTGATTTACATTTTCAATTAATTATCCAATGTGAATCCAATTCACACCAATAATTAATCAACAAATATAAATCATAATAAGCTCTCTTAATATATTATAAATCTCATTTATAATATATTATGAATAATTGGATATTGCTATCCATATTATTCTTATCCATAATAATTAAATAACATTTAAATATATTGGATAATTATTCACAAGCATTCCAATAATGTGAATTAAATTCACATTATTAAAGATAATTAAATAACATTAAATTATCTATTTCTCAATGCTTAGATATAATTCAACTATGGAATTATTCATGAACCCTTTCAAGAATAATGCGCTTTCTTCGTTGATACTTGGAGATAAGGATAGGGAGATTGTATTGTTCCACGTATAGTGACTTGGATGTTGAGATCACATCTCAAATCCAGATCTCATAGACCTCTCATAGTTTCTTGATTAAATCGAGACCGCAAATATAATCTTCTTATTGCATCTGAATCTCATTCAGATCAATGTCCGACACTTGAACCAAGATCAGATTACTTCTCTACTGAGAGGAGTCACTAAAATCCAAACATGTTTCATCACTCCCTCGGAATGGAAGCTTCATGGTTATACAATCGTTTATGATCACATCACCCTCAGGTTTTCCTAACACCTGTACATCCTGCATATTGGAAGACCTATGATAAACCCAAAGATATTTATCAATTTTATATTGTCATATTTAGGGTTTAGTCATCAAGTTCCTCAATCTTGGTCATTGGGAATTGACATCGATCATATGCTTTACCAAAGAATATATTCACACTTACAAACTCTTGTCATGCTTCCAAAGCATGACGACCATGCATGGAATTTGATCGGTCCCAATACCTCCCGAGTGAGCTCATGTCTTCTGGTTCACAAGGGGACCTGTATGATCCCTTTGAGAGATCTTATTACTCATATGCCCTTACATGCACACCATCTCGTCGGTGTATAGACCTTGGTTAGTTCATCAACATATTGGTCTGCCAAATGTACAAACTCAGACATATAATAAAGCATATGTCTATGGTTAGAGGATGTGTGCCTATATTGTGACAGCATTCAACATAGGACTTATGTTATCTCGATCTCGTTAAGTCAACCCTTTGACCTAACTAATCTGACACCTCCGAATCACTATTCCCATGTAGAGAACCTGCATCACGAGGTCGAGCAGATATCAGCCTAATGAGAAAAGGATTGCCATCTCCTACTCATGCTGGAGATAATCTCTTAACAATCATTTAATGGTGCTTTATGAGTCCTCAATCTAACTCCTTATATATTCATCCAAGCACCAGTCTCTATGATTCAATTAAGACGACCATGTGATTATTAAGACGACCATGGTACATAACCGTAATTGTACAGAGGGACCTTATAGTGCATTCATTCATTTTAATCCAATAAAGGGAGTGAAACAATCAATAACTTTTATTGTTAAATCATATATTACCATAACATGTATTGTAAGAATGGTTCGCCTCAGGCTCTCATGGCTAACAATCTCCCACTAGCCCTCAGAACCATTCAGGAACAATCCTTAAATCCATACTCATTACATGGTGGTCAAAAACCTTCTGTGTTAGAGGTTTGGTAAGAGGATCAGCAACGTTGTCGGTAGAGGCCACCTTTGTGATAATGATATCTCCATGTTTTTGAATCTCCCGAATGATGTGGTATTTCCTTTCCATGTGCTTGCTCTTTTGATGCCATCTGGGTCCCTTCGCATGGGCAATGGCTCCTGTGTTATCACAGAGTAACCAGATGGGAGTATCAGAGGAAACTACATCAAGTTCTAGGATGAACTTGCACAACCACACTGCCTCCTTTACAGCATCTGATGTGGCAATATATTCTGCTTCTGTTGTTGAATCCATTGTAGTGTCCTGCTTTTTGCTTCTCCACCTCACAGCACCACCATTTAATAGGAATACAAACCCTGATGTTGACTCTCTATCATCAATATTCGACTAGAAGTCTGAATCTGTACATTCCAAGACTTGGAGATCACCATCTCTATAGATCAAGATGTAATCTGGCATCCATCTTAGATATTTGAAAATGTTCTTCACTGCATTCCAGTGTTGCTCTCCATAGAAGGATTGGTAACAACTTACCCCTCCCACTGCATGGCAGATGTCTAGCTTAGTACACATCATTGCATACATTAAGCTTCCTACATCTAATGCATAGGGGCATCCAACCATGGCTTTCTTTTCCTCAACACTTTGAGGAGACATCCCTTTACATATGTGGATACCATGTCTTAAGGGGAGGAATCCTTTCTTAGAACTATCCATACAAAAATTTTCAAGAATTTTCTTAATGTATCCATGTTGTGATAATCCCAATATCCTATTTTCTCGGTTTTTGAACAGCTTCAGACCTAAGATGTAAGAGGCTTCTCCAAGATCTTTCAACTCGAAGGTATGAGATAGCCAAATTTTCACACCGGTCATCATCCATGCATCATTCCCAATTATAAGGATATCATCTACATAAAGCACGATGATCATAATGACGCTCCCACTAAGCTTCTTGTACACATAAGGCTCATCAGGATTCTACACAAAATCATAACTCTTTATAGTTTCATCAATTCTGATGTTCCAGCTATAAGAACCTTGTTTGAGCCCATAGATGGATTTCTTCAGTTTGTATATTTTTCCATCCTCAACTATGAATCCTTGGGGCTGCTCCATATAGATATCCTCCTCGAGGTATCCATTGAGGAAAGTTGTTTTGACGTCCATCTGCCAGATGTGATAGTCAAGAGATGCAGCTATAGCCAGCAGTGTCCTGATGGAATTAAGCATAGCCACAGGAGAGAATGTCTCATCGTAGTCGATGCCTTCTCTCTATGTGTAGCCTTTGGCCATGAGCAGTGCTTTGAAAGTCTCGACTTTTCCATTAGGTCCCCTCTTTCTCTTGAAGATCCATTTACACTCAATGGGTTTTACCCCTTTAGGTGGATCCTCTAGGGTCCATACACCATTCTTATGCATGGAGGCAATCTCTGACTTCATTGCTAGCATCCATCTATCCATGTCATAATCTACGAGTCCTTCGTCAACTGAAGCGGGATCATTGTCAGTTTCACTTAACACATGGAAACCATACATTTCAGGTGGTGCAACCACACTCAAACTCCTTCGAAGAAGTATGGGTGTTTCATCTTTATTTATCTCTCAGTTTCTGGCTCAGGAAGCTCAGAATCCTCATGGGATTCAATGAGTTCCTCTACTTCATTTTTGTCTTGACCTTTAAGGAAGTCATCCTCCAGAAATTTCACATATCTAGAGACATTATGGGTCTCAGGATCATAAAGCCGGTATCCAATACCATCTTTAACATACTCAATGAAGTAACACTCGTGAGTGTGGGATTCCAGCTTACTTGCATCGACGTCCTTAGCATGGACCAAGCAACCCCAAACCCTCAAGTGTTTCACACTAGGTTTGGTTCCATACCAGAGCTCATGTGGAGTCTTTGGTCAAATTTGCTAGGAATCTTATTTAGGATATATACTGTAGTCTCTACTGCGTATCCCTAAAAACTAAGAGGTAAATGTGCTTTGCTCATCATTGATCGGACCATATCCATGATAGTTCTGTTGCGTCTTTCAGCAACACCATTAAGTTGGGGGGTTCCAGGAGGAGTGAGAATGGAGACAATTCCATTCTCCTTAAGGTATTTCTTGAATTCATCTGAGAGGTACTCGCCACCTCGATCAGACTGAATCTGCTTAATCTTCCCATCAGTTTGGTTCTCAACCAAAGTCTTGAACTCTTTGAACTTTTCAAAGGTTTCAGATTTATGACATAGTGGGAAGATAAACTCGTATCACAAATGGTCATCAATAAATGTCAAATAATATTGATATCCATTTCGGTTCGTGGTACTGAAGGGACCACATACATCGGTATGTACTAGGACAAGAATACCTTCGCATCTTGTAACCTTGTTACGAAAAGATGTCTTAGTCATTTTACCTCGAATGCAATGTTCGTTGGTAGACAAAGATTGAACCTGTAGGAAATCTAAAGGTCCATCCTTTATCAATCTACTGATCCTATCAACAGATAAATAACCAAGCCTTTGATGCCAAATCATATTCGAATGATTTCCATCCTCCCTGGATCTTTTAGGGTTTTATTATTAGTAGTAGTGGTATTCATGACACGTTCATCAATGCACAATTCATATAGTCCACCAGAAGTCTAAATACCATCCGCAATATATTCATCATAATGATTTATGACTAATTTATTACAGAAAAGGAATGAATATCCACTTTTAACAATTTTAGATACAGATATCGAATTCCTTCTGATTTCAGGTACATAAAGTCACTCTTTAAGTAAAAGGACTCTCCCACTAGATATTGATAGTCGGTAGGTTCCGATGGCGAATGGTACAACACTTGCGTCAGATCCCATCTAGATGACTATCTCCCCTTCTTCCAGATTCCTAGTTTGCTGAAACATATGCAACAAATTGCATACATGGATAGAAGCACCAGAATCAACAACCCAACTTCCTTCTCGTCCAAAGAGAAATCTAGTTTCAATGATGAAAGTAGATTTCGTACATGCAGAGGCTTTACCTTTATCGACCAACTTCAGATATTCTGGGCAATTATGCCTCCAATGCCCCGGCTTCTTGCAGTGGTGACAAACATCGATTTTTTCGATGCTTTCAATGTGGATGCACCAGAAGATGAGCCAACACCTTAACTCTTCTTCTTTCTCTTCTGGGTCAGGTCCTTCTGAGAACCTTGCTTCCGATTGTGATTTCCTTTGACCTGTTCAACCATTACACTAGCAGAGGGGCCATCCTTCCTCATTACGTCTTCAGCAGACTTTAATGCAACTAACGACCCAACATTAGAAAAATCAACTTTACTCATGTGGAACGTGACTACAAAGTTATTGAAAGACTTAGGGAGCGACAGCAGAATGAAAGCAGCCTGCATGTCAGAATCCATGAAGGCTCCCAGGATTTCCAATTCATAGAGGTACCCAAACATTTTAAGTACATGTTCTCTGACAGAGGTCCCTTCATGCATCTTATAGCGAATAAGCTCTTTCATTACATTATAACGTTGTGTGTGGTTCACACCACCGAACATTTCTTTTAGATTCAACATAATCTCTTGGCAATGGTTCATCTCTACATGCTGCTTCTGAAGCACATTGGATAATGAACCAATAATATAACATCTTTCCATATTATGATCTTCATCATATTTTTCATTAAATTTGCTGTATTCTGGAGTCTTTGGGTTTGCAAGCTTGTCCTTGGATAGCACATACGAAATGCACTCTACAGAAAGGACAATATCCAAATTTCGCATCTAATCGGAATAATTTGGTCCGGTCAACTGATTGACCTCCAGGAGCCTGCTTAGAGGGTTCATGGACATCATTTTCTGAAATTTAAAATGCACTATATTAGAACATATAAATAATTATATATTCATTTAAAAAAGATTAAGAATTTTTAATCAAATTAGTCTTGCCTTTTTTGAAAGTTCATTCCCTTATTTACTTTCAAAGCAAGAGATATACTTATTGTCATATCTCTAGCAAGAAATGGGATCTCCTCTTTATCTTTGTCACATCCCAATAACATGAGAACTTGTAACTCGGATAAAGAGAAGCTGGAACACATTCCGCCTTGCAAGTCCAACTTGCATTTCCCAATTCCGTCTTTAACGCTCGGACCCACCACCCCTAAGGCGATGTTGATTCATCGTTAATTGAACCAACCGTCAACGGGATTAGTACTCGCTATGCGGAATCCAATATCACCTCAATAATATGAGGACTCGATATTGTGGTCACTACGCATACGGCCTTACTCTTTCAAGAAGCAAAGAGACCGATCCAGATGCACTTGTATACATGAGCTGTCACTTCAGACAGGCATCTCTTACGTACAATCCCTGGCGACGGAACCCTTCTCCTTGACAGAAGATCATGGATGTCACCTATGTGATCCTCCCCCTCATATTCAAATTTATTTCATTAATTATCATGAATCACATTCATATAAATATTTTTTCAAGGAAAATACACATCTAGTGTTTCAATTGGATATAATCGATTTAATCACATTAAATCAATTACCAATCCAATTCAATCAACAAACTTGATTAGATCTTGAAAGGATGGTATGATCTCCAAGTACATATTATTTGAATTTTAATAATTAGAAATACACCTTGATCTCTCTGGCATTATCAAGTCCCTACCCGCTGTCATGGCCAGTACCGACGGGAGTGGGACAGACCGCACACGATGCAACCTGCTACCCCAACACTCCCCGACTAGACACTATATCCACCTCAGGAAAGGTAATGCCAAATTGATCATTGTGTATTGAGATGTTCATTAGTTTTTCGACCGAAGTTATACCATATATTAATAATCAAAACCTTTTTGATTGTAAGGAAATTTGCTAAACAAATTCCCAATCCTATTCAAGCAAGTTTGTTTATTTATCATGTAATCAATTGTGATTTAGATCAAATCTAATCAATTTATTGGTTGAGACCACGTCAATTAAGGAAATAATTATTACTAAATATTTCTCAAATATTTTCTATAATTATTTCAAGAAATTAACAATTAATTTCACTAATTGACAATCACATGGTTCTTGATTAGGAATGTAATTTCCGCAGTGACCCCTACTTACTAAAATTAACATATCGCAATCAATTTAAATATAAATTACGCAAAATAACTTTCCAAAGTTTGTAATTTGATTAAAGCAGAACCTAAGTGATTAGAACACATTGCAAGGCATTTCAAAACAGTACTTAACTCCTTAATTATGTTAAGATTCGCAGCCCTCGAAATTGTGGATACGTGTTCATTAAAATGATCATATCTTGAGCAACGGAATCCAAATTACGTAAAATCAGATCCCATGATTTTCTTATTTAATGAGGGAAAAAATCCAAGTGATTAGTTAGTGTTTAAACATTTTTAAATAGGGCTGAAATTATTCAATGAAGAGAGATGTGAAAATGAAATGCGAGAAAACTTTCGCAAACCCTATCGAACCCAAGTCTTCCTAGGTTTATGGAGAGTATAGAAACCTCAGACCTAAGGCTCTGATAACACTTGAAATGGGATAATCCTTAAGGGCATCACGGAATCGTGATGATCGTATCATATACGATCGAGAACGACTAGTTCTACTAGTTGTTCTATGCTGCGGAATTTAAAAAAAATATGTGATGAAACCACATGATCCAAGAATACTTATCGGATCGTTTCATAAACCACATCAAGGATAAAGGAAAACCTCTTGTAGTGTGGCTGCGATCAAGTCTCTACGAAAGGAGACCTCCTGTCTCAAGTCCGATCTTTGGAGAAGATGCTTGCGAGCGCGAGGATGAGTCGTGTGATCCTCGCAATCCAAGATGTTGATCCAAGCGTGGGAACTCCTGATCTCGTTGCATGAGTTCAAATGCCTTATTTGTGAGAGAGGAACACCAAATAAGATGGAGAACTGAGAGTCGTCGAAGCGACGGCACAATGGCAAAGCGACGACGGAGACTCCTTCTCTAAGGTTTGGTGGACGGCCACCAATGGAGAGAAAGGGAGATAGGGCCGTGTGAATGATGGGAGAGAAGAGAGCTTGCTTGTATATTTTCTTCACCTCTTGGATGGCAAGAGTGCCTCTCCTTATATAGGGTTTTGGGAGTCCGTGGATCACAATCCATGGGATACACAAAGTCAATGGATGAGATTGATTTGTGCTTCTTTCAATGGCCAAGATGTTGTTGATAAAAACACAACAACAAATAATATAATTAGATTAAATATATATTGATAAATCAACATAATTAATCCTCAAAATAAATAACAAGTCTTGGAGAAAAAGGAGATGAAAATCTTCCCTTCCATGTAGGAGATTTCCAATGTAATCTTGACAATCTACAAGATTTCTTGATTCCATGTATCTCCAATAATTACAACAACAATTGTTGTAAAATATTCTACAAAAATAATTCATAAATATTTTTAGAATATTGCAATCTTTCCATTGGAAATTTGTGAATTACATTCACAATACAAAACAAAATGTGATTTACATTTTCAATTAATTATCCAATGTGAATCCAATTCACATCAATCATTAATCATCAAATATAAATCATAATAAGCTCTCTTAATATTATAAATCACATTTATCATATATTATGAATAATTGGATATTGCTATCCATATTATTCTTATTTATAATATTAAATAACATTTAAATATATTGGATAATCATTCACATGCATTCCAATAATGTGAATCAAATTCACATTATTCAAGATAATTAAATCACATTCAATTATCTATTTCTCAATGCTTATATATAATTCAACTATAGAATTATTCTTGAACCACTTCAAGAATGATGCGCTTTCTCCGCTGATACTTGGAGATAAGGACATGGCGATTGTATTGTTCCACATATAGTGACTTGGATGTTGAGATCACATCTCAAATCCAAAAATCTCATTCAGATCAATGTCCAACACTTGGACCAAGATCAGATTACTTCTCTGCTGAGAGGAGTCACTAAAATCCAAACTTGTTCGTTACTCCCTCAGAATGGAAGCATCATGGTTATACAATCATTTATGATCACATTGAAGGATATTGAGGATCCTTAAGCGCATCACGGAAGCGTGTTGATTGCATCGTATGCAATCGGAGCAACTAGTTGTACTAGATGCTAGATGCGGCAGAAATTAGAATTTTAAAACTAAAGATGAAACCACATGATCACGAGAACACTTCTCGGATCGTTTCATCTAACCACAAAGTATAAGGAATACCTCTTGGAGCGTGGTTGCAATCTTGAGATCCCAAACAAGAGATCCTCCTGTCTTAAGTCTGATCTACGAAGAATGCACTTGCGGGCACGATGATGAGTCGTGTTCCTCCCCGCAATCCTCGATGAAGATCCAAGCAATGGATCCCCTGATTTTGTCAAACGAAATCCGTCGTCTTCCTTTGGAGTAAGCAACTCCAAAGAATAAGGAGATCCTCAAGTCGTCGAAGGCGAAAGCCAAGAGTCTCTCCTTTCTCAACACAAGATGGACGACCATCTTTTGGAGGAGAGAAAGAGAGAGGGCGAGAATATGAGAGAGAGAGAGAGAGTTGTAACCTTGTACAACTCTTAATTATGTACTTTGGAAGGCTACCCTAGCCCTCCTTTTATATTAGTTTAGGATCCAATAGATCTCAATCCATGGGACACATGGATCCAATGGCCAGGCTTGGTCCATGTAAAATCAATGGCTATAATTATTGTTGGTTAAAAATAACAACATTTATTTATGATTAAATTAAATATATGTTGCAACATTATAAAAACAATTTTAATTTAACATAATTAAGTTAGTTAAGAGATTAATCATCATAATAAAATGGAGATAATATTGCCTCCTAAAAACAAGGGGTGTCACCCATGAATTTTTCATGGGTGACGCCACCTATAAAATTGGTGGCTTTATTTCTCCTTTTTATTATATTACATTATCTCTCAACTATCACAAAAATATCCACCAAATTAATTACAAATTAATTTGTGAATATTTCAATCATGCCATTGAAAATTATGTGAATCATACACATCCCAAACTAATTTGTAAATGACATTTCCAGTTAATTAACAAATGTGAATCCAATCCACATTTAATAATTAACAAATGTTATTTACAAAATTTCTCTCTTGAATATATGTATATTATCAATCATATTTATAATACACAAGTATTATGGATAATAATATCCACATTCTCTAATCCTTGATAATTAAATCCCATTTAATTATCTTAGATAATCATTCTTACAATATGAATCATATTCATATTAAGCTTGATGATTAAATCTCATTTAATCATCAAGTTCTTCTTGCTTGGATATGAATTTCATCAAATGAATTATTCTAGAACCCTTTCAAGAATAATGTGCTTTCTCCGCAGGTAGTTGGAGATAAGGATAGGGCGATTGTATTATTCCACGTATAGTGACTTGGAGTTGAGATATCATCTCAAATCCAGATCTTACGAACCTCCCACAGATGCTTGATTAAATCAAGACCGCAAATCTAATCTTCTCATTGCATCTGAATCTCATTCAGACCAATGTCCAACACTTGGAGTAAGATCAGATTGCTTCTCCACTGAAAGGAGTCACTAAAATCCAGACCTGTTTCATCACTTCCTCGGAATGGAAGCGTCATGGATATACAATCGTTTATGATCACATCACCCTCAGGTATTCCCAATACATGTACATCCTGTATACTGGAAGACCCATGATCAACCCGAAGATCAAGATCAATTTTACACTGTCTTCTCCAGGGTTTGATCACTAGTTTCTCATTTGATCATTGGGATTTGGTGTCGATCATATACTTTCCAAAAGCATATATCATAAATAGGTCTTGATCATATACTTTCCAAAAGTATATATCATACCTAATAATTCAGTCAAGCTTCCAAAGCGAGACGACCGTGCACGGAATTTGATTCTTCCCAATATCTCATGAGTGAGATCATGTCTTCCGGTTTAGTAGTGAACCTGTATGATCCCTTTGAGAGATTGTATTACTCGTATGCCCTTACATGCACACCAGCGCGCCGGTGTATAGACCTTGGTTAGGTCATCAACCTATTGGTCTGCCAAATGTACACACTCAGGCATATAGTAACACATCTGTCTCTGGTCAGAGGATGTGTGCCTATGCTATGACATCATTCAACACAGGACTTAGGTTATCTCGATCTCGTTAAGTCAACCCATTGACCTACTAATCTGACACCTATGAATCTCTATTCCTATGCAGAGGACCTGCATCAAGAGGTCGGTCAGATATCAGCCTATGTGAGAAAGGATTGCCATCTCCTACTCAGGCTGGAGATCATCTCTTAATAATCATTTGACGGTGCTTGATGAGTCCTTGATGAACACAAACGACCTACCCTTTTAATGTTGTCGAATTGACTAGTGCGTTGCAGTCGGATAGATCCGCGTCGATCAAAAATAACCGCACAAATCGATAAATCGTCAAATGAAAATAAGATGCGGTTTTATGTTTATTTAGCCTGGGCAAGCCCCAGGGTCGACTCAAGGAGGCAAAGGAACAACTCGGGATCAAGTTAGATGGATCAGATCGCGGTTTTCTAAGTGGGAATTTTTTTATAATTTTTTTATGCAATAAAAATGACAAATGCAAAAATGCGGATGAATTCGGTTAATAAGAAAATAAGCGACTTGGCCAAATTTAATTTTAATTTCAAATTAATTCAAATCAGCCAAGTAATATTTTTCCTATAAACCTAATCCAATGATGAATGCAAAATGTATTTTTTTGGAATTTTGGGGTTTGAAATGCATAAATGAAAAATACAATCTTTTTTGTGGTTTTTATGCAATTTTTCATGCAATGAAGTGCAAAAATTATGAAACATTTACTGAAAGTTCAATATGATGAAATGAAGCTACACTAATATTTTTGGAATTTTCTGACACTTTTTGATTTTTTTTATAAATATTTTACTGAAAATAGAGTGATTGTGGGTATTTAATTTCTAATAAATCCACGAAATCAGATTATCCAAAGATCTATTTACCTCAAATAGATATTTCAATAAGAAATCTAGGAGAGTTGAAATCTCATAAAAATATTATTCGTGGAATTAATTAAAAATCAAATACAGATATCACTCTACAATTTATTTTATGCAAATGACAACTCCGAATTGGACGAAACTTGGATAGTAATTAAAGCACACTTAGGGGCATCATTCACAATTTGTTCGTAATTTTTGGAGCAATAAATGAATACGTGGGAATTTCAGAGCTTAAATGGATAAAATATCTTCGATTTTCACTCTCTGATTTATAATAAAATATGCAAGGTTCACAAAAATGTAAATAAATAGCCAGGAGATAAAGAATTACTTGTTCTACAACAAGCTATTTTTCATCGAATAAAATGATGTTATTTGACTGTCCAAATTAAATGGCAATGCAGGGGTCTCTTTGCAATACAGAAATAAAGAACAACTACTGAAAATGTGCACAAGGATGATTTTGCAAATCTGTAAAAGTGCAGGGGTGATAATGCAATTTTCACAATAAAAATAAAATGAAATTGGACCTTTGTGTGCTAGGGCACACGATGTAGGTGGGGGTCGTGGGCGGCGGTTGCGCGGACGTCGCGCGGGGGCCTTGGGGCGGCGCACGCACGGACGCGGTCGGTGCTTGGAGCGGCTCGCAGCGCGCTCAGGGGTTGCGGCCGGCGGCTCACGGCCAAGCACGAGGAGGGCGCGATCTGGGCGGTTGGCGGCGTGACGTGCAGCTGGCGAGCGGAGAACGGCGTGCGCTGCGCGTAGCGAGGAGGCGTGCATCGCGGGCGGCGCGAGGCGTGCGGAGCTCGATTGGCCGCGCGTCGCCGCGACGAGGAGAGGAGGATGGTGGCGCGCGGCGGGTCTGCTGCACCCCGTGCGGCTGCGCGCGAGTGAGCGGCAGAGGGTCGCGGCGTCGAGGGCGAGGGTTGGTGCAGGGATGAGACTGGAAGGTGGGTGGAGGGGCCGGCGCAGGGGCTGGACGCGCAGCGGAGGAGGTGACGGCCTGGCGTGCAACCTGTGCGGCGGAGGAGACAGTCGGTGGCGACGCACCGATGTTGTGTGGCAGCGTCCTGGAGGGCAAGCCGATGGCCGCAGGTGGCGTGAACGGCGGAGGCAGCCTGTTGTTCCTGTGTTTATTTTTTATTTTTTAATTTTTTTGTGTTTTCTTTTGTATTTTTTTTACTTGTTGTTGTAAAGAAGAAAATAACTGTGGAAATGAAAATGGTGGTAATGATGATGGTGTGTGAAAATATTTTGGTGATGTGATGGTGATCAACAAGAAGAAAATTTTGTTAGATAAAAAAATTGACAAAGAAAAGTTGAGGGATACTTACCTGTGGTCGCCGAAGGTGGAGCCGCAGTATGCGGCTTCCGTCGTGGCCTCAAGAGCTTGGCGTGAGAAGCTCGAAGCTTGGCAGCCTCACAAGTGAGGCTACTACAGCGAGAGATCGCCAGATCGCACCTGAGAATAATCTCGAGGAGGTTGTTGCTCAACCGTGAAGAAGCCACAGCTGTCACCTGAAACTCCAAAGGGGGCTCGCTCCTCTCCTAACGAAAGGTGGATGAAGAATAATGGAGGAGGAGATGGGAATATAAAGAGGAGGGGGGAAGTTAGAAAAGAGGTGGAGAAGATGGAGGGATGGTGGTGTTAGTGGTGACTTGGAGTAGGGAGTTAGAAAAGAAGGGGTAAAAGGGAAAAATAATAAAATATAATGTGAGTAAAATAAGTAGGCTACTAAAAATAACAATAATTAAAATAATAATAATTAAAATAATAAAATCCGAAAATAATAAAAAGTAAATCCGAAAATAATAAAATAAATTCGAAAATAAAGAAAATGGGGTGACATGTGGCGGCTCCAGGAGCTGCCACATGTCGCTCCCAGAAAATTTAAAGATTAAATGTAAAGAAAATCAAAAATAAATAACAAAAGGGATTAAATCAAAAAGTGGTCAACACGAAAGTTGCTCGTCTCAACGAGATCTACAATTTTTGTGAAGGGTCGAAAATCAAATGAAATCATCTGTATAAAATGTATTTTTGGGTGGCACCTTATATGTATAAAATACCACATTTTTGTCTTTTTTCATTTTTTTGTCATTTTTAAAAGAGAGAAAAATTAAAATAAAAATAGAGAAAATATGAGGAGAATATTTACAACTTAATCTAATTTTTTTGGATTTTTAATAATGAATGAGAAAATACAGGGGTAAAACGGTCATTATGTACAATGTACAAAAGGGGCCCAAAACCCAAGTTTTGCATACGAGCTCTGATTTTAGTGAAATTGATCATGTTTCGAAGGTCTCTGAATGTAAATTACTTTAAAAGTGAGTAGACCTAATTCGGACATTGTATGAGATAGATATGTGCATTTTATGGCTCCTAATTTCAATCTTGGATTGAGAGTTTATTGGTCAATTTTATAAGTTAGTATTTTTTTGATATTTTTCTTTAATTAGTGTTAGTCGTATATACACAATAGAGTTGGTTTTATTAGATTGGGAGTTAGTCTAAAATATATACAAATAAGGTATTTTATCTAATATACAGGTGAATATTTACAAGTGAAATTGGCTTCTTATTTTATGCTATGAGTGCTAAAATGTAAATGTTATCAATGCATGCATGAATGCTAATTATACAATGTAAGTAGAAATATGCCTCTAATTACTCGGGAACAAAGCTCTATTTTCAACTTTTAGAGTGATGAATTGCAGATTCATCAACCCCCTATACTTAAACCTTGCTCGTCCTCGAGCAACTAAAATGAAATGCAAGAGTGAAATGAGATTGGGTTCCATACCAAGATCATGAACAAAAGTTGAAAATGGAGCTTGACTCGACCTTTGGATTAATTGTGTGGCGGAACCTTATGGGGATCTGAACTTAAAACCTAACAGACTTCAAGTTCCACAAGTCTTCTATTCAAGACGCCTCGACAGTCAGGTCATAACAAATCCTCAAATACAAGTTTCTGATGACTATGATTCTTACTTGTACTGTGTAAGTGAAATGTAACTCTCCACATCAGAAATGATTCAAAACCAACCTCCTCTAACAATGTAACTCAATAACCTGGTCCAGTAACTCTTTCCTCGAGGAGCGGGTATTCCCTTATAAGTTCAAGCACGACCAGCTCAAGAGGAGGGGGTAGAGAAAAGAATGGACGGTAGCCAGTGTAGTTACCTATCCCAGGATGCCTGACCAGTGTAGCCAAGTCATCCGGCTGCAGATTTCTTACTAATATACATACTCCGACAGGCAATAACCTTTTTTTTTAATTTCTGACCTGTCTATTTTTTGGAGTTCTTGCATTTTTCTCTTTTTTTTTCTTTTTCTTTTGGAACTATATACAAGGTGCAGTATGTACATCAGGAGTTTTTCCTCTTGAGCCAGTAGACTATCCCTTTTTGAAGCATTATTGCAACCTTCAGCATCATGTCCTTAGACTTCAACACCACCAGACTAGGTTGAGATGCACTACCCTCCCTAGAGGAGGACGGATGTTTCCACCCGTGTGCTACTCCAAGCTAAAGGATTCTACTTCCTCGCCACCTCATCAATGAAGAGCTACGTGCATAGTGCTTGTCCAAGTTAGGTCACTGTCTAAAAGAATCCTGCGTATGCACGAGATATTCTACTTAGACTAATCAAGATGACATGTGAACATAGACTTGCGGACTCAAAGAATTAAGTCACTTGACCTGAGAAATCTTAACTCCAATTCCTATAAGGTTCCTCTGAAATTAGGTGGATTAAGGTCAAATCAAGTCCATCCTCAATATCTACTCATAACTCTATTCAGAACCCACTAGCTTTTCACTTTGCATATGCATGATATGCAGATGAGGTGTAGATGACATGCTATGAATGAAATGCAAGACTCTTTTTTTTGAAATGCAAGGATGATATGCAAGAGTAAATAAGAAGCCTTATTTTCAACACATTTTTTATGAGTATACAACAATTTGTATTATTTACAACAAGTTTTTTAGTTTATAATAATATACATAGTATACAATTTTTTTGGTATACATCCTATTTTACAACAAATCTTACAAGAGTATTATTTTACAAGTTTTTATACAAGTATTATTCACATAGTACAAAATTTTTTTCAATTTTTTACCCACCCCATATTTATTGCATAATATATACAAAAATACACGAATATACGCGAAAGTACGAGCTATAGGTAATGTATATATGTAATATATACACGTCCCCCTATACTTAGCGTGTGCTATGTCCTCAGAGCACGAAAAGCGACGAAAAAGACATAGCTCGTGCTAAGCGTAGGAGAGCTAAAATTACAAAAAGTATAGAAGTCGTTCCGCCCCCCTATACTTAGGCTTTGGCAGCCTAAGTGTAGAAGAAGAACAAAAATGGGGCGAACGAGGACAAGAGGGGAAATGGAAGAGACACACGGCGGGCATCGATCCCCCCTATACTTAGGCTTTGGTCAGCCTAAGTATAGGACAAGAGTGAGTATGAGAACCGATGTGATCTGGAGGATGTACAGTCAATAGATGCGGGTCACTCTCCCCCTTACTTAGGATCTGGTTATCCTAAGTATAGTCATAAAATGAAATGAAATGAGCCGGGGCGAGTGATTCGGATCACTGGGAGGGAGGGAGAGAAAGTATATACAAGAAAGAGTGAGAATATACAAGGATAAGAAGGTTTGTGACGAACCTTCTTGCGGACGCGAGGAGGTGGATAATATACATATGTGTCATTGTCGGAATCATCCTCAGATGAATAATAGTGAGGTGTAGGGATCGTCCAACGAGGGTCGACACACGGCTGCTTACTTAGATAAGGCTTGAGTACAGCCGAACTGAGCTCACTCATATAAATTACCTTGTCCGGGCCAGATGAGGACTCCTCAGAAAACTCCTTCTCCGGTGTGTTGAAGGAAACTTTCTTAGTCGGTTTTCTAGAACATGAATCATTGGGAGGAGATGAGAGAGACGCGCCTTGAGAGGTTCGGGGGAACTCCTCGAGGAATCAACTCTCGACTTCCTCTCACTAAATAGCCGACTAGAAGAAGGAGCAACCGTGTTTTTATATGGAGTCAATTTAGTCTTGGTTGTCTCCTTTGAAGGTTCGGGACATGGTGTAGTGCTGACCATGGGTTCCTCATCAGAGAGTCACCATATAGATTGTAATATTCCTGAAGGGTCAGCACACGGCTCGGGAAGGTGCTAGTGGTCTCAGTCAGCTTGGCATTATTGGGCTCTTGTGCCGGATCATCAAAATGGTCAAGGAAATCAACAAATGTCGTGTCCGACTTAATGATACTTCTGGTCGTGAGTCCTCCTTAGAAGCTGTCATGGTGGCGGTGCAAGCAGTTGATGAAGTGGAGGTGTGGGGAGTTTCAGAACCAACGGTCGTCCGGGCAGTTGGTCTCTCAGGTGTAGAAAAGAGGTGGGACTCATCTACCTCTCGATGGTTATGACTGTCAGCAGATGTGCGAGTCACCTTATAGTAAAGTGTATCAAAGAATGGGTGAGGTCGGAGTGCTCCCAATGCTAAGAAATCGATCTCCCGAGTCTCGCAATCTATAGACGCTTTAGCTGAGGCTAAGAACGGCTTCCCGAGAATAATCGGAGACTGGGTAAACTCTCCTCGGTGCTCTATGTCAATGATCGTGAAGTGTCCACCTTGAGTAGAGCACCTTGGAAAGTAACGATGACTGAAATATTTCCTCTAGACCGTTTGATGGATCGATCAGCCAGCTGAACGATCTCTCTCGACTTTCTGATTGGCCTGAGTTTGAGCTTGTCGAACACAGAGGTCGGGAGGATATTTATTGGAGAGTCATCATCGATTCTTGCATGGGTAAAGATAGTGTCTTTGATTTCACATTCAACCCTAGGCAACCGCTTCACTCTGCGGCTCTTGGTCTTTCGTCCATTACGAAGGAGGTGGCCATAGACACTGTGTCTTTCAATCCTTGTTCTCTTCTTACCCGATCTCTTGGGCATCAATTTACTCTTAACAAATCTCTTGAGGTCGGGGAAGTGATCTATGGCCTTTATTAAGGGAAGTTTAAAGATCAATTCCTTATCAAGTGCTTCCCTTAGGGTGGAATCCAATTTTTTTAAATCATTTTCATTTTCAATTTTTATGTGAATTTTTTATTTTTTTTCAATTTTTTTGGTGTTTCTAATGGATGAATGATCAGACTCTGGATTGGAGGGCAAGTGGTTAGTAGAAGAGAGAGATAGAATGGACTCCAGTTGTACAGACGGTGTGGGTTCCCTAATGTTTGCTTTGTTTTCAACCTCAAAAATACTCGTCTTTTCTCACTTTTATACCCAGGCTGGCAGAAATTGAGTGTAATATTCCCATAACATCTCTCAACTCGTTACCAAATGATTCATTTTTCTTAATAAGTCTAGAGATGTCATCCTCCACAAAATTCTCATGACAAATCATGGGAGAGTTCTGCTCAAGTGGAGGGTACTGCTGAGACTTTGGGTGCTTTTACTCAACATACCTAGCTCATGAGTCTAATCTTGTGAATGCATAGGCTCTCCAAATGAAGGCTGATTAATGGAAGCTTGATCACTAAAGTCAATCAAGTCTGGGAAATCATGATGTACATGACTCTCTATTCGGGTTGTTCGATCGACCATGTTATGCCCTAACTTCAAGTCGGGATGTGTATAGGTGAGTTGTGGTATGGTCCCTACTTGGGGTGAAGTATGTGGGGGCATATAATTTTTCCAATCATCTGTCTCAGCAGTGGCTTGCTCTTCATTCGAGTCTTTGATTCCTGCAAGCTCTCGAGAGTAAGGACAGTCAGCCCAAGGTGGAAGTGGATCCGGAGTGTTAGAATATGGAGTAGGTGAGAAATGCGAAGAAGTGGAGAAATCAGTCAAAGTTCTGACTTCATAATCGGATTGAGGTGGGACCGACCACGGGTAAGGGTCTCCTGTGGATGGCAGAGGATACATGGAAGAATGAGAAGGTGGAGATGAACGGTATATGGTCAAGGATGAATGACCAGAGGTCACAGGGTATGGGGACCAGTATCCTTACATATGTAAGTAGAATGAGGTAGAAAATACGCAGTTAAGCAGGATAACACACACGGACAGACACAAAGACAAACGCAAGAGCAAACCCTGAATTCACACTCAACACGGCGAAGGACCCGAAACCGAGTCCAATTAATCTTGTCAATTTTAAGTGTGCTTTTTCAAGCAAGATAGCAAGGAGTTACGCGGCCTATAGGGAAGTCGGCTCAGAGCCGGATGCGTCTTCCCTGTTTAACCTGTCGCCTAAGATACCGCTGGTCCTTCCTTTCTTCGCTCCTATCCGGAGTTGGGGACTCAAAGACCGTGCCCCTATCTACCTGTAAGAAGGCGGAGGCTGACAAAACTAGGCCTTATCGCGAAGTACCGCTGGTTCGCCCCTAACTACCCGTGAACAGGCGGAGGCTACTTGGTACTGGTCAATGAATCTAAAAGTATCCAACTCGTGATATTTGCTAGGATCGGTTAGCCTGTGATATGGAAGGCGGGGATTTGGGCTCTGCCTTAACGTGTTCACACACACTCAAGTACCCTCACTCAGCCTGAAAACAAGGTCGGGGTTAATCTCCCGCAAACAAGGGTTAATTTTAGTCAATTTTTTTGGTCAATTTCAATTAGCAGTCCCGATTTTAGAGATTAGTTATCACTGATATTAACCCACACAAGAAATCATGTCTACTGTCCAATCCCAATTCTTTTATCTTAGGTTAGAAAACCGAGAGAGAGAGAGAATTGGAAAAAGCCGATGCAATCGAGAAAACGATGATGAATGCTTGAGTAAGAAGACTTACAGTGCCTCCAGCTCTCTACAATGTGGGATGCAATACTGAATTGAAATTTTTATACTAAATGCAATGCAAGCGATGAAAAGCTGCTCCTAGACAGGCAGTTCTATTAGCGAGTGAAGAACAGGTTGGTTTGACTAGATCTGCAGTCTAAGTGCGTCTTTTAAGTGATGTGTGGTCCTAGAAAATTACGGGCACAAGCAAATCCTAGAGTGGCTCGAGGAGCCGCTAGTGCAAGCCTAGTCTAAAATTCAAACCACACAACAGACGGGGACACAGTTTCACTATGTTTACATACGCGAGAACCCAAACGGGAACCGCTGTAAATGCAGACACTTTTTTTACAAAAATCTTTTTGACGTCCAACAGCCGACTTGATCCACGAATCGTCGGCCTCCGATGCACTTCGAGATGCGTCGCCTTCAAGAAAACCGCTCCAAGTTCACCGGGCCCTCGCACAAAAAGATACAAAAATGTTAGAGAGAGATATAAAATATATACAGAAATGATCAGAAAATAATTGTGGAAAAAATGGATAATTACAATGCGGCTCGAGGGTCAAACTACCCGAGTGAATGGAAAGCTTAAATCTAACTTTCTAAAGTGATCCTAAGTCGTTTGCCTCCCCGGCAACGGCACCATTTGATGAACACAGACGACCTACCCTCTTAATGTTGTCGGATTGACTAGTGCGTTGCAGTCGGATAGATCCGCATCGATCAAAAATAACCGCACAAATTGATAAATCGTCGAATGAAAATAAGATGCGGTTTTATATTTATTTAGCCTGGGCAAGCCCCAGGGTCGACTCAAGGAGGCAAAGGAACAACTCGGGATCAAGTTAGATGGATCAGATGGCGGTTTTCTAAGTGGGATTTTTTTTATAATTTTTGTATGCAATAAAAATGACAAATGCAAAAATGCGGATGAATTAGGTTAATAAGAAAATAAGCGACTTGACCAAATTTAATTTTAATATCAAATTAATTCAAATCAGCCAAGTAATATTTTTCCTATAAATCTAATCCAATGATGAATGCAAAATGTATTTTTTTGGAATTTTTGGGTTTGAAATGCATAAATGAAAAATACAAACTTTTTTGTGGTTTTTATGCAATTTTTCGTGCAAATGAAATGCAAAAATTATGAAAAATTACTGAAAGTTCAATATGATGAAATGAAGCTACACTAATATTTTTGGAATTTTCTGACACTTTTTGATTTTTTATGAATATTTTACTGAAAATAGAGTGACTGTGGGTATTTAATTTCTAATAAATCCACGAAATCAGATTATCCAAAGATTGGTGAACACCTCAAATAGATATTTCAATAAGAAATCCAGGAGAGTTGAAATTTCATAAAAATCTTATTCGTGGAATTAACTAAAAATCAAATACAGATATCACTCTACAATTTATTTTATGCAAATGACAACTCCAATTGGACGAAACTTGGAAAGTAATTAAAGCACTCTTAGAGGCATCATTCACAATTTTTTCATAATTTTTGGAGCAATAAATGAACACGTGCGAATTTCAGAGCTCAAATGGGTAAAATATCTTCGATTTTCACTCTCTGATTTATAATAAAATATGCAAGGTTCACAAAAATGTAAATAAATAGCCAGGAGATAAAGAATTACTTGTCTACAACATGCTATTTTTGATCGAATAAAATGATGCTATTTGACTGTCCAAATTAAATTGACAATGCAAGGGTCTCTTTGCAATACAGAAATAAAGAACAACTACTGAAAATGTGCACAAGGATGATTTTGCAAATCTGTAAATGCAGGGGTGATAATGCAATTTTCACAATAAAAATAAAATGAAATTGGACCTTTGTGTGCTAGGGCACACGATGCAGGTGGGGGTCGTGGGCGGCGGTTGCGCTGACGTCGCGCGGGGGCCTTGGGGTGGCGTGCGCACGGACGTGGTCGGTGCTTGGAGCGGCTCGCGGCGCGCTCAGGGGTTGCGGTCGGTGGCTCGCGGCCAAGCACGAGGAGGGCACGATCTGGGCGGTTGGCGGCGTGACACGCAGCTGGCGAGCGGAGAACGGCATGCGCTGCGCGTAGCGAGGAGGCATGCACCGCGGGCGGCGCGGGGCGTGCGGAACTCAGTTGGCCACGCGTCGCCACGACGAGGAGAGGAGGATGGTGGCGCGCGGCGGGGCTGGACGCGCAGCGGAGGAGGCGGCGGCCTGGCGTGGAACCCGTGCGTCGGAGGAGGCGGTCGGGGGCGACGCACCGATGTTGTGTGGCAGCAACCTGGAGGGCAAGCTGATGGCCGCAGGTGGCGTGAACGGCAGAGGCAGCCTGCTGTTCCTGTGTTTATTTTTTATTTTGTTTTTTTTGTATTTTCTTTTGTAATTTTTTACTTGTTGTTGTGAAGAAGAAAATAACGGTGGAAATGAAAATGGTGGTAATGATGATGGTGTGTGAAAATATTTTGGTGATGTGATGGTGATCAACAAGAAGAAAATTTTGTTAGATAAAAAAAATTGACAAAGAAAAGTTGAGGGATACTTACCTGTGGTCGCCGAAGGTGGAGCCGCAATGTGCGGCTTCCGTCGTGGCCTCAAGAGCTTGGCGTGAGAAGCTCGAAGCTTGGCAACCTCACGAGTGGGGCTACTACGGCGAGAGATCGCCGGATCGCACCTGAGAATAATCTCGAGGAGGTTGTTGCTCAACCGTGAAGAAGCCGCAGCTGTCACCTGAAACTCCAAAGGGGGCTCGCTCCTCTCCTAACGAAAGGCGGATGAAGAATAATGGAGGAGGAGATGGGAATATAAAGAGGAGGGTAGAAGTTAGAAAAGAGGTGGAGAAGATGGGGGGATGGTGGTGTTAGTGGTGACTTGGAGTAGGGAGTAAGAAAAGAAGGGGTAAAAGGGAAAAATAATATAATATAATATGAGTAAAATAAGTAGGCTACTAAAAATAACAATAATTAAAAAAAATAATAATTAAAATAATAATATCCTAAAATAATAAAAATTAAATCCGAAAATAATAAAATAAATTCGAAAATAAAGAAAATGGGGTGACATGTGGCGGCTCCAGGAGCTGCCACATGTCGCTCCTAGAAAATTAAAAGATTAAATGTAAAGAAAATCAAAAAGAAATAACAAAAGGGATTAAATCAAAAAGTGGTCAACACAAAAGTTGCTCGTCTCAACGAGATCTACAACTTTCGTGAAGGGTCAAAAATCAAATGAAATCATCTGTACAAAATGTATTTTTGGGTGGCACCTTATATGTATAAAATACCACATTTTTGTCTTTTTCATTTTTTTTTGTCATTTTTAAAAGAGAGAAAAATTAAAATAAAAATAGAGAAAATATGAGGAGAATATTTACAACTTAATCTATTTTTTTGGATTTTTCGTAATGAATGAGAAAATACAGGGGTAAAACGGTCATTATGTACAATGTACAAAAGGGGCCCAAAACCCAAGTTTTGCATATGAGCTCCGATTTTAGTGAAATTAGTCTTGTTTTGAAGGTCTCTGAATGTATATTACTTTAAAAGTGAGTAGACCTAATTCGAACACTGTATGAGAGAGATATGTGCATTTTATGGCTCCTAATTTCAATCTTGGATTGAGGGTTTATTGGTCAATTTTATAAGTTAGTATTTTTTTGATATTTTTCTTTAATTAGTGTTAGTCATATATACACAATAGAGTTGGTTTTATTAGATTGGGAGTTAGTATAAAATATATACAAATAAGGTATTTTATCTAATATACAGGTGAATATTTACAAGTGAAATTGGCTTCTTATTTTAGCAAATATGAGTGCTAAAATGTAAATGTTATCAATGCATGCATGAATGCTAATTATACAATATAAGTAGAAATATGCCTCTAATTACTCGGGAACAAAGCTCTATTTTCAACTTTTAGAGTGATGAATTGTAGATTCATCAGTCCTCAATCTAACCCTTTAGATATTCATCCAAGCACCAGCTCTATGATCCAATTATTGAATCAACAGCTGTATGATCATCAAGATGGCCATGGTACATAACCCTAATTGTACAGAGGGACCTATTATGCAAATTATTTATTCTTCATTTCAGATTAGGGAATGATATTTGCAATAACATTTATTGCATAATGGCTCGTCGTGGGCTCACATGTCCAACACACATCACCCTCAGATATTCCTAACACATGTACATTCTGCATACTGGAAGACTATGATAAACCCAAAGATATAGATCAAATTTATATTGTTATCTTTAGGGTTTAATCATCAAGTTTCTCAATCTTGGTCATTGGGAATTGGTATCGATCATATGCTTTCCCAAATCATATATCATACCTTCAAATTCTTGTCATGCTTCCAAAGTACAACGACCATGCATGGAATTTGATTGGTCCCAATACCTCATGAGTGAGCTCATGTCTTACGGTTCACAAGTGAACATGTATGATCCCTTTGAGAGATCGTATTACTCATATGCCCTTACATGCACACCAGCTCACCGATGTATAGATCTTGGTTAGGTCATCAACCTATTGGTCTTCCAAATGTACCCGCTCAAATATATAGTAACGCATCTGTCTCTGGTCAAAGGATGTATGCCTGTATTGTGATAGCATTCAACATAGGACTTAGGTTATCTCTATCTCGTTAAGTCGACCCTTTGACCTAACTAATCTAACACCTCTAAATCACTATTCCCATGCAGAGGACCTGCATCAAGAGGTCGATCAGATATCAACCTAATGAGAAAAGGGTCACCATCTCCTACTCAGGCTGGAGATCATCTTTTAACAATCATTTGACGGTGTTTGATGAGTCCTCAATCTAACTCCTTAGATATTCATCCAAGCACCAGCCTCTATGATTCAATTAATGAATCAACATATGTATGATTATTAAGACGGCCATGGTACATAACCCCAATTGTACAGAGGGAGCTTATGGTACATTCATTCATTTTAATCTCAGAAAGGGAGTAAAATAATCAATAACTTTTATTGATAAATCATATATTACAATAACATTTTTGTAAGAATGGTTCGCCTCGGGCTCACATGGCTAACACAAGTATCATCTGCAAAGAATATATGATCTCTTGGCCTAGTTGCAGAGTTCAACTATGTATTCCAAGATTGGTTTAAGATATGGATACCATTAATTGAAAATTAAAGATGCGGATATCCCCAAGATATCCTTTCAAACTAGATATGGACATTATAAATGTTTAGTCATGCATTTTGGATTGACAAATGTCCCAGCAACCTTCATGGATCTCATGAATAGATTATTCAGGGAGTTCATAGATCACTTTTATTAGTCTTTATTGATGGCGTGCTTATTTACTTCATGGATAAGTACCAGCATGAACATCATTTCAAGTAGGCACTCGAAACACTAAGGAAGAACAAACAAAATGCTAAATATAATAAATGTGACTTCTGAATGTCTGAAGTATCCTTCTTCGGCCATATTATTTTTGAGACAGGTATATCAGTTGATCCTACAAAGGTTAGTGCGGTGATGAGTTGGGAACGTCCAAAGACTATCACAGAAATACGATCATTTCTAGGTCTAGATGGGTATTGTAGAATATTTATAAAGGACTTTTCACGAATAGCATTGCCAATGACTAGGCTAACTCAGAAGGAAGTCCCATTCATATGGGTTGATGCATGCAAAACTAGTTTTCAGACACTAAAAGAATGCCTAATATTTGCACCTATCCTTACTCTACCCTCTGGGGCTGGAGGTTTTACAGTGTACCCTGATGCATCGAAAGAAGGACTTCGAGCAATTCTTATGCAACATGTCAAGGTAGTTGCGTATGAATCATGACAACTCCGGATACATGAGAGGAACTACTTGACACATGACCTTGAACTAGTTGTTGTAGTCTTCGCTTTAAAGATATGGAGACACTACTTCTATGGTATTACTTCTGAAATATTCGCTGATCATAAAATTTGAAATATTTATTTGATCAGAAGGAGCTCAATATGAGATAGAGATGGTGGCTATAGATATTGAAGGGCTATGATTTCACCATCTCCTACCACCCTAGTAAGGAAAATGTCGTAGCAGATGCCCTTAGCAGAAGAACCTAGTGCTATCCACTCTGTCAATTCCTATAAATATAACCATGTATAAGAAGATGCTCTGCTGAAATTCTGAGAGAAAAATATGTTCTTTGCATTCTTCGTGTGGTATTCACATTCTTTATGTTCAGCGTTTGTTCTTCACATTCTTAGTGTTCTTGACATGAAAATGAAATTTAATCATTTCGAGAGTTGTAAATCATCTTTTTTGAAAACGAATCACGATAAAGCATTGTATACAAGATACATAGCTTGATTAGGTAATGAACCCCTTCCTTTTGTTGTTGGTTTTTCATATGATATCATTGAAATTCTCGATTTTATGTTCTTCGCTACGAATAACCTTAATTTGTCTACTTTTGAAAAAATATGAAAAGTTACTTTGTGATTCCCACTAAAATAATGTATAAGCATCGAATTGATACAATGGCTTGGAAAGTTAGGGTTTGGGAGTTAAAATAAGCATAAATATGAGTGTATATACATATGAATTAATATATATATATATATATATGAGGCTATATTCAATGTTGATGAATAAGCAAATCTAAGGCTTAACGAAAGAATTACATCATAGAAATTGATGTGTATTGTTTTGGGTCCTAAAAACGATCGTGTGTTACGTTAAGAATGACTGGAAGAAGAACTACAGGTCGGGCATGCAACATGTAGGTTTGTCAGAAGAACATTTGTAATGTCAGGCTAACCTAGGTGGTACACGGTTGCTCGAATATGTAGAGCGTGCGAAATAAATTATTTGCAATGTGTGGTATTTGACTTCCATTAGACGGATTGACTGACTAAAGAAGTAGTCGTTCTGTGTGGACGCATCGGTGGTTGGATAGTGGTACGGTCACGATATCATGTATTTAAATCTGCTAGTATATGTGATTAAAGATTAGTCAGTGGTTTTAAGCTATTGAGTCCTCGAGAATGGTGTGATTCTTTGTTTTCCAGCCTGAGGGTTTGAAATTTTGGATAATAAAATAAAAAGGAAATTGTCAGGGTAGTATTGGAGGATTGCTTGGGGCGTCATGCGACGTCATAAGCTCACCGGATCAACACAATCTCCAATCATGAAGTGCCCACATCTTCAGAGTGCATGAGTGGTGAGGTTTCCCATGAACTAATCCTTGACATGGAATAGAAGGAATATGGCTTAAACTGATGAGAAGAAATGAAACTTTTTGGGATAATAAGCTTTGCTAAACTATACTACTTGTTTACTCCTCTCTTCTTCGTTACTTAGAACTTACTAATCTTCATCCTATGATTTATGGAAACCCAATAGGTGTCGGTGAGTCATTGCAAAGACTTTAATAATTTATCCAGCTAACAATAATAGCCATCCAGCCAGTCACAATAGATTTACTCTATAAGATAGATGGTAATCTTTTTTGTGTATTTCCTTTCCAGAAGATGTACATGTAAATGGTTATAGTAGGACAATATATCATGTAACCTTTATTTTGTGAATGTAAAAGTACTAAATCCTTCTTTGTGAGTATTTTTAATTGTAGTTTGTTTCTGAATGTTATCTTTGATTGATAAATAAACTATTGATAAGTAACTAGATCCGTATGTGGAGGATCCGACGGTAGAGAATTGGGGTCAAGAGATGAAGGACAACGTGGATGTAGGAAATTAGGAATGAGCCCCGGTCTAGGATTGTTGCTTTGATACCATGTGGAGAAAGGGTTCAGATTGAAAATTCATGTTTATTCCATAGCTTTAGGATTTCTTATATAACATGAAACCCTAGAGAGCATATAAAATGAGAGATTACATAGATGCCCTTATAAAGATGCTACAATAACTTCAACAAGAATATTTCAAACTATATTTGGAAATTTGTTTCCTTGAAGGATATGGTTTCACTGTGCATAAATTTTGTTATGTTAAAACTAGCATTCATACGATGAACATTTTGATTATGCAAATTGTTTTCTATTTTTCTGTGTTTCCGTGATGCGAAGTTCATAAAGTTTTATTTATTTTCCTTCACCTATATGTATGAATAAACTCACATGCCACTAGTCTGTAATTATAGTGATCAACATTGTCGTATGAATTATGCTTCACTATAAAGACCCATTTACAATCAACCAATGGAGCTCCTATAACTACAATAACAAGCTCCATGTGCCTCGTTACAATAGCGCAACCATTTCTTCCTCCATATTTAGATGCCACTTATATCTTGCATATCCTCATGGTATGTATGTCAGATTGTAATGACTAACAATCCCACCACAAAAATTTAGAATCCTTCCGATGTAACATGTCCTTAGCGAGAGTATATAGCACATGTACGCCTCCTCATCCAAAGTGTAATAGGATGGTCCAGATACTATGAATAATCAACCTCCCATATAGCAATCTGAGTAGTTGCACTCTCATCATGTAAAGTCTCCTGATGTACAGAAATATCAGTAGTTCCATCAATGGAAACCAAGTGTTTAAAATTTATGTAGAGTGTCCTAGATGTTGGGGAAGGCATAGGAGGTGGGGGTCGAGTAGTAATGGGTCTGTGAACATACATATGAGGCAAAGTTTGTTCCACAAGGGTGAAATAAGGGCTTGAGGTGGAGATGGAATGTAAACCTCCTTGTAAAACTCAGAAGGCATTAACTTGTCATATGTGGGAGAAAAATACATGAAGACTTCAAGAATGTGACACCAATACTGACATAGGACATCCACTTAAGCACCGATATGTTTTTTGTGTTCGAGAATAGCAAAGAAAGACGTATTTTACACATCTGAGAGAGAGCTTGTCATGACCAGGAGTCAAGTAATGGACAAAGAAAACACAATCAAAGAAATGATGTGTTAGAGAAAATAAGTCCTTTTTGGGAACAAATCGAATAAGTAAACTTTTCCTTTAACATAGAATACAACATATTTTTTATGAGATAACAAGTAGTGAGGACATATCCCCAGTAGGACCTAGGAGCATGACTTTATATAAGAAGAATCCTGATAACATCTAAGAGATGTTGTTTGCGCTCGACAATATGTTGGGAAGTGTAGGTACATGATGTCTGATGGAGGATTGCAAGAGACTTGAAAAATTAAGCTACTTGACCAGTACAATTTCAAAGCGTTATTAGAGCAAGCATATTCTACAAAAGCAAAAAAAAGAGATTATTTATTTTAAGTATAGGAGTTTTCATAATAGACCAAGCTTCGAACATATTTTTAATCCGAAAACCCCAAGGAATTATGGAAAAATCATCAACATCAACTATATAGAACATATGCTCGTGGTAATTAGGACCGCGACTGAGGCCCTAGATATCAAAATGCCACAACTTGAATAAAGAAGAACGGTTACGACTATGACGACTGGAAAAACTAGGACAATGTCACTTCCTAAGCTAACAAGTCTCACATTGAAAATTCAACTAAGATGAGATCTTAGAGAGGACTCTACACATCTTTCATAGAGGAAGATGACCGAACTAAAGATAACACATGTAAGAGGAAATTGGTCCAATAAAGATGGAAGAAGTGGTGGCGTATGGAGATTGCACTATGAAGGATATGGAATGTTCCTTAAGCGCATCACGGAAGCGTCATGATTCCATGAACATTTCTTGGATCGGTTCATCTGACCACAAATAATATGTAGGATTACCTCTTGAAATGTGGTTGCGATCAAGTCTCTAAACCAAGAGACCTCCTGTCTCAATTCTGATCTGACAGAGGAGGTGCTTGCGAACACATTGATGAGATGCGTACTCCTTGCAATCCGTGGTGAAGATCCAAGCGATGAATCTCCTAATCTCTTCAACGAGATATGATGTCTTCTTCATGAATGAGATGCATCTAAGGAGACGGAGATCCACGAGCAGTCGAAGCAGCGACACAACGTCGTGGCATCGACTGCGATTCTCTCTATGTCATAGGGTAGACAACCACTAAGAGAGAGAGAGATGAGGCGTGTACAATGAGAATGAGAGAGAGATATGGACTTTGAAGTGTTGTAAAATAAGATCTAGGGTTGCCTCTTCTTTTATAGTATTTTGGGAGTCCATGGACTCCAATCCATGTGAAACACAAAATGAACGCTTGAGATTGATTTGTGTTTCTATTCAATAGCCATGATTTTGGTATAAAAAATAGCAAAAATTAATTTAGATTAAATTAAATATATATTGAATAATTAACATATTTAATTTGAACTAAATTAATTTGCATAGAGAACTAGGAGGGAGGCCCCTGCCTCCCTAAAAATGTAAGGGCGACCACCCTTGAGACCAAGTCAAGGGTGGTCATTCACCGTCCATTAAATGGATGGTGGTGTCTTTTCATATTTATTTACAACAAATTTTATTGCAAATCAATTCACAAAAAATACAAATTAATTTTGTGAATATCGTAATCATGACATTAAATTATTATGAATCATATTCACAATCCAAAATAAAATGTAAATTGTATTTCTAATTAATTTCCAATGTGAATCCAAGACACATCAATAACTCATTTGAAGATATCATTTACAATAGTCTCTCCCTAATATATTATTAATCATATTTATAATATATAAATAATATGGATAGTACTATCTACATTATTTATATTCTTGATAATTAAATCACATTTAATTATCTTGGATCATCATTCTCGTGTATTTAAATAACATGAATCACATTCACATTATTCCATGAATCATATTCCATGAATCACATTTACTTATCAACATCTCATTGCTCATATACATAATTCAAGAATGGAATTATTCTTGAACTCTTTCAGAACAATAATCTTTCTTCGTAGATACTTGGAGATAAGGACAGGACGATTGTACGTTCCGCATATAGTGACTTGGATATTGAGATCACATCTCAAATCCAGATCGTGAGGTCTTCTCGCAGATGCTTGATTAAATCAGGACCGTAGATCTAATCTTCTCATTCCATCTGAATCTCATTCATATCAATGTCCAATAGTTAGACCAAGATCAGATCACTTCTTGGATAAAAGGAGTCACTTAAATCTAGACATATTTCATCACTCCTTGATGAATGTGAAATCTGCCTCTTTAATAATCATGAATAGTCATATTATAGGAGGCGAAAAACGATTCAGCAAAAACCACAATCCATTGATTGTTGTGGAAAATTTATACTTGGCAATTCTACCAAGGACGAACACAGGCATATGAGCTACTTTATCTATTTATCAAAAATCATTTGATGTATGAATATCTTCTCATTTATAGGTCTTCGTGAAGAAGCAGAATAAAATGCAAGCCGAACAATGCAAATAATAATGCATGTATTTTTATTTGGTTTTTTAATGCATTTGTAAAGTGATGCATGAACGTAATGCAATGTTAAATGCAGGATATAAGTATGCAAAATAATGATTACAAATATGCCCTACAGGTTATGATTTTGGATTAAGGTTTGAAGTTAGAGTCAAATTGAGCATAGAAATTACGAACGAACATCCTTTTAGTGGAAGAGATATATAGCGCAAAGACACTATTTAGCAATAAAAAATCGTCACATTTCAATTAATGTCAGATGAGAAAATTAAACATGACATGAGATAGATGACCAAATAAGGAACGAAATGATAATGAAATCATGTAAAGTCGACCTACAATGCTCAATTTATGAAGTAAACAATACATGGGCATAAATGTAATAAAAATGCAAGAAATAAAAGGATAAATAATCACAAATAGGTCCTTGGAGGGATCTATTTGCAATAAAGCAAAACTAGTTGGGCCCCATTGTAATTTCCCATTACGCGTAAGGGCATAGATGTAATGCATGAAAAATGTGAGGGCCTCCCTATAAAATACCTAGGCATGCACGTGAGGCACACACCTGGGGACCAAATGTAAATTCAAAAAAGTTACAGGGTCTTCATGCAATTTATCCAGCCCTCATGTTCCATGCACGTGAGGGGGCCAGGCTCGGTAGGCGTCGCAGCTTCGGTTCATGTGGCTGGCTATGGTGCTTTGGAGTTTGGTTCAGGTCGCCTGAGCCTGTAGGCTTGGTGTGAGGCTCGAGAGACCATGTGGCATTATCGGGACCGTCCGATCCAGATGATCAGACAGTAACTGTAGCATTGTCATCCCCGTGGGCCACCAGAAAAGACTGCACTCTGGCACCCTCCTGGGGGCTCCTCCTTGGTCCAGATGGTCACCTGAGGATCATAGAAGATGGAGGAAACTCTTGTAAGAGATTTGGAGGTACGACAAAGCTTTGGAGGAGATCAGATCGGTAGGTCGATGTAGTCTCATCAGTGGCAGAGCGGCAGATCGAAGCATGTGTGGAGACTCCGGCCATTGACGAGGCTTGTACCTACAGATGCTAGGATATAGCCGAAGCATGTGTGTGATGTACGTGAGGTGAAGTGAGGCGAGTGGAGGCCATGATGCGATAGGAGGTGGTGGCCTAGGGGATTCTTCTCTAGCGAAGCAGGGAAGAAGGTGATAGGGGCGATGGGGGTTCTGGAGACGGGAGGCAAGCGGAGATGTTGGCGTGGATGAAGGATGTATGGTGGATCTGGATGGATGGATGGGTGATGGCGGGAGTGGGTGTACATGTCAGCTTATATGGGAGAAGGTGAAGGATCTCTGAGGTTGCAGAGTACCTCGTCGGAAAAGGAGTTTTGTAACACCCCAAAAATCCCATACCGTGGAACATGAGAAGTTCCGGGTGGGATAAATAGCGAGGAGCTTACTACTGAGCAACCCGGCTTAAGCATTTTGGGGGTGGTTAATCGACCCCGTATGGGCCCGATCCCAAGAGGTTGTCAGGGCCAGTAATGCTCAATAACGGACCGGGGACCTAAGCCCGGGACGTTACAAATGGTATCAGAGCCAAACGTCCTCTGACAGTGGAAAGGGCTACCCGAGAGGTGGAGCCGCCCCTACAAAGAGGTTGGAGGAAATGGCTACCCAGAGCGTGCAGCCGCCATTGTCACTGGGAAGAAGTGATGAGCCATGTCGCAACGAGGACGTTGCGAATATAAGTGGGGGAGGTTGTAACACCCCAAAAATCCCATACCGTGGAACATGAGAAGTTTCGGGTGGGATAAATAGCGAGGAGCTTACTACTGAGCAACCCGACTTAAGCATTTTGGGGGTGGTTAATCGACCCCGTATGGGCCCGATCCCAAGAGGTTGTCAGGGCCAGTAATGCTCAATAACGGACCGGGGACCTAAGCCTGGGACGTTACATTGGTGGAGGAAGTGGCTTGAGCTGAGACTCCTTGGGATCCTTCGGTCATTGCCCAGTGAGGTCAGTCGGGCCTCGAAGCTCAGCGGTGTAAAAGGTGGATGCAGCATGGTCTGATGACCATGGGTCACACTTAGAGATAGCAGCCATCGTCACCTCGACAAAATTGCCCTCTACTGTCATCAGAGGGCGAAGGAAGCTAGGGTGGAGCCTCGTGGATTGGCAGATGGCTTTAAACGATGGAGGAGCGATGATTTTTATAGGAGGAGGTTGACGTCGGTTATGTGGAGGTGGGGCTATTCAACGAAGGTTTAATGGTGGAGGAGTAATGGAGGAGGGATGTTGGGTGGCACGCGAGGATGGAGGAAGAAATGGCTACAAGGTACGACTGTTAGGACACGGAGGGGTAATTGGAGGTGGTTGACAGAACTGGAAGGGGGCGGCGGGGCTAAGATGGAAACGACTGAAGAGGGGGGTTATAGAGGTAGGGGACGAAGCCCTAGCCGTTGGATCCTTCGATCCAATAGCTAGGATGGAGGTGCAAGCGATGGGTGGAGATCAGATCATGAATCTGATCCTACAGCTGAGGGATAAGCGGAGATGGATGGATCATATGGAGTATAGGTTATCATCCAACGATGGGGGCGAGTGGATGATGTGGAGCGATGGTGGTCGTAAGATGATAAGTGGATTAGGTGGTTGATATTGGGGCAGAGGCGAGCGGTGGTGATCTGATCTGGACTTTGATCGAGCGGCTGGGAGTGAGTGGAAGAGGAACGGTGGAGATAGGGGTGGCATAATCCAAGGGTGCAGAGAGAAGAGTTGACGTGGTGCAAGGAGAGGCCATTGGATGGTGAGGCGATAGGGCACTGAGGATCAAGGTGCGAGGGAGCGGTTATGATTAGATCTCGGGAGCAATCTGACAGCTGAAAATGGGGCAAAGATGAGTGGTTGTGATGGAGGCGAGTAATACTTGATCCAAGGGCGAGGAGGGTGATGGGTGGCGGAAGGAGGGTGCGGTCGTGTGGCGGCTCCAGAGAGCGCCACATGGCTGCAACAGAAAATTCAGAAATAAAAAATCAAAGAAAAATAAAAAAGAATTAGTTAGAGGAAAAATTAGGAAACATCAAAATATGAAAGTTATAGATCTCGATGAGATCTACAAGTTTCATGTTGGACAAAAAGCCAAAAGAGTTCATTTGCACGAAAGTGTATTTTGGGGGTACTTTTAAAGGGTTAAAAAACACCAATTTGGGACTTTGACTTTTTTGTGTTTTTTAGTTCTTTTGAGGGTTAGGGAAAATTATAGACAATTATTTAACCTGTTTTTTAAGGGTTTTTAACGAGGATTAAAATAAAGTACTTATTTACAATAAATATAGTTAAATTAAATACAAATTATACAAAATATAGTACAAGATAAAATGAATGAATTATTAGTGGTTTTTATTGGATTATTTAAGATAGGGGATTACGAATTGATTTTTAGCATGATGAATACGAGATTCATCACTCCCTCAGAATGGAAGCGTCATGGTTATATACTCATTTATGATCACATCACCCCAGAGTATTTCTAATACTCGTACATCAAGCATACTAGAAGATCCATAATAAACCTGAAGACATAGATCAATTTATATTGTCGTATTTAGGGTTTTATTATTAAGTTTCCCATTCAGTCATTGGGAGTTGGTATCGATCATATGCTTTCCAAAAGCATACAACATACCTACAAATTCTTGTCTTGATTCCAAAGCAAGACGACCATGCATGGAATTTGATAGGTCCCAATACCTCATGAGTGAGCTCATGTCTTTTGATTCAGAAGTGAATCTGTATGATCCCTTTGAGAGATTGTATTACCCATGTGCCCTTATATGCATAGAAGCTCGTTGGTGTATAGACCTTGATTAGTCCATCAACCTAACGGTCTACCAACTATACATACTGAGACATATAGTAATACATCTGTCTTAGATCAGAGGATGCATGCCTATATCGCGACAACATATGACATAGGAATTGGCTATCTTGATCTCGCTAAGTCAACTATCTGACTTAATTTATCTGACACCTTCGAATCTCTATTCCTATGCAGAGAACTTGTATCAAGAGGACGGTTAGATATCAACCAAATGAGAAAGGATTATCATCTCTTACTTAGGTTGGAGATCACATCTTGACAATCATTTTAAGGTTCTTGATGAATCCTTGACGAGTTGCTAAATATGTGAGATATTTTGTACTCGTTGTAATACAGGTACTTAGTGAATCATAAAAAACCGAATCAAATGTCTCTGTGAAGAGGACTCGACTTAAATTTATATCCCAGGCAAGTCAAGAGTCGAACACAGGGAGGCAAAGGAACAACTTTGGGTTAATTCAGAGTATTTAGGTTTAGGTTTACAATGTAGATTTTTTTGTATTTTTATGCGAAAATTCAATGCGAATGTATAATGCAGGCGAAGTAAGTTAATAAGAATTACACAACTTAGCCAAATTAATTTTAGTGTGAAACTATTCCAATTTAACCAAATTACATTTTTCCTAGAAACTTAATCCAGTGATGAATGCAAAACACTTTTTTGGAATTTTAAGATTTAAAATGCAGCAATAAAAAATGCAACACTTTTATGGGTTTTTGTGCAATTTTTCTTAGAAGTTGCAAAAATTATGAAAATTTTACTGGAACTTAAACATGATGCAATGAGTTTGCAATAATTGTTTTGGAATTTTTAGACAATATATTATTTTTATGATTTTTTTAATGAGATGCAAAATGGATGTCCAAATTAACGTTCAAACAAAAGGGAATCTGTGCAATATATAAGTAAACTTAAACAACAAAAAACATGCATAGGGACTTCTTTGAAATTAAAAAAAACTAATAAAATAAAAATGCAATTTAAAAAAAATAAAAATACCCTTCTTCTTCGTCGTCTTAGGGCTCGATCTGGAGGCGTGGTGGCGGACTTGGTTTACGACAGCCATGCGTGAAGGGTCGCGGGGCGGCTGCGGGCGAGGCCGGCATGGGGGTGGCGGGGTGCTGGAGGGATGGAAGTGCCGACGAGAAACAGCGGGTGGAGGAGGGAGGTCGGGGCGGTGCGACCACTTTGCTGTTGTGGGGGAGGTGTATCCGCTGAGGAGTAGTCGTGGCTGACTGGAGGGCAAAGGAGGAGGGATGTAGCGGTGATTGGACAAGCAGCCGCTTGGACGGTGGCGCAGACCGGTGGTGGCGGTTGGGGGGCATCGCTGTTGGCGACAATGGCTGGAAGGGGGGCGACAGGATACGACATGCTGCTTCCCCTTTTATTTTTTATTTTTTTAAATTTTTTCTGTGATGATTTTTAAATTTATTTTTCATTAATTTTAAAATTTTCTTTAAACAGGGAATAATAAAAAGATGAGGAGATGAGTTGGTGGTAAAGTGATAAAAAAAGTTAACAGATGAAGGGTGATAATGGTGTGAATGTGATGTGGTAAAAAATGAGGAAAATAAAAATGATACCAGATGATAAAAAGGGGATTTACCTACGATGAAAGCAGGCGACTGTGGTGTGCTAATGAGAAGCACGGTCCTCGCTTGAATCGTCGACGAACGATGAGCTCGAGCAGCATGTGGAGGCGGTTGCGATGTTGGTCGAAATGCCAATTGATCTCACCGGCGAGGAGGTCGGTCGTCGCTCTACTTTGTCGTTCGTTGTTACTGAGACATGTGGTTACAATTTTTTATTCGCTCTTGCATAAAGATAGATCAAATATGAGGAGAATGAGATGTATAAAAAGAGATGGAAAATGGAGGTTAGAAAGGATGGTGGGATGGTGGACTTGAATGGCAGGTTGAAAAAATGGTGGAGTTGAATGGAGGTTATGAAAAAATGTGGAGATGGAGTGGAATGGGAGGTTATTGCAGAGAATGAAAAATAAATAAAGAAAAAATAAAATAAAACAAAGAAGGCTACTAAAATACAATAAAAAAGGAGAAGAAAAAGAATGAAGAATTTACACAACAAGACAAACAATATGTATATTTTTTTATTTTTCTAATTTTAATTGTTTTGTATTTTAAGAAAAATATATTTATAATATAAAAATAAAAAAATATTAGAAATAAAATACAATACAAAAATGATTTTTTCATATCTTTACTAAGTAAGAAAAGTAGATAAAAATGTAGAAAGAATGAATATTTACATTATATAAATGTACACCTAGGTCCCAAAATCTATATTTTGCAAACGAGCTCCGATTTTAATAAAACCACTTTCATTATACAGATAATTTCTAACTTAAATTTTAAAAGTGAGCTTGATGAATTTGGATTTCATACGGAGCGGGAATTTGGCCGGAAAGTTGGACTTTAAAGCTTTTTCTCTTTGGGATCTAGGAGTATTTATTTGAGGTGAAATTTATTTTCTATTTTTATATTTTTAGATGCATTTTATAAACAAGTTTGAGAAAAAAATTGTCAAAAAAAAGATGAAATAAAATATTAAAAATATATGAAGTTTTGGGCTATTTACAAGTGAAAAACTCTTCTATTTTACGACTTCTTATTATTAATTTATTTTGTACAATATAAAATAAAATAATTAGTTTATTTTATTTACAAGAGTCATTTTAGCAATTTCTTGATTTTATAGACATTTATTTGAGATTTTACTCGGGGATTTTGCTAAGATCAATATATTGAGATGATGAATTGTGGATTCATCACCCCCCCCCCCTCGCGCTATACTTAAACTTTGATAGTCCTCAAGCAAATAAAGAATGAATAAGTTGGATTAATCCCTGACTGTGCATGTGAATACAAGACTTGATCTGTTCAAGAATTCTCGATTTTTGAAATCCTAAAATTCTAAGATGAATCAAGCTATAGTCAAAAGGTATCCCATTTCCCTAAACACCACACTCTCTCTATATACATATATAATAGGGATACGACTTTAAGTGTGGACTGCAATTACAAGAGTAGAGTCGCAATGTCACCCAAGGTTCCAGTCCAAGAGATTCTCCTAAGAACCTGATCCTCAACACTAGGGAATAAATCATTTCTTGCATCCAATCCACCGTTAGTTGTTAGACTTAAAAGTGTAGATGGAAGCTAGTTGATGGAGGGTATAGGATTTTATCATTTATTCTCTCCCTCTCATAGGAAGAAGGATCCTCTCGAGTGCCTTATTAAATCAACACGTGTATTTTTTTGGTTGTTTATCAGTGTGTCCATCAAGAAAATTCGGAGTCGTATGCACTTGTTTTCCTGGCCGAGGTGTGTCTCTTTTGAGTATCTAAGATACCTACGACACCCAGACTTGTATCACTATACGATGCAGAGCTCTTTCTTGGTGCTTGCCCGACTCCTGGTCCTAATAGCGGTTGTCCAAGTGGACATTTTGAAATGGTTGGGAGCACTCGTCTTTGGTGGAAGCTCTTTGATAGTTGACTTTCTATGGTGAAAGCTTTTCTTTCAACATTTCTTTCTTTTCTTTGCTTTTGACTAGCTCCACTGCTTTTACCAAGAGTTGGCACACAATGATCAACAATTTTTTAGATTTCAACACACCCTGGCACATAGATAAATATCAAGAGATAGTACAAGAACCATATTCCCATACTGGATAAAGGTGCTGACACTCAGGTTTCATGAAGCCTTCATTGATTTATCCCATCCTCGAGCATCATTAAATCAAGTCTAAACTCAAATCCCTCATCCTAGTTCCTAAAGTGAAATTTCAACTCATCTCATCGTAACTGCATTCGTATAGGTGATGTGTTGATCATATTCTTAAGGTAGATACTAAGCATGCAATATAGCACACAAATCTTTCAAATTAGGGAAATTTGAATAATTAAATCTTCACTAATCATGTATGAATGTGAAAGTGTATGGGACTAAACCAACTCATTAGTTAGGTTTTCTGTGATTTTTTTGTAATTTTTTTTAAAAAGAAAGGAAAGGAAGAAAGTTTTTTTTAAAAAGGGTTTTGCTTTTTTTTCAAAAGTTTTTTCTGGAAAAAGACACACTGTTTTTAAAAAAGCAGATAAAGAAAGAAAAGAGATTTTTTTGAAAACGTTTTTTAAGAAAATAAGGGAAGAAAATAGAAGATTTCTTTTTACGAAAAGTTTTTTTGAAAGAGAGAATTTTTTGAAAAAAAATTATTTTTTTTCAAAAAGTATTTTTTTTGAAAAAAGGAGAGTTTTTTAGTTTTTATGTTGTTTTTTTTAAAAAAGATTTTTATAAAAAAGTTTTTTTGTTATACCTCTTATTTACAATAATTTACCCATAACCCCTTATTTTAATTACAAACAAGTCAAAGTACAAACTATAGGTAAAGTATATATGTAATAGAAACCCCTCTACACTTAGCATGTGATATGTCCTCATGGAACTATGTGACCGAAATCCATAGCTTATACTAAGCATAAGTGGGTGAAAAGAATAGAAGAGAATAAGAATATAAGAGCAGTGGAGAATACACAACGGGCATCGGCACCCCTATACTTAGGCTCTAGTCAGCCTAAGTATTGGAGAGAACACAAGATTGGGGACCGATGAGGGTGGGAAGGACTATGCATAAAGAAAAATAAAAATAAGAGATGGAGTAACTCAAGTCACTCACCCCCTATACTTGGATCTAGTCATCCTAAGTATAGCCGTAAAATGAAAATGATACGGAATTGGGGCTAGTGATGTGATTCACGGGGGAGGGAGGGAAAAAAGGAAGAAAATCTATACAAGGAAGAGTGAGAATATACAATGATCAAGAAGGTTTGTGATGGACCTTCTTACAGGAGCGAGAGGTTGGGTAGTATACACATGTTTCACTGTCAGAGTCATCCTTAGAGGAATAATAGTGAGGGGTAGGGAACATCCAATGAGGGTCGACACATGTCTGCTTGCTCAAATATGGCTTAAGAACAACGGAATTGAACTGACCCATATAGATCACCTCATCCAGACCTGATGAGGACTCCTAAGAAAGTTCCTTCTCTGGTATGTCGAAGGCAACTTTCTTAGCCGATTTTCTAGAACCTAAAGAATCAAGAGGAAGAGGAGAGTGATATGTCTTGAGGAATTCAAGGGAACACCTCGAGGAATCAATACTCTTCTTCTTCTTCTTACCATATGACCAACTAGAGGATGGAGCAACCGATTTATCGAGATTGGTCAATTTGGTCCCAGTTGTCTCTTTTGGTGTAGGTCCTGGATGTAGTGAGGTGTTGACCAGAGGTTTATCATCAGATGAGTCACCATATGCATCGTAATACTCCTGTAAGGTTAGTATACATCTCAGGTAGGGCATAGTGTTCTCAGTTGGATTGGCATTAGTTGGCTCATGCTTCGGATCATCTAAAAAGTCAAGGAAATCAGAAATGATCGTATCCGACTCAGGGGTAGCTTCTGGTTGTGAGTCCTCTCTAGAAGCTGTCATAGTGGTGGTGTTGCAAGCAATGGGTGATGTGGAGGTCTAGGGAGTCTCTAAACCAATAGTCATTTGGATAGTCGGTATCTCAGGTGTAGTAGAGAGGCATGACTCAACTGTCTCTCTGAGGTCACGAATGTTTAGGACTGTATGGGTTACCTTAGAATATTGTCTGTCCTCAAAGATCAGGTAAGGTTGGAGTGCTCCCTATGTAATAAAATCGATATCCCAAGTCTCACAATCTATAGTTGCCTTAGCCAAGGCTATGAACGGCTTCTGGTTGTGAGTCCTCTCTAGAAACTGTCACAGTGGTGGTGATGCAAGCAGCGGATGATGTGGAGGTGTAGGGAGTCTCTGAACCAATAGTCATCTAGATAGTCGGTATCTCGGGTATAGTAGAGAGACAGGACTCATTTGTCTCTCGAAGGTCCGAATGTCTATGACAGTACGGGTTACCTTAGAATATCGTGTGTCCTCAAAGATTCGGTAAGCTTGGAGTGCTCCCAATGTAGTGAAATCGATCTCCCGAGTCTCACAATCTATAGTTGCCTTAGCCAAGGCTATGAACGACTTCCCGAGAATGATCGGAGACTGGGTGAACTCTCCTCGATGCTCAATGTCAATGATCGTGAAGTTTGCCTGCAGTAGAGCACCTTGGAAACTAATGATGACCGAAATGATTCCTCTCGACCGTTTAATGGACCGATCAACCAACTGAACGATCTATCTTGACTTCTTAGCAGATCCGAGTTTGAGCTTGGTAAACATGGAGGTCGGAAATATATTTATCGGTGAGTCATCGTCGATTCTTGCATGGATGAAGGTAGTGTCTTTGATTTCACAATCAAACCTAGGCAACTTCTTCACTCTACGGCTCTCGATTTTTCTCCCTATCACCAAAGAGATGGCCATAGACACTATGTGTCTCTCAGTCTTTGGTATCTTATTGTCCGGCCTTTTAGGAATCAATTTACTTCTCACAAATCGTTTAAGGTCAGGAAAGTGTTCAATGGCCATTATTAAGGGAAGCTCAAAAATCAACTTTCTATCAAGTGCTTCCCTAAGTGCAAGATCCATTTTTTCAATTCTTTTCCATTTTCAATTTTTATGGTGTTTTCGGGTTTTTAAATTTTTTAGTCTTTTTGATAGGTGAATGAGGAATAAGATAATGTACAAAGTCAAGTTTGGAGGGGAAGTGGTTAATAGAAGAGGGAGGTAGAAGGGACTCCAGGTGTACATGATGTATGTTCAATCCTGTGTCTTCCAGGTTTTCAAAATCCAATCTGCAAAATCTGTGATCTACTTTCATACATGGACTTTTGATCGGTCTATAGATGTCATCCTCCAATAAGTTCTCATGACACATCATGAGAGAAGCCTGTTGAGTTGGAGGATACTGCTGAGAACTCGGGTTCTTATACTCAACACACCTTGACTCAAGCGTGTAATGCTGGGTTGAGTATGGCCTATCTGTTTGGCAGATGTTGGTCAGAGCCTCATAAGGTGCAGTCAATAGACATGAGGTCTATAAATGGGTCCTATGAATCCAATCCCTTGTATATGTCGGCTCTCTGAATGGGTGGTATGAAGGATGATCAATGTGGGCTTGATCACTAAGGTCGACCAAGTCAGGAAGATCATTTAGTGCAGGCCTCTCCATTCGATCTATTTGGTCAACCAAGTTGTACCCTAAGGTCAAGTCGGGATGTGTATAAGTCAATTGTTGTCCGATCACAACTCGAGGTGAGAATGATGTATGTGGGGTCAACTGATTCTGATAATCATTCATCTCAGCAGTGGCTTGCTCTTTGATTTTTTCCTTGATTCCAACAAGAGGAACGATAATATGGTGAGTCAAAACAGAGAGGATGTGGGTCAAAAGTGTAAGAATGTGGGATAGGTAAGAAGGATGAAGAATATGCGGTAGGTGCCTGTGGGGAGCAACGAGTGGACGAGGGAGGTCGGGGCAGCATGACCGCTCCCCTACTACGGGGGTGGCATGGCCGCTGAGGAGTGGTCATGACTGACTAGAGGGCGGTACAGGAGGGATGCAGCGATGGTTGGATGAGCGGCTGCGTGGACAGCGGTACAAACCGGCAGTGGCGGTTGGAGGGGCGTCGTCGCTGGCGGCGGTGGTTGGAAGGGGGCGACGGCTGCAGACTGCTGCTTCCCCTTTTTTATTTTTTTTATTTTTTTCTGTGATGATTTTTTAAATTTTTTTAGTTTTCTTTAAATAGTTATAATAAAAAGATGAGGAGATGAGTTGGTGGTGAAGTGATAAAAAAGTAAACAAATGAAGGGTGATAATGGTGTGAATGTGATGTGGAAAAAATGAGGAAAATAAAAATAATGTCGGATAATAAAAGGGGGATTACCTACGATGGAAGCGGGCGTTGGTGGTGTGATCATGAGAAGCACGGTCCTCGCTCGAATCATCGGTGAGCGATGAGCTCGAGCACCGTGAGGAGGCAGTTGCGATGTTGGCCGAAATGCCAACGAATCTTACTGGAGAGGAGGTCGATCATCGCTATACTTCCTCGTTCGCTGTCACCGAGACGGGTGGTCAGAGCTCTCAATTCTCTCTTGCATAAAGGTGGATCGAAGGAAAATATGAGGAGAATGAGATATATAAAAAGAGATGGAAAATGAAGGTTGGAAAGGATGGTGGGATGGTGGAGTTGAATGGGAGATTGAAAAAATGGTGGAATTAAATGGAGGCTATGAAAAAATGGTGGAGGAGATGGGGTGGAATGGGAGGTTATTGTAGAGAATGAAAATTAAATAAATAAAATAAAATAAAATAGGCTACTAAAATATAATAAATAAAGAGAATAAAAAGAGTAGGGAAATTACCAAACAAGATAAACAATATGTACATGTTTTATTATTTTTGAATTTTAATTTTTTGGGGTTTTAAGAAAAGATATTTATATTATAAAAATAAAATAAAATATTGGAAATAAAATACAACACAAAATATTTTTTTGGATTTTTATTAATTAAGAAAAGTAGAGTGTGGCTACCACACAAAAGACCAGGGTTCAAATCCCACTCTTACAGTGGTTGCGTTAGGTAGTCGACGGCCAGCGTAAAAAAATAGTCGAATCTTTCAACATGGATTTGAGCAAGAATCCATGTAGCCGACCCTACTTATAGTGGGAGAAGGCTTAGTACATTTTTAGTACATTTAAGAAAAGTAGATAAAAATGAAAAAAGAATGAATATTTACATTATATATAATGTACACCTAGGTCCCAAAATCCATATTATCAGCTCCAATTTTAATGAAACCACTTTCATTGATAGATAATTTTATAACTAAAACTTTAAAAGTGAGTTTGGTGAATTGGGATTCATATGGAGTGGGAATTTTGCCTGAAAGTTGGACTTTATGACTTTTTCTCTTTGAGATCTAGGAGTATTTATGTGTGAGATTTATTTTATATTTTTGTATTTATATATATATATATATATATATATATATATATAAACAAGTTGAAAAAGGTATTAGCTAAAAAGGAGTTGAAATGAAATTATTAAAAATACATGAATTTTGGGCTATTTACAGGTGAAAAACTCCTCTATTTTGTGTCTTTTTTATTAATTTATTCGTACAATATAATCTCCAATGATTAATGTATTTTATTTATAAGAGTTAGTTTATTAATTTATTGATTTTATGGACATTTATTGAAGATTATACTCAAGGATTTTGCTAAGATCAATATATTGAGATGTTGAATCATGGATTCATCAGTCATCAATCTAACTCTTTAGATATTCATTCAAGCGCCAATCTCTATGATTCAATAATTGAATCAACCACTGTATGATCATCAAGACAGTCATGGTACATAATCATAATTGTATTAAGGGACCTTATAGAAAATAAACCAATAACTTTTATTGATATATAAAAAATTACAATAACATTTTTGTAGGAATGGTTCACCTCGAGCTCACATTGCTAACATATTCCCACTAGTCCTTAGAACCATTCGAGTATAATCCTTAAACCCACATTTATTACATGTGGGTCAAAAATCTTTTGTGTCAAAGGTTTGGTAAGTGGATCAACAATGTTGTCGGCAGAGGCCACCTTGGTGATGGCGATGTCACCACACTTTTGAATCTCCCAAATGATGTGGTATTTCCTTTCCATGTTCTTGCTCTTTTGGTGCCATCTGAGTTCCTTTGCCTGAGATATGGTTTTCGTGTTATCATAGAGTAGCAGGATGGAAGTATCAGAGGAAACTACGCCAATCTCCAAGATGAACTTGCACAACTTCCTTTGCATCATCTGATGCGACAATGTATTCAACTTCTGTTATTGAATCAGTCATAGTTTCTTGCTCCTTGATTCTCCGGCGCACAGCACCAATGTTCAATAGGAACACAAACCCTGATGTCGACTTTTGATCATCAATATCATATTGGAAGTCAGAATTTGTATATCCCAAGACTTGGAGATTACCATCTCCATAGAATAATATGTAATCTCACGTCCGTCTTAGATACTTTAAGATATTCTTCACTTCATTCTAGTGTTTCTGTCTATAGCATGATTGGTAACAGCTTACTACTCCCATGCATGGTAGATATCTGGCCTTGTGTACATCATGGGGTACATTAAGCTTCCTACATATGATGTGTAGGGGCATCCAACCATGGGTTTCTTTTCCTCAATACTTTGAGGAGCCATCCTTTTAGACAGGAAAGAAAAGGGAACCTTTCTTGGAGTTCTCCATATGGAACCACGCCAATATTTTCTTAATGTACACATGTTGTGGAAATCCCAATATCCTCTTTTCTCGATTTCTGGACAAGTACATATTTAAATGTAAGAGGATTCTCCAATATCTTTCATATCAAAGATATGGGATAGCCAAATCTTAACATTGGTCATCATACATGTATCATTCCCAATGATAAGGATTCCATCTACATAAAGAACAATGAACACAATGGTGCTCCCACTAAACTTCTTGTACACACATGGTTCATCAGGATTCTACACAAAATCTTAACTCTTTATGGTTTCATCGAACCATATGTCCCAACTACGAGAAGTGTGTTTGAGCCCATAGATGGATTTCTTCAGCTTGCATCATTTTCCTTCCTCAGTTATGCAACCCTAGGGCTGCTCTATATACATATCCTCCTCGAGGTATCCATTGAGGAAATCCATCTTGACGTCCATCTGTCAAATGTCATAGTCAAGATATCCAGCTATAACTAGCAGTGCCCTAATGGATTTAAACATGGCCACATGAGAGAATGTCTCATCATAGTAGATGCCTTCTCTCTGTATGTAGCCCTTGGATATGAGCCATTCTTTGAGAGTATCTACTTTCCCATCAGGTCCCCTCTTTCTCTTAAAGATCCATTTACACCCAAAGGGTTTTACCCCTCTAGGTGGATCCTCTAGGGTCCATACACCATTCTTATGTATGGAGTCAATTTCTGACTTCATTGTTGGCATCCATCTATCCATGTCATGATCCACGAGTGTTTCATCAAATGAAGGTGGATCATTGTCAGTTCACCTGACACATGGAATCTGTACCTTTCAGGTGATGCAACCACCCTCAAACTCCTTCGAAGAGGTACATGTGTTACATCTTCATATACTTCCTCAATTTATGGTTCAGGAAACTCAGTATCCTCAAGGGATTCAATGAGTTCATTTACTTAATTTTTGTCTTGACTCTTAAGGAAATCATCCTCCAGAAATTTTATATCTCTAGAGATGAAGACCTTTTGAATCTCAGCATCATAAAGCTGGTATCCAATACCATCCTTAACATACCCAATGAAGTAGCATGCACGAGTGTGAGATTCTAACTTACTTATGTCCACGTTCTTCGCATGGACCAAGCAACTCCAAATTCTTAAGTGTCTAACACTAGGTTTGGCTCCATACTAAATCTCATGAGGAGACTTTGGTATAGATTTGTTAGGAATCTTGTTCAGGATATATATTGTAGTCTCTACTGTATATCTCCGGAAAGTAGGTGGTAAATATGCTTTACACATCATTGAATGGACAATATCCACGACGGTCATGTTGCGTCTTTCAACAATACCATTAAGTTGGTTGGTTTCAGGAGGAGTGAGATTAGAGACAATTCATTTCTCTTTAAGGTATTCCTTGATTAATCTGAGAGTTACTCGCTACCTCGATCAGATCGAATCCGTTTAATCTTCCTATTGATTTGGTTCTCAACCAAACTCATGAACTCTTTGAACTTTTCGAAGGTTTCATATTTATGATGTAATAGGAAGATAAACCCTTACCATGAATGGTCATTAATAAATGTCAAATAATATTGATATCCATTTTCGGTCATGGTACTGAAGGGACCACATACATCAGTATGTATTAGGCCAAGAATACCTTTGCATGTTGTAACCTTGGTACAGAAAGGCGTCCTAGTCATTTTACCTCAAATACAATGTTCACATGTAGGCAAAGGTTGAACCTATAGAAAAATCTGAGGGTCCATCATCAATCTATTGATCATATCAACAGATAAATGACCAAGCCTTTGATGCCAAAAACATTTGAATGATTTCCATCCTCCTTGGTTATTTTAGGGTTTTTATTATTGGTAGTAACATTCACAACATTTTCATCAATGCATAATTCATAGAGGCCCCAGAGGTTAGAATACCATCCATAATTTATTTATCATAACATCTTATGACAAGTTTATTACAGGAAAGAAATGAATATCCATTTCCAACTAATTTAGATATAGATATTGAGATCCTTCTGACATCTGGAACATAAAGACATTCTTTACTTACTAGGACTCTTCTACTAGATAATGATAGTCTGTTGGTCCTGATGGTAATTGTTGCAACAGTTGCATCAGATCTTATCTGGATGACTATCTCCCCTTCATCAAGACTCTTAGTTTCTTGAAATAGATGCAACAAATTTCATATATGAACAGAAGCACCAGAATCAACAACCTAACTACCTTCTCGTCCTACGAGTAAATTGGTTTCAATGATGAAAGTAGAATTCATATTTGCTGGAGCTTTATTTTTGTCAGCAGACTTCAGGTAATCTGGGCAGTTACACTTCCAGTACCCTGACTTCTTGCAATGATGACATGCATCGGTCTTCTTAGATGTCACCAGTGCGGAAGCAATAGAGGATGAGCCAACACCTTGACTCTTCTTATTTCTCTTCTGGGACGTGCCCTTCCAAGATCCTTGCTTTTGTCTGTGCTTCCCATTGACATGTTGACAAGCCTCAAATTACCCTATGTTAAATGTATTGTGTTGTTGTAGTCGGGTAATCAGGAGATCGGTCAAAAATTAACCACGCGATATGAAAAATCAACGAATAAATTAAGGTGTGGTTTTGTGTTTATTTTACCTGGGCAAGCCCCAGGGACGACTCAAGGATGCAAAGGAACAACTTCGGATCAATTCAGAATATTTAACTCTAGGTTTCCAAATGGTATTTTTTGTATTTTTTAATGTAGAAAAATGCAAATGCAAAAATGTGATTGAATTGAGTGCTTAAAAAATCAAGCAATAGCCAAATTAAATCTAATGTAAAATTAATCCAATTTAGCCAAGTTATATTTTACCTGGAAACCTAATCCAATAATGAATGAATGCAAAATGTATTTTTTTGTAATTTTTGGTTTAATGCAATAATGAAAAATGTAAAATTTTTAGGGGTTTCTATATAGGTTTTCACACAAACAGAATGCAAAATTAATGAAAATTTTACATAAAGATAAACATGGTGAAATGAAGTTACAGTAAATTTCTGGAATTTTGCATGAATAAATGATTTTTTATGAATTTTTAATGAAAACATAGTGAATACAAGTTAATTCTTATTAAATCTACAAATTTAAATCATCCATAAGAAAATTTATCTCAAAAATATGTATTAAAAAGTAATCCAGGAGAGATGGAATTTCACAAAATAATATAATTGGATTTAACTAAAAATTAATTATGAAAATCAGTCAACAAATTATTTTAGACACAAGACATATTCATTTTTAATGAAATTTGGATAGTAATTAAAAAACACTTAGAAGCATCATCTGATTTTTCGAGCAAGAAATATTTAAGTACAAATTTAGAGCATGAATGGCTAAATTTTCAATTAATTTCAATCTCTTATTTTTAATTAATCAAACTCGCTCAAAAAATTACAAATAAATATCCACTAGAAAGAAAATTTTCTGAGCTACATATGATATTTTTGTATTAAAAAATGACGACGAAATTATGTCCTAATAAGAGCATAAACACAGGGGTATCCGTACAATATAGGAATTAAAATAAATAGATTGAAATGTACACAGGAGAACTTTTGTAATTAAATAAATATGATGTGAAGAAACTACAATTTTCATTAATAAAAAATAAAAAATAATATGAACATTCTTCTTCGGGAGATGTAGGTTCCCAAACTAGAACCCATAACTAGGGCTACGCGTGTACGGTGAGAGGGGCAATGGGGGCGTGCATCGACTACGGCCACGCGAGGCGAATAGCGGTTGCAGCAGATGGTGTGCAGTGCACTGGCAGCAAGGGGAACGGGTGAGAGCACACGTGAGGCGGGGTTATGGAGGTGCGCACGCTGGCGGTGAGGGCCGCTGGAGAGCATGGAAGGTCGTATCGATATCGATATCGTTTAGATATCATATCGATACGATATTTCGACGATATATCACCCATATCGACGAGCCTTTGTGAAGAAAATGCCTGGAAATCGGGATATATCGCCATATCGGTGCCCATATCGGCCCCATTTCGATATCGATATATCGGCGATATATCACCGATATATTGCGATATTTCCTTCCATGCTGGAGAGGCACAACTGCGTGCAAGAGGCTGACCTGTAGTGGGAGGCGTACACGTGGGGGCGCGTGTGGAGGGGGTACAGCGGCTCGACGGTGGTGTGCTACACGAGAGGGACGTGTAGCAGGAGGGTGATGCGGGGAAGCATGTGGGCCATGCGAGGGAGGCTGGGGGCAGCGCTGGTGAGTGCGTGGCTATGGAAGGCATCGGCTTCAAAGGTGGCGGTCGTGCGATGGCTTTATTGGAGAGGGGGCTCGAGGATGTGAAGGAGGAAGGTTGTTGGCAGTAGCAGATGGTGTGGGGTGCGCGGATGGTGAGGGGCACAGATGAGAGGTGGAGGTGACCGATGGAGCATGCTGCCACCTGGTTTTTTTAATTTTTTTTGAAAATTTGCTGTTGTTTTCATATTTTTTGATTTTTTTCCAAAAATAGGGAATAATCACAAATATGAAGAAGTGAATGGTGGTAAAGGAGATAATGGGGATGAAGGTGATTTAGTGAGATGTGGAGGTTTCATGAGTGGAACAGCAAGAAAAACAAGGAGTGTTACATAAAAAATGAAGATAAAGTGGAAGGATAATGTACATGTGTGATTTGTTGGATTGTGAAGCAGCTATGCTGAACACCTGTCATCACCTCGAGAAGGTCGATGGAGAAAAACTTTTGAAGCTCTGCAGCTTGCCTAGATGGTCGCTGCTACGAGGTGGAAGAACCCACCTTAGATCTCGTCGACTGCTCATTGTCGCTTGACATCGAAGAAGGATCTATCACTTCACAACTTCGACGAGGCTAGAACCTCTCTCTCGTAGAATTCTAGATATGCAAGAATGAAGTAGGAGAAGGGAATAAAAAGGAGGAGGATGAAGTTAGAAAGGAGGTGGACAACGTGGCTTGGGTGGGAAGTTGTAGTAGAGAATAAGTAAAAGGAGAGAAAAATAAAAAAATAAGATAAGTAGGCTACTAAAAATAATGAAGAAAAAAGAAAATAAAAATGGAAGAAAATGTAGAATTTAAATTTAAAAATGAAAGAAAGAAAAAATAATTAATTAAAACTAAAATTAAAAATAATAAATGAATAAATAATAAATAAAAATGAAAAAAAAATAAAAAAATAAATTATGAAAAATACTATCAATTGGGGTAAAACGTGGCAGCTCCACGTGTCGCATTCAGAAAAATCAAAAACTAAATGTAAACAAAAATAAAAAAGAAATAACAAAATGGGTCAAAATAAAAATTGATCAACGTGAAAATTGCTTGTCTCGACAAGATCTACAACTTTCATGAAGTATTGAAAATTAAAATAAATTATATGTACAAAAAGTATTTTCGGGGTATCTTATAGGTATAAAATACCGAATTTTTGTGTTTTGCAATTTTTTCTTTTTTAAAAAATAGATAAAAATCAAAGGAAATCAAAAAATATAAGATAAATATTTACAACTTAATCTATTTTTTTGACTTTTAATAATTAAGAAAAATAAAGAAATAATAAATAAATGGAACACATGTATAATATACAAAGGGGCCCAAAACTGAAGTTTCACATACGAACTCCGATTATTTTGAATTGAGTCTTGTTTTGAAGGTAATTAAATGCACATTAATTAAAAAGTCAATAGGGGTCCATAGGAGACTGTATGAGATAGATAGCCATGTTTTAAGGTTTTTAGTCTCATACAAGAGTTAGGGTTTTATTGGTCAATTTTACAAGTTAGTATTTTTTGACACTTTTTGTTTATTAGTGTTATAAATATGTATACTATAGAGTTGATTTTATTCAATTCTGGGTTAGTGAAAAATAGATAAAAATAAGGAAAATATGATGAATATACAGGTAATATTTACAAGTGAATTTTATTTCTTACTTAATGTAGATATGCATGCTAAAATGCAGACATTAATTCTAAATATATGAATGAGAATAATGCAAACCAAATGTAGAAATGCATCTAATTACTCAGGAACAAAGATCTATTTTCGACTTCTAGAGTGATGAATCACATATTCATCAACTGCAACCATTACACTGCCAGAGGGATTATTTTTCTTCATTACGTCTTATGCAGACTTTATTGAAGTTAGTAACTCATCATTATACCAATTGATCTTATTCATGTGGAATGATACCATAAAGTTATGAAAGATTTGGGCGGAGATAATAGAATGAAGTCAAACTGCATATCTGCATCTGTATACGTCCCGGGAGTTTCCAGTTTAGACATGTACCCAAACATTTTGGGTACATGTTCCCTAACTGAAGTCCTTTCTTGCATTTTGCAGCGAATATGCTCTTTCATAACGTTATAACACTGAGTGCGGTTGACATCATTGAACAACTCCTTGAGATTCAGTATTATATCAACAGGTCTCCATCTCCACATGTTGCTTCTGAAGCACATTGGAGAGAGATCCCAGAATATAACACATGGCCAATATATGATCTTCATCATATCTATCATTGTATTGAATTTCTTCTGGTGTCTTAGGGTTTTCATGCTTGTCCTTGGATAACACATAAGACATGTGCTCCGTAGATATGACAAGATCAAAATTACGGATCCAATCCGAGTAATTCGGTCTGGTCAATTGGTTGACCTCCACATGGGTTCATGGACTTCATTGTTTGAAATTAAGAATACACTATATTAGAATACATAAATAATTATATATTCAATACTAAAACTTTGATTAAGGATTTTTAATCAAATTAATTTTACCTTTTCAACTTTTAGTGTCCATTCCCTTAATCACTTTCAAAACAAGAGATATACTTACTGTTATATCTCTAGCAATAACCATGATCTCCTTTTCTACCTTAGTTACATCCCAATAATATGAGAAACTGTAATTCGGGTAAAAATAAGCGGGAACAAATTATACCTTGCAAGTCCAACTTGCATTTCCTAATTCGATCTTTAACACTCGAGCCCACCACCATAAGGTGATGTTGACCCGTCGTTAATTGAACCAATCATCAACAGGATTAGAACTCGTCATGCGCAATCCAGTATCACCCCAATAATATGAGGAACCAATATTTGGGTCACTATGCATATGACCTTACTCTTTCGAGAAGCAAAGAGTCCTATTTAGATGCGCTTGTATGCAGGAGTTGTCACTTCGGACAGGCGTCTCCTACATACAATCCCCAATGACAGAACCTTTTGCCTTGATGGGAGACCATGGATGTCACTTATGCGATCCTCCACCTCTTATTCAAATTTTAATTAGTTATTATGAATCATATTCACATAATTAATTCTTCTAAGGAAAAAATAACTCTATTCATAATAGAGTGTTATTAATTTGATATAATTAATTTAACCATATTAAATCAATTATCAATCTAATTTAATCAACCAATAAACACTCTTGATTATACTTAAAAGAATGGTATAATATCAAAATATGTGTTATTTAAAATTCAAGTATTAGAAAAATACATCATGATCTCTTCAAACATTATCCTTTCCTTACCCGTTGTCATGGCCAATACAAACAAAATGTGAGATAGACCTCTCACGGAGCAACACGCTACCACATAAATCCCTGACTAGACACCATATCCGCCTTAGGTCAGGATAATGTGATTTGATCATTTTGTATTTGAGATGATAATCGATCTTTCAACTGAAGTTATACCATATAATATTTAAAAAAACCTTTCTCATTTATATTATAAGGAGATTTTCTAAACAAATCCCTAATCTCATTCAAGTAACAATGTTTTTGCATGTAGAGATTGTCCTATAACTATTGTAGGATAAATTAGGATTTTCATGAAACATGTATTCAGTGGTCGATGATGATTAATCAATTATTTTCATAATTATTAGACATCATATTTAATCAAGGAAAATTCATAATTTCCATGATTTTCATTGATATATAAACACATTAAGTAAAGAGTTTTGATTATCTAATCATTTTCCAACCCATCTCCACTAAATATGAAATATGTAGGGCAAACGGAGTCAGAATCACACAAAATAGCTTTGAAAGGTTTGCCGGTTTGATTCTATGCTTCAAGTGTTTATTCATATTTCATGAACGGAAAAATAGTAAGAAAAAATAGTTTTGTTACAGATCTGTGAAAATGCAAAATAATTTTCCATAGCATGAACTATTCCAATCATTTTGATGCAATTTTAGTACCAATTAAAGGTTACTATTTTGTGGCATATTTTGACATTCTAAATAGATTTAATTAACCAAAATAGTCCAAACAGTACACAAACAATAAGTTTTTATTTCATAAAAAATGATTCGAATCTTACATCTAATGCAAAAACAAAGATTCTTGTGCATCCAAAACATGAATGATAGCTTAGGATATTTTGATCATATCCAAGACATAAACCTAGCTCTGATATCACTTAAAGTATACGGGATGATCCTTAAGAGCATCACAAAAGCATGATGATCGCATCTATGCGATCAGAGCGATTAGTCGCATTAGTTGCTCGGTGTAATGGAATTTTAACATGTGATGAAACCACATGATCCATGAACACTTCTCGGATCATTTCATCTGACCACAAGTAATATGTAGGATTACCTCTTGAAGCGTGGTTCCGATCAAGTCTATAAACCAAGAGACCTCCTGTCTCAAGTCTGATCCGACAGAGGTGACGCTTGTGAATGCATTGATGAGATGTGTACTCCTCACAATCTAAGTTGAAGATCCAAGCGATGAATCTCCTAATCTCTTCACAGGAGATCCGATGTATTCTCTGCGAGTGAGATGCATCGAAGGAGATGGAGATCCGTAGTGTGGCATCGACTACAACTCTCTCTAGGGCACAGGGTAGACAGCCACTAAGAGAGAGAGAGAGAGGGTGTATACAATGAGAATGAGAGAGAGAGATGGGATTCAAAGTGTTGTAAAAGAAGAGCTAGGGTTGCATCTTCTTTTATAGCATTTTGGGAGTCCATGGATTCTAATCCATGTGAAAAACAAAATCAATGGTTGAGATTGATTTGTGTTTCTATTCAATGGACATGATTTAGTTGTGAAAATACAATAATAATTAATTTAGATTAAATTGTATATATATATATATTTAATATTTAACATAATTTAATTTGAACTAAATTAATTTGCATAAAAGGATTAAGAAAAAAGGGAGGCCCCGGCCTCCCTAAAAAGGGTGGACAACTACCCTTGAGACCAAGTCAAGGGGGGTCATTCACCATCCATTAAATAGTTGGTGGTGGCTTCTCATATTTATTTACATCAAATTTTGTTGTAAATTCATTCACAAAAAATCCAAATTAATTTTGTTAATATCGTAATCATGCCACTAAATAATTGTGAATCATATTCACAATTCAAAATAAAATGTAAATTGTATTCCTAATTAATTATTAACGTGAGTCCAATTCACATCAATAATTAATTTTTAGATATTATTTACAATAGACTCTCCCCAATATATTCTAAATCAAATTTATAATATATATAAATAGTATGGATAGTACTATCCACATTATTTATATCCTTGATAATTAAAAGCATTTAATTATCTTGGATTATCATTCTCATGTATTTAGATAACATGAATCGCATTCACATTATTCATGATAATTAAATCACATTTAATTATCAACATCTCATTGCTCATATAAATAATTCAACAATGGAATTATTCTTGAACTCTTTCAAGAACCATGCGCTTTCTTCGTGGATACTTGGAGATAAGAACAGGGCGATTATACGTTCAACGTATAGTGACTTGGATATTGAGATCACATCTAAAATCCATATATTGAAGACCTCTCACAGATGCTTGATTAAATCAAGACCGTAGATCTAATTTTCCCATTGCATCTAAATCTCATTCATATCAATGTCCAACATTTGGACCAAGATCAGATCACTTCTTTGATAAGAGGTGTCACTAAAATCCTAGCATGTTTCATCACTCACTCGGAATAGAAGTGTCATGGTTATATAATGTTTATGATCATAAAGGAATCTATTACGTAAATTAGTCATTCTTTACTTCATATTAAGGAGTGATTTACATTAACTTTTATTGTATAATGGCTCATCATGGGCACTCATGTTCAACAATCTCTCACTAGACCAAAGGACCATTAAAGGGCTAATCTTTAAACCCACATTTGTGTGTTAATCATAAGCCATGGAAATATGAAACCAATATTAAATCGTGTTAAAGCAGTCACAGTGCCTTGCACCACAACTTAGAAGTTAACATAACCAGTAAGGGATTTCTATTATCTTTATTAGAATACCCTTATGCTTGGAGATCTCTATCTCCTTACACTAAGACATGGATTCAAGTCTTTTAAAGTATTTAGAGACTTGGAGATCGCTATCTCTTTAGTCTTAATCCTTAAAGATGTTTTCATATTGCAATCAAGTGTTACATCTTCCTATATCATTCCAAATAATTATAATTGCATCTACATTTACCATGATGGACACAATGGCAATCCTACTAAGCTTCATATGATTCATCGGAATTTTGGCTGAAATCATAACCTTTATGATTTCAATAAATCTAATGTCCCAACTATAAGAAGCTCATTTGAGCCCATATATGGATTTCCTTAGCTTGAACATTTCGTATTTCTCAATTATGAAGTCATGGGGCTACTTCATATGAATAACATTGTTGAGGTATTCATTGAGGAATGCAGTCTTGACTTCAGTCTTATAGATGTTATAATCAAGTTACGTAGCTGTAGTTAGCAATATCTTGAGTCTACTTTAGACTTTATTTCTAACATCCATCTATTCGTGTCATAATCCTCAGATGTTTTATCATATGAAGCTAGATTATTGTTATACTTTTTTGACACGTGGAATCGATACCTTTTACGTTGTTTAACCACCTTAGAACTCATTCAAAGAGGTTCCTTTATTTCATTCTATTGACTCTTAAGGAAGTCATCCTCTAAGAATCATATCCTTAAAGATGAAGATTTTAATAATCTCAAGGTCACAAAGTAGCTAATCATCCTTTACATACCCAATGAAGTAGCACTTTTTAACATGAGATTCTAGCATACTTACATGAAATCTAGTATAGTATATATGTCGTGGTATCTATTGTATATCCTTAGAAGCTAAGTGGTATTTTTGTTATGAATCATCATTGATCTAATCATGTCCAACATGATCTTATTGCATCTCCCTACAACTTTGCCGAGCTAAGATGTTCTTGGAGGAGTGAGATAGAAAAAATATTCCTTTCTCTCTAAGGCATTCTTTGAATTCATATGGCAGGTGCTCATTACCTTGGTCAGATCGAATTATATCCATCTTCCTTTCAAACTTTGATTCTCATTCAGAATTGTAAAATCTTTAAACATTTCAAAGATATGTAACGAAGAAATCTCTCCCTGTGAATGATCATCAATTGATATAATATGTCATTAATATTCATAACTTATGGAGGGTTCACATACATCAATATATATGACATATACCTCTGCATCTTACACCAATCCCAAAGAAGGATGCTCTGAATATTTTTACTTTGAATACAATATTACAAGTAGGCAAGTTGTGAACTTTTAGACAATCTAAAGATCCATATCTCACTAGTCTAATGATCTTATCAATAGACACATATCCAAGTCTTGATGTTAAATCATTGTCAATTGATCTTCATTCTCCTCTTGATCTTTAAAGTTTTATTTTATAGTATTGAAAATATCAATAAAACATTCATTTATATTAAATTTCATATAATCTTATATTTTTTAGATTATATTTTGAAATGTATTCATTGTAGTACTTTATTATAAGTCCATATCAAAATATATTTCTATATCTAACAGGTTTAGAAATAGATAGTGAACCATTTCTAACATCTAGGTCATAGAGACATTCTCTAAGACTAAGGGCTCTCTCACTGGAATGTGATAGTCTCTATATCCATGGTGATTATTGCAATGATTGCATCAAATCTCATGTGGATGGCCATCAACTTTTTAGATCAAGTTCACTAATCTTCCGAAACATGTGTAACAAATTGCATGTGTTAGTAGAAGAACTAAATACAACTATCCAATTGTATCCTTGTCCAACAAAAAAGTCAGTTTCAATGATGAATTGTGGATGTGGGATATCCTGATGTATTATTCGAATCCTTTTTTTAGAATTATAGATATTCTGGATAGTCATACTATTAATATATCAGCATGTTGCAGTATTCACAATCATCAAACTCTTTGGATGTGGAAGTTCTAGATGATCACTCTTTGACCTTTTTTCATTCTATGGGCCGGATCCATGCTTCCATTGACTTCAATCTGAAAGTATTTCAACATTTCTACTTGTTTCATCTCTTCCATACAATATGAATTTATGAAGCTTCATGAAGAACTTTAGTACAGATAGTAGAATGATGGCACTCTGCATATCCACATCCATCTCGACTCTTAAAACTTTTGGTTCATGTAGGTACCCAAACATTTTGAGTACAGCATCTCTTATGGATCCACCAATCTGCATAATGCAGTAAACCATGTTCTTAATGCTCAAATATTAAGAACACGTATATTTGCCAAAAATATCTTAATCATGGATTTTATACATGATACTGGTTAAGATTTTGTGTGAGTGTGTGTTCATTGAGTGGGTTTAAATGAAAGTTATATGAAATAAGTTAATTTTCATAAATATCTATTCTTGTCATAGGATGTTTGCATGTCTCATGACAGCACATGACACAGGCATTGGGTTATCTCGATCTCATCATGTTAACACTTTAACTTAAAGACAAGATTTTGACTTTTGGTCAACAATTGACCTTTTTTATCAATAAGTGACCTTTTGGTCAATAATAGGACCTTTTTGGTCAATGTTTTGACTTCTAATCAACATCTTGATTTGCCTTATCTGATACCTTTGAATCTTTATTCATATACAGAGGACTTGCTTCAAGAGATCAGTCAGATGTCAACATATGAAGACGATTACCATCTCTTCTCAAATTAGATATGCTCTCCTGATATTCACTTGCCGATGATGGTTGTGTCCTCAATCAAACTCTTTATATCTACAACCCCAACCAACCTCTATGATCTAACTTTTAGATTAACGATCGTATGATATCAAGATGGCCACAGTGCATTAACTTGATTGTACAAAGGGACCTATAAACGAAAACTTAACTATAAAGAAGTAGTCGCAACAACTTCTATTTTATAATAGCTCGTCATGGGCTCATATGTCCACCATTTCTTCCAAATTTCTTTGAAAACATGAGTGTGACAACATACATCTTACCGCATTCATCAATGTTCTGTTCTTTCTTTCAGTTAGACCATTTTGTTGTGGTGTATAAGGTATTTTAATTTACCTACAAATGCGTGATTGAATGCAATATTCCTTAAAGTTCTTTGTGATATGTTCTCAACATCTATCTAAGAGTCTTAATTAGACTTTTCAATTTTGTTTCTGGTTGTCATGTATCTCTTGAATATTTCAAAAACCTATTTCTTTCTTCCTTAGAGATATACATATGAGAACTTCAAGTAAACATCAATGGATGTTATAAAGTATTTTTATTTCTGTATGTATTAACACTCAATGGTCCACATATATCCTAATGGATCAAGCTCAAGTTCCATTGATCTACCTCCTCTTGAGAAGGATTTTTCTCATCATTTTACCAACAAATAATGCTTATAGGGTAAAGTCCTTGCACCTATAATGTTAGTCATTTGATCCATTTCCAAGTTTCTTGAATGTCCCAATCTCTTGTAGTAAAAATTATAGTTAGAGAAATAACACAAGGAATATTTCGAAGCTCATTCATTGATTCACGTGAATTTATTATAGGAAGAGTGAAAAGATCTTGCTCGGGTAAAAATATTCCCATGGAATATATGTTATTATTATTTTCAATATAGACACGCTTATTATAAAAACAAACTTTAAAGTCCTTGAGCATAACTGAAATAGATTTGAGATTTCGGTTGAACCATAGAACATATAATGCATCTTAATACCATGATATTATTGTCCGCTTCGAGCCTATATGTCTCCAATATCTCTTCTTCAGCATAAACTTTTTTATCAAGATATTAAGTGTTTCAAAGTGCCCATGGTCGATAGTCCAATATCAAGATAAAAAAGCTACTTATTTTTGGAATTTTACACGTATATTTTTGGAGAAGAAAATTCGCATAGTCAGCTGTCCACTCATTACTTTTTTCATCTACTAATTCTGTGATGAATAAAAGCAATAATATTATCATTCCCCTTTTCATCTACTAATCCCATAACGAGCAAATGCAATTCTTACTTGCATCTGCCATTGCTTCTCCCTACAGTAGATTTCCAAAAGCATTTTTTACCATCTTTGAAAAAATCATAACATCTCCTTCTCCAACCTCAATGATAACACCTCACAATCCCTCCCTAGCACTTCTACCTCACCATCCCTCTTTATCTTCACCTTATTGGTCACTTCTAGTTGATCATCTCCATGACAATTATCTTCAAAATTTTCGACAGTTGCGCTCACCATGTGCTTGCATTTTAATGCAACCCAAACATTTCTAATTACCCCTCTAACAAGTTGTTTCCAAGAATTTATGGAAGATGATCCCCCACTATAGTTAATACCATAACATGCAGGGGCAGATCCATGAATTTTATCGAGGGGTCAAATATACAACTACTACGTATGCTCAAAAATAGAAAATCATTGTATTTTTAAATGATGTTTTTGAAATAGAGTTAACATTTTAAATGAACATTTTTCAATTTTGATAAATTACAATTTAAATCGATTATTAGGATTAGATTATCAAATAAATTATTATTTTTAATCGTGAGTTTTAAAGTTTGTTAATCTAGTAATTTACCTCTCTAAATACATCCCAAAAAGGCTAAATTATCAACTGAAATTTTGAAACAAAAATGTTCATGGTTAAAAAAATAATTTATTTACTAAGAGTGTTAGAAACAACTACAGTTGTGGTGGTTGCACTAATCTGGGAAGAAAGGAATTAGGTGGTCCTCGAGGTCCCAGCGTACTACTGAGGCGATCGTTACAGACATCCTTCATACTTGTGACCTGATACTTTGAACGATTGAGGCCGAGAATTTGTTTCTCTCGGTCCATTATGTGTTAATGATATACTGTTTTTTGGGGTATTTTTCTGGATCGGTCAAAACATGGTCAGTCTGTGCCTCCTGTAAAGGTCCATTACTTGAAATAGAAAATTTACTCACTTATCAAAAAAAGAATAAAATATACAACAGTAATAAATAGAGGTAACTTTCATCTTCCAAATTAATGGTGGGATCTCACTCCAAGTACTTCCCAACAAGGCAATTCTGGCAACCCAAGCAATGAGAAAAATCAACACATAAATGGAGCTTACCTTAAATCTTACCCTTTCTTTAGTGAATTTATTCCTTTTGCAATTCAACATCATGGAAGTCATGTATTCGATGTTTTGACTTCATGTCGTTGAGGGACATCACGCAATGAAGGTTGTATGTCCCCTTCTCCTTCCTTCCCTTCTCGCAAACTCTAGCGTTGCGAACAACCTAGGCCCACCCCAACCAAACATCCGTCGATCGACATGGTCCCCGTGCCCTCGCCCTCTTCCACATGTCCCAAGGCATTTCCTCCTATCAAAGTTGTATCTTCATGTGGTGTCTCCTACTATGTATGCTCCTGTTGACTCATGTCATCTCCAATTGCTATCCCGCTTCCACCTCCACATCTCCAAGCGAGGCAACACCCCACCATGTAGGACACACGATAAGTCTCAAAATGGATAGAAACCAATTAAACAATATCACGAAGGCAAACCGGAATAAAGTAAGGCCCAGAACACGATAAGATACCATCAATAAAAAGCTAACAAAATAAACAGGCAAGCTGGGAAAGTTGCTACTTTGTTAGTCGACTTAAAAAAAATGGCAGAAGAGAATCTAATGATCGAATTAACATAAGTCCCACCTTGGGATAAGAGAATTGCAGCACCACCTCAGTCTACACCTGACGCAGATCAAGTACTGAATACATCTCAAAAGAGGAAAGGACAATTCCCTTCTGCAAGTGCAAAAATAGCATTGCATGCCAGGCTCCTGCCGCTATTATTCACGATATCATCTTTTTCATGTTAAATAAAGTTAACAAAACCAAACCAATTAGCATGACAATAACCAGCCATGCACAATGTTATCACTTGCCATCTCATCGTTATCAAACGTGAGAGCCTAATGAAACTGCAGTGGCAAGATCATGGAATGGTTCGCTGGTACAGAGGAAGAGCACCCAATGCCTCACGCTCTGCTTGTTCTTTCTTCACCTGTATAAGAGAGCACAGAATGTTAGCATCAGCAAAAATCATATAGACGTTAAGTATAATAGCCACTAAAAGGCAAAAATGTAGATGCTTTTGATGTGAAATAAATGATAGTGAAGTATATCTGCATATGCTTGAAAATCTTCTATAGTGATCTTGTCAGCAGAATGAAATTCAAAAGAAAGATGACTATCGAATACATACTGAAATGGATGTCAAATATAAGAATTATTTCTTAAGCTAATGTTGGACTTTTAGTAGTTTCTGTGATGACAACGTGGACATGCTATCGAAATTTCTATCCCGCCCAGGCCAACCACACAACGGAAGCCTAAGAGTATCAGAAATTGCCAAGGTCCTCCCTTCCAAGGTTCCTGTGTCTTATTCCTTTGTTCGACAAAGATCCATTAATATTAAGTTGTATCCCCTCACCACAAGCCTATAAATTAAATTTCCAAAACACAATATATTTAGTTTAATCTTATTTTATCAAAAATGGTGAAGAAGATAAAGTTGTAGATGACGTCGTTTGGATAGCATGTTATCACATTATAAACTGAGTTATGAAAAGAGATTCTATACAGAGACTGTTTGTATGCACTACAAGTTGAAGATTAATAGGATGTGAACTACAGAATAGTTTCATAAAGGAGCTCCAAGAAAATCTCAGAGAGTTTATTTAGGCAAAGATTTACATGAAGGCGTGGGTAATAACTTCACAGCTTACAGGCATCTATGAAAGTCGATGTAAACAGTTGATAAAGGAGAAGAAAAGATTTCGATTTTGTAATGGTTTATGACATCGACAAGACAATGAGAAGAAGACACCCCACCACTTACGGTTTAGCATCCTCATAAATAAATTACGTTGCTCAGGGAACACTAGAAAGAATATGAAGCGGATATTGTATGGCCGTCAAAAGCGAGACATCAATTAACAATTTTAATGTGCAGAAAAAAAGGTAAAAAGTAAAACAGAATATGCGTGTGGAACCATCATCTCTAAATGGAGGGATTATAAAAAAGAATGAAGTCTCAAAATGCTACAGAGTATTAATTGTGTCAAAATAATCAAAGTTATTCGACCAGGCAAGAAAAAACGACAAATCGTGAAAAAGTGGCAGGATCTCCTTGTACAACAACAAAGCCTTTTCCCACTTTAAGTAGGGTCAGCTACATTGGATTTTATGCCTCCATTAAGATCTATCATGGGTCATTCTCGGGTTATTTACGTCTTTAAAATGTGGTGCGTGTGGAGTATTTGCCTCCAGTCAGATCCTCCATTAAAATGAGGATCTCCTTGTGCATACATAAAATTGAATGGACCACGATAAAAATTACAAAACAATTCGAAGCTTCATGATAATATAAGAACTTTGAATGAATGGTACAAAATTATGAGCCAACATTTTTTTTGAAAGCATAATAAAATTATGAGCCAACAATTTGATGTTCCAGCAGAGGATAACAAACGAAGTTTACACATGCGGGTTTGCATGAGTATCGCATGTAATGCAAACCACTTTACTTTTATTCTGAAAAGTTATACAACTGAGGCGAGATTCTTTTCACGTATTTGATGGAAACTTCCAAAGCAAAAAGATCAAGATCAGTGTTATTAATTAGGAGAATCTAAATATATCTTCCCAGGGAATTACTAAGCTGAATTTTTTGGAGAAAAGAGAGACCTCAGTTTCGTGTATAAACACTCAGTGCTAACTTGTATAAGATGATATAGCACTACACTTGGTGCTAAGTTGTGTATGATATGATATGATATAGCATTGTCTTGTTTTAGAATGGTATCAAATACCAATTTGCATCAAAGATTAGTTCTTAGACTTGCCTTTCCACCCTGGTTGTGAACCATACTAGTTTTTTTAATAAAATGAACCATATTAAAGATCAATGTGCACCTCTTTTTTTACATTGGTCATGGATATGCTAACCGAGCACGTGAGAAAGGATTATCTTGGTGTTAAATTAGTTATACATATTTCTAGAGGGATTAGAGAAAATAAATTAGAAACAGAATTGTTACTGAAACATCTCTTCGTTCACTAGAGCAGAAGGAAAACCAGACTGGGTGAAATGCTCCAAAGTCCAAATTACTTTCTCTTTCTTAAGATAGCCCCATGTATGTGTTTGTCTAGCTCCCGTAAGGACGGAGGATAGATAAATAACTTCTTCCAGATGAATGATTGATAGTAACTTACTCCTATAAAGGGTAGTTTTTTCGGTGACGGTGAAAAGTCAACTGGGCTCAGATACCAGGGTTTTGATTTAGGACCTGTAGCGGGCAGGCGGTTGCCTCTGCACCAACCTATGATTAATGTGTCTCTTACTCACTCGGAGTGGGATCAAACACAGACCACTGGTTTGTTAGGGTAATTAAGGTTCTTTTTTGTCTAAGAGGCCGTGGAGGCAGTCAGCCAATGATGATATTTGATCTTAACACTAGGAGGGTTTGCTAAGGACTTGGGATTCTTCTGACCAATTATTTGTGTATAATTGTGTGTTATCATGGGAACCATCTCTAACAGGGGAAGGGCAGTGAGCTAAAGGAATATAAAGTCTGGATGAAGTTGGGTCAAGGGTCATGTTGCATGCTCACCTATTCCATCTTTTCCTTTCATCCGTCCTGAATCCAATTGCTGATACCTACCCATTGTCAAATCAAAACACACTAAAAGTCAATCATTTTTCATAATTACAATGTCCTCTCCCGGGATAGGAAGAGATGATAGAGTACGTCACCTAGGATTAGATGGAACTTCCTCTTTCTCACATCTGTCTAAACAGACTTTTTCTGAGACATCCGAGTTGAAACTCTACAAGAGATCGGAAGTGGATGAACTTCCCACTTTCATAAAGCTAAGAAAGTGCATGTAGAATGCAAATTTAATAAAGTGGTACAGGTTGGACTTGGCAGAATCCAAAAAGGATGTTTTTTGAACACTCAAGTCACTTTCACAGAGAAATTAATAAAAAATGAATAAAACGTGACTTCATTTGGACAAAAATCTCTACCTGCACATGAATAAGAAATTTTTAGGTGATAATATAAAAATCACTACTCACACAAATTGGCAATACAATATATTAGAAACCATATCATAAAAGATATCACTGCCCAAGCCCGCCCCATCGACATACATGGCTCCATGGAAACAATGTTTCCTCATTGTTAGATGTAGGCATGAAATGCACATCACCCACCAATTCATAGTAATGAGAAAGTAAAAGTTTTTTGCGCTGAACTATTCATAATAAAAAGGGATACCTTCCATGAGGTTCTAATATGTCAAAGAACGTGAAGTTAAATAACAATTACTTTCAAAACGTATACCGACAAGAAATGCGATTGTCGAACAGAGCTAATGGTTGGAAATTCCTATTCAAAGTCAAAGATAGTAATATGTTAACAAAAAAATGCTTCACAAACAATGGAAAATCGACATCAATACATCAACTAGAGTAACAAAATATATACCCCTACTCACTTACTAGTTAAGCTCTAAAAACCAATCTTGATGGACATGAGAACAATGTTTGATATCTATTGAATATGTTCGCATACTCAAATATGATTGATTAGTTAGATTAACATACATGCACAATACATTCAAAGGCACTCTTCGGGGAAGGAGGGGGGTAACCGAGTAAGCTACTTTCTCGTTATAAAAAATTAGCACTGAAAAAAAAGTCCAGAAAATTCAGTATACGATATAAAGAAGACGAATAAGAGCATTCCATTGAGAATGTTTTTTGGTGCAAGTATATAGTGCCACTTATATACTACCAAGGACTAAAAAGTAGGAATGAAAACAGTCAGAGACGGATACAACAGCTGTGTTACTATATTCTTATCAATTTTAAATTATGAATATGAACGCAGTTAGGTTTGATGGATATGAAGAATGTATTAACTCTAAAAATGGATACTGATATAAATCAAATAAAAATAGGTTACGAGAATAGTATAGATAATTTATAAAACAACTTAAATACACATGTTAGGATGGCTTGCACGTAAAACAAATATAGTAGATATATTTTACTTATAACAATTTTATCAAATGAAGTGGAAGAAGCTATAAAATTGTGTTGCACTATTATAGCAACTTATTTATATCTTAAAGTAATTATATATATATAAACACACATGAATATCTGTAAAAATCAAAGTGAGATCCAATTCGGTATCTGGATGTGAATGCGAATGTACAGTAACTTGGTACTGGATTAACCATATTCATCTTTTATCCCTACTAAAAAAGTGTTCGAAATAATCTCATGAGAAAGAATCGCTGTGAACCTCGTTTGACACGTTCAACTTTGGTGAGGACAAGGTAGGTGACAGAGGAAGGAGTGAATACAAACACATTTGACCTCTTTTGACCTAATCGTGCTGCAGCAATGGAGGTTTTGTAGGAGGTGGCCTAGGTAGTGATGGAGATGCATGTGGTGGAGAGGGTGGTGGTGCTTCCTCTGAGTTCTTGCATTCAACCAGTCCCAGTGGGGACTTCTTCAGGGCCACAGTTAAATGAGTCTTCTGCAGGGATGCGCATTGATGATAGCCCCTGACCTTGGCTCTCGACACCACGGAGGGCAGGAGATGGGTTAAAGCGATTCTGGGCGAACATTTTGCCTGGGATGCGGTTTTGATGGCAATCCGATTCCGATGTGTGCGTGTGGTCCCTCTAGGGATGAAGAATGTCTTCTTCTTGCCAACGTGTCGAGCCACCATTAGTGTCGACCGAGATTCTCAGATGTGGCGACATGTGGTGTGCTGGTGTATCTTTCATGTGATGGGAGTTCCTTTCCTATCTAGGTAGTTAGCACCCCCGCCTTTCGACACTCGAACCCCTTGGCGGGATCGTGGAGGTCTTTTTTATTATTATTATATTATTGCAAATAGGGTGAACTCCCGAGACGGGAGTCACCACAGCCACTTTTTCATTAAAAGAAAAGGTAAAGTACATCAGTTTGAAGCCCAAAAATTGTAAAGAGCGCTAGAGTGCGACACAACATTCTCATAGTAAAATCTCTGGTTTCTAAAAATCAGCTCATTTTGTCCATTCCAGATGGCCCAAAGCACCGCAAAATGCTCATAGCAGTCATCCGTCGAACCCAAGCCCAATGCGTGAACCAACCTCCAAAACACATCTTAGTTGTTGGCCTCCACCCAAGGAAGCCCCACGGCCCTCCAGATCTGAGACGACATTGTACACCCGAAGAAAATGTGGTCTGCATCCTCCATAGCGCCTTCACACCTGTCACAACATGTGTCTGCCAAGCCGAACAGCCTCCCCCTCCTCGCTTTATCACACAAGAGGTTTCTTCTCAAACACCAAAGGAAGATCTTTACTCTGCACGGGACCCTGGCTTCCCAAATAATCTTCATGTCCGCACACAGCTCCTTGTCACGCTCCACTGCCGCCCCACTCATAGCTTCATAAGCTTTCTTAACCGAGAATCTCGTCCCCTCCCAAGCAAAATGGTCAGCCTCATCAAACCACTCCCCCGGTTGAGGAACCTCCGCCAGTAACCACAAGAAGTCATCCAAGCGTTGATCCGACAGATCCGAGACGAACTGTGGGGCCCACGAGCCAGAGTCTGCTACCTCCACCAGATGTGCATCTCTATCAATCGCCAAAGCCAACAATCTAGGGAAATGGCACCCAAGAGCACCCTCCCTCCCCCGTCCAGTCGTCGAGCCAAAATCTAAAACCCTGGCCATTCCCCATCCTCGGACGCAAACTAGGAACAACACACAGCAAAACAGCTCGGATCCCTAGGAACAACACACGGCAAATCAGCCAAAATCGTGGAGGTCTTTTGAACCGCATCGGGAGGCATGGTGCTGGAATTTCATACTTCCATCCATGGATCAAATGTCCCAATATATCCTCGATATATCGACGATATTAAATCCACATCGGTAACTCAGGATATCAATATATCGAAATCGGCCATGACAAGAGATGTATCCAAGAGATTTCATCGGTATCATCATTTTGAGTTATATCATCAGTATCATGTCAATATCGATGCTCTGTCAAAGATATCAACCATGTTAGTCGACTTTATTGCTTGTTTTATAAGGAAACAAGCTTGGAAGGTAATTTTTTATTCTTTAAGCTTTAAATGTTGATTTGTTAGACTTTCTAATCGCTTCATATACTAACACATTTGGAAACAAATCTGATACGAATAAATAACCAAATTTATTATTTGTGACAGGTTCAAAATATCACAATATATCAACGATATATCGGCATCGCTAGGGGAGGGTTTCGATATTCGAGTGTATATCGAATCCCACGCTATCACCCAATATCTTGCGAGATATTGATGAAATATCGTAAATTCATCTCATGTCTATAAAAAATTGAAAATTTTGTTACCAATTTTCCCAGATATCATTCGATATCGACCATTGATACCGAGTCGATATTTCTCATCACTCAATTTTTATTTTTTTGGCATATTTGTTTCGGAATTTGCTTTTGCATCTATTCATGGTATTTTAAACATATTATGATTTATATATTTTTAGCCGACCCTACTTAATTGTGGGAAAAGGCTTTGTTGTTGTTGTTGTCGGGGCGCTTAAATAGGGGGCTTCGCCTCATTTTTCAATGGAGATGAAAGTTTTTTGAGAGAATCAAGAAATGTATGCATACATATATGTTATTATACTCATTAGCTTGTTCATATGATATTGGATATAGCTCAGCATTTTCTTTATATATAATATGTGATGTGATGTAAGGTTAATGTTCTAAATACGCATCCTCGTTGTTACTAAGTTATTTTTCTAATTTCATTATTTCTTTTTTAATATCGCTTAACAATCAATGGTCAGCATTAACAGTACAAATATGTGCAATATAATGCATATTGATGTGCTAAATACACCTCATTCTTACATATAAGGGCATATTTGTATGTTAATTATTGTTTTAAGAGCTATACAATCTTAATTTGCGAAAAAAAAACATTTTTTCATCATTACTGAGATCTCCATCAATATTGTCGATATATCCCCGATATATCCCTTTCAGACTAATCGATACGATATCCATATTTTGAGCCTTGTTTCCATATTCAATTGAGATTTCTTTTCAAGCTCTGCATCGAGGAAGTCTGCAACCTGTTTGTTACGGAGCCCTTCACTCATCAAAAGATAACGGAGCAGGAATCAAGACTTGAGCCAGCATCGCCCTTCATCTTCTCTAATAGAGGGGCAACAGTAGAAGGAACAAAGCAACGACATCTTCAGCATTAATATTGGACAAGAGATTCTCATCGAATGAATTCTCCAAATTTTAATTGAGGATGTTTCACCTCCATGAAATGGTAATGACATCTTCAAGATTATTTTTTTGAGGAAAAATGGTGTGGCGTCATGTAGACCCCAACCATAAGCTTATATATATACCACTGTATGTATAAAAAAGAATTACAGAGACCAAAAGGTCTTTATATTTTTGCATGCTCTATAACATTTTTCATATGCATTCTTTCTCCACGAAAGATATTCCCATTGCGTGCAAACCACAGGGACCAAAAATAACCAACACCCAAACCTTGGTATGATTGCTCGTATTTCCCAAATTATCCATCTAAGTCCAAAAAACCAACATAATACGCTGACTCCAACTCAACCTGCGATGCCATCCACACCTCCCTTGCAACCAAGCAGAGAAAGAAGAGGTACTCGACATCCTCATTCATTGCAAGATATTTTTGGCACGTGCAACCAGTTCTAGAGAAAAACCGGCTCTCCGCTAGCATCAACAAGAGATTCCTTCGTAACCACCAAACAAAAATCCTCGCATTCAGAGGGACCTTCCACCTCCAAATGTTAGTAAACTTGTAAGAAGCACTCATTTGATCAAAGACCATTGTCTGATCGAAGGCCATGTGAGCCTTCCGAACAGTAAAATGCCAATCAGCTCAGGATCATAGGTCCCTAACATCATGAAACCCCTAACACATGTGAAGGCAAGGCGTTGACCTCGCACATCACGGAAGCGTGGAAATCGGATCAAATCCGATCAAAGTCAACTAGTCGTGCTAGTTGGTATAGCAGCGGAAAAAACAAAAAAATAAGACGAACCCACATGACATGGAAACCTTTCCCATGTTGTTTCATCAATACCACATGAGTTTAGGCTTACCTCTTGAAGCGTGGTTGTGATCCTCGGAGCTTTTAAAGGAAGAAGCCTCCTGACTCAAGTCCGATCCGACGAGAGTGCACTTGTGGGCATGATGATGAGTCACGAACTTCCGCAATCATGAGCAACAATCCAAGCGAGCAACCTCCTGATTTCATCTCACGAAATCACTTGTCTTCTTTACGAACACGATATACAGAAGAGGATGGAGTCACTCAAGCAATCGCTCTGGCAGCACGATGGCAACACAGCAACGATCGCGATCTCCACCAACATTAGGTAGGGGTACATTCTAGGGTTGTAGAAAGAGAGAGATTGAACATGTAGAGAGCATGGGAGAGAGAGAGAATTTAGTTTATATAAAAATTGCATATAACTTGTGTAAAGAGGTTTAGGGTTAGCCTCTCTTTTATAGCATTTTGAAAGTTCATGGATCCTAATCCATGTGCTCTCAATAATCAATGATTTAGATTGATTATTTCACAAAAAATAGAATAAAAAAACACAAAGATAATTTGAAAATAAATTTCAAATTATATTGATTAAAACAATTAATCGATGAATGCATTTAATTAAAAAGATACATTTAATTAAAAAATCTACATCCATTTACTAAAAATAGGATGGACATCTACCAACAGTCCATGGACGTCCATTATAAGGAATGGAATGACTCAAAATTAATTTATCCTATATATCAATTAATTAAACAATTGAACAATCGCCAAAGAATTCCAAATTATTTGCGATAAATGCAATGAAACCATTGACTATTAAGAATTAAATTCTTCCATACAATAAATCATAATTACATAAAATTATGTAATGTGAATCCATTTCGCATTAACATATAAATTGTGAATCCCATTCACGATTAACTCTCTCCAGGATATTATGGATCATCTCATATTATCCATGATTATTGTGGACAGTATTATCCATATTAATTGTATCCATGATAATTAAATACAATTTAATTATCATGGATGACTCTATCTACATAATTAAATCCTATTTAATTATCCAATTTTTCAATGCTTAGATAAAATTGATCATGGAACAATTCTTGAACTCTTTCAAGAATTATGTGCCTTCTCCTCCGATACTTGGAGATAAGATCTGGGCGATTGTATATACCATGTATAGTGACTTGGATAATGAGATCGAGTCTCATATCGAAATCTAAAAGACCACTCAGAGATCTCTGATTATGTCAAACGTGATATCAAATCTTCTCATTGCATCCAAATCATATTTGTGTCAACGTCCAACAATTGGATCAAGATCGGATATCCAATCTACTGAGAGGAGTCACTAAAATCCAAACATGTTTCATAACTTCCTCGGAATGGAAGCGTCATGCTATACAATTCATTTAAAATCACATCACCCTTGAATATTCCCAATACACATACATCCTACATACTGAAAGACCGTGATTAAACCCAAAGTTTTGATCTCATTTTTGAATGTCTCCTTTAGGGTTTTATCGTTAGGTTTCTCATTCGATTATTAGGAGTCGATATCGATCATGTGCTTTCTAAAAAACTTATATCACACCCACAAATCATGTTTTGCTTCCAAAGCGAGATGACCATCGATGGAATTTAATTAGTCCCAATATCTCATGAGTAAGATAATGCCTTCAGGTTTGGTAGTGAACATGTATGATCCCTTTGAGAGATCATATTACTTATATGTCCTTGTATGCACACCAACTCGTTGGTGTATAGACCTTGGTTAGGTAATCAACCTAATGGTCAGTCTAATGTACATACTCAGACATATAGTAATACATCCACCTTCGGTCAGAGGATGTGTGCCTATATCATAACAGAATATGACATAGGTCTTAATTATCTCGATCTCACTAAGTCAACTCTTTGACTTAACACATATGACACCTCTGAATCTCTATTCATATGCAGAGGACCTGCAGCAAGAGGTCGGTCGAATATCATCCTTTGGACGAAGGATTGTTATCTCCTTCTCATGTTGGAGACAATCATTTAACAATTCTAGACAAGCTTGTAATAGTTAGCCAAATAGGTTGACTAGTCAGTCCGACTAGTCAAGTCAGAGGATAGCCAACTCAACTAAGCCTAGTCGACCATTAGTCGATCAACCTGACTAATATGGTCGACTAATCGGCCAACGTTTACATCAAGTTTTTTATTTTTTTAGTTTTTTGCTTTTTTAAAAAGCAAACTTATACCAATATGCTTAATGTTATATCTAAAGTCAAATACTTCTTTTGCTTCATTATGATGGTATAGAAAATGTACAAATCTATGCTAATATAAAGGAATATATGTATTAAAATGATTTATATATTTAAAATAATTAAAAAATCGAAATTGACTAATGGTCGACTAAATCTGATTAGTCGCCCAACTGTCGATTACTCCTTAGTCAGTGACCCCGCCAACCAAAAACCGACTATTGCTTTCTGCAACCTTGGTTCTGGACAAGTCGTCAATCTAACTCTTTAAATATCATCTCAGCACCAGCCTCTACAATTTAACTATTAGATCAACAGTTGTATGATTATCAAGATCGCCATGGTTAATAATCCTAATTGCACGAAGGGAGCTTATAAGTACATGCATTCATTAATCTCAAATAGTGAGTGAAAATCAATAACTTTTATTAACATATAAAAGGATTACAATAACATTTATTGTAGAAATGGTTCGTCTAGGGCTCACATGTCCAATAATTTCCCACTAAGCCTCAAAACCATTCAGGCATAATCCGTAAACTCATACTCATTAGATATTGGTCAAAACCTTATGGATTTAAGGTTTGGTAAGTGGATACCATTAATATAGATATAGATTTGTTTAAAGAAAATGGAACAATGAAAATGGTTTAGAACATAATAGTAATGCAGTGCAAATCATAATTTGATTTAATCCTCTTGAATGTGACCATTCAAGAACACCCACTAAGGTTTGGAGTTGAAGGGTAGTATTACATAGTTTTTATCAAGGACTTTATAGACCTACAACTCACTCAACTTGCTAAAAAGGATGTGAAATACAATGTGAAGCCATCGCATGTGTCGTGGGTGCATTTGCGACTTGCGAGTGTGAGGTATTGTAAGATGAAAGTTGGTGGCATGCTAAAAGTGTTTTATCCATTTTATCTTTGATTCAGGATGACCATCCTTTGAGTTCTTTTGAAGTGGTAGAGAATGGCACATCCTGGAATTTCCGAACTATCAAATGTATTAGTTGTTTCTTTAGAGTTTAATCGCTTTTCAAGTTATATTTGACCATCAATATGCAATAAAAACATTCAATACTTGATCAAGACAACATGTTCATTTGGATAGAAAATTGGTGGGTTAGTCCTTCCGCTTAAGGAAAATGTAGATAGCTAGTTAACCTCATTATGGCATTTCATGTTTGCAAGTGTGACATGAGAAAGTAATTGATATGGTAGAATAAGTCCGATCAGTTTATTAAGTGTGGATTGAAATATAGTAAATAATTAATTTTGGATTAACCCATCTACCCCTTATTCAAATGTATCACGGTTTTGATAGATTAAAAAAGTCGGAACTTTTAAAGTGGTTCATAATTATTTTTTCTCTTTTATATTTATGAGTTGTATGAAAGGTCACCAAAAATCTTGTGTTTGGATGGCAGGTTAGTGGAAGGATATATCCCTTTATAGGGATTAACTGAAGGATTATTTCCTTACTTATTTTGAAGGTTAACCTACGGGCTATGTGATGGCTTGTCCTGTACTTTATGAGACAAAATTTCGCATTACTGATTATCTTACAACATAGCATCTCCAACGACCTAACTCATGTTTTCTCAGGGTTATACAAAATAAAACTTTCCATCTTACGTTATATGTGGAAGAAAATGCATAGACTGGATAAAATTTTGAGAAGCCAATGACTTACTATCTCATAGCCCCTTATACCTACTTTGTTGCACATGATTAAAGAAGGGAATGTACTCATTATTCCTTTATATTCTCCTTTCCTATGTTCGTGGCATCACAATCACATAGGTATAATGAGTACAGTGGAAATCCAATTATATGAGAATTATCATTTTTTAGATCTTTATTGGATTTGGGATTCCAATTTTTAGAGGGAGAAGCAACTTCTGCAAAGGAGATGGCCAATGTTCTTTTGAATTGTTTGGATAGATCTCGGGCTTGAATATTAATCATGCTAAGTTCACTTTTATTCCTTTTGGGATGAACAATGAAGAGATGGAGATTTGTGCAAGTGCATTACAAAGGCATCGTGGGACCTTCTCCATCCTTTATGTTGGGTTTCCCATTGTGAAAGGAAAACTTCAACAGTATGATTGGTTACCGGTTATTGAGAGAATGGAGAAGAAACTGGCAAGTGGACATGCAAGTTGCCTTTTGAGAGGTGGCCAGCTTGTGCTGCTGAAGGCGGTTCTCTCAGCTATCTATGTTCTTTTGTCTACATGCCAGTTATTAGTGGGGGTGAAAGGAAAGTTGGAGGTGCTTACAAATGTTGACCTCCTCAGGTGAAAGGGCAAAACGAAAGAGAACCCCGACTTCACATAACTGATACAAAGGGCAGAAGGCTCCCAAAAACTATCAAGCACAGTAGATGCTTGATGAGCCAGAGCCACTACTACTCCCTTTAATGAAAAAGATGGCATCATTTGCATATCGAAGAATAAGAATGGAAATATCATTAAGCTTGTAATTAGCACAAATCGCAATTACCTCACCAATCGTGGTTGCCAACATATCAGTTACCAACATAATAAAGATGTAAGAGGACAATCTTGCAAGTCCCGTGTTCAAATTGATAGAAGCCACCTTCCAGAAGATCATTGACCAAAAAAGAATACACAGTAATAGCATCTTACCTCTTCATCGAAGCAATTCAAGTATTCAAAAAGCCCTTTCTAACAAGTGAGGCCCATTAAAGGCTTCAATCCACGCATCAATTAGATTTAAAAAAATTAACCTTCCAAATCATGCCCTTACTTGCCGACACTTCCAATCAGCAATCATCTCCGTGCCCATCATCGAACTATCCATTGTCTGTCTCTCAAGAATAAAGTCATCGGGAAGATTTAATCCCATTCATAACAAAACACAACTTGTTGGTAAGAATATTTACCACGATAACGTAGGCAACAATTGTAAGAGCAATTGATCTAAAGTTCTCTAACCTCTTCGAGGCAACCTTCTTAGTAGTTAGAAAGATAAGTCTCTTTCCATGTATAAAGCTCAAGTTCCCTATTCAGAACTCCTAAAAAAGGCTATAACATCATGACGAACCATGTTGTAGAATTCCCTGAAGGAAAAATTGGGAAGCCATCTAGGTCAGGAGGAGAACTAATAGCTTTCAACTAATAGCTTTCAGTTCAACAGTTGGTGATCAGATCTCCTCCACCCCAATGGGCAAAGTAAGCACTTTTACCTTCTCATTGAATTTTGGGCACACTTGAATGCCAAACCCGCCTCAGCCCACCTCCCTTGACACTCTCAAACTACTGAAATGCTCCACATCCATTTTCATGCGATCTACTTCACCCTAAATACTATGTCCATCAACATGCGAGTGGATCATATTCTACTTACATCTTCCATTCTTTGTCACATGGAAGAACTTCAAGTTCATGTTGCCCTCCTTTACCCATCTTCTCTCGATTTTCGACGCCATTTAGCACCTCCCCTCGAGTTCACCTGGATTGTTTTCTCAGCTCGGCGGGGCTACTAGAGACTTTATTGTTGGGCTCTGTGACGACATTGTCAAAGTCACACTTGGGACATACGTTGATTTCCCGAGACTCAGGCAAAAGGTCAGCGCATTAGTAGTCTGTTTCATTTTGAGCATTCCTAGATGCAAGATGTGGGTTTTCTAGGAAAGGGTTACTAGGTGTTGGTGGGAGCAGGAAGTGATCGGTTCAGCTTTTAATGGAGTGGTATATGCATATAGAGCATTGACTGCCGATTCCATTCGGTAGGGAGTGTTGTCTCCTTATAGGTCAATAGAGGGGTTCAACATAGGCAGAGGTGGTGTGCCTTAACCAGTTGGAAGATACTAGGGACATGCAGGAGAACGAGAAGGCAAAGAGATGCGAGATCCTACTCGAAGAAGACAATAAGAGGGAGATTGAGTGGAAGCAATTCGAAGCAAAGGTGGCTAAAGGACGACGATGTGAACACGAGCAAGGTTGCAGAAGTCGGCAGTCGGTACTCGGTCGGCAGGGTCACTGACTAAGGATTAATCGGCAGTCGGGAGAGTAATCGGATTTAGTCGGACATTAGTCGGTTTTGATATTTTTAATTATTTTAAATATATAAATCAATTTTTATAACATATACTCTCATTTATATTCATATATTTAGCCATTTTAATATTTTAAGGGCTTAAAAAATATAGCAAGAGAAGAAAAAATGAAGCAAGTTAAGAACAAAATGCTTGGTACATAGAATGAGAAAGTGTTTAAAAATACAAAATGTCGAGTAAGAGAATTGTAATTGTGCAATATTCAATATTAAAAATGGCAATATTACTACAACCTATAGTCATGATATACAGCAAAAATCATGGCTTTAGTTTTTTTGTTATATATACAATACTTGTGTGTAGTGTTTTGGCCTTTGGCTCTTACCCTTCTGACTCTCTCTACTCTATTTTTTGCATAACAGTTAATAACATTTAGAAATCATATGCTCCAGAAATCATATGTAATGCATAACTTATCAACTGAAAATCTAATGCTTCAGAAATCATTTGCTCCAGAAATCATATCCTCCAGAAATGATATCCTCCACATTGTTAAAACATATGCATTGCTCCATAAATTTATGCCTAATCATACCTGATCATTTATGCATCGTCATATGCATAACCTATTTTTTGTCATTTATTATACTTGATCATTTGAGTGGAATCCACATTGCTCTAGAAATCAAATTTGAATATAACATATGCATATAATGAACAATCAACATTTATTAAACCTATCAACCGAAAATCTAAATGTCCTAATCATATATAAAATCAAATACTAACCAACAATGTCCTAATCATATCTAAAAGTTCAAAAAAGCAAAAAAACAAAAAAACAAAAAACAAAAAAACTAACATGGGAGGCGAGGATCGAGCGTTGGAGAAGCTCCGAGGAGAGCTTTGGCTGCAGCTGGAAGGAGTCTTGAGGTCGGTGATGTCGAGGCGGAAGGTCCTTTGACCATCGTCGGAGGAGATGCAGTTTGATGACGCGGTTTGGCGGAGGCGGAGATGGAGGATGCGTCAAGGGGTTTGGGTTTTCGGGGGCTCGAGTTTAGGTTTTCAGGGCATGGGATCTTACGGTCGAACAATAAGTTCCTCTATCGATTTAATCGGGTATTCGGGTATTCGATTTTTGGGGGGTTCAGATAAAAAAGGTCTATGCAAAAAGCGGCCGTGTAATCGGCCGAGTAAACCGATTAATCGGCAGAGTAATCGGGTTGGTCCGATTATAGAGCGATTTTGGTTAGTCGACTCGGGTACCCCACCGAGTCGACTAATCGGACCGACTAAACGGGTTAGTCGGCCGATTTTTGCAACAGTGAACACGAGATTTTTCAATGTTGTGGCATGTGTATGCAAAAGGCACAACTTGATCTACTCAATTGATGTGGGTCTGGAGGAATTGGTAGATGACCCCTATTAGTGAGGTTGTGAGGCGTCACTTCCTTGAGCTCAACAAGAATGGTCCTTACAGTGGTGTCAGATGGACAAGAAGAGATGGCTTGCTTCTGATTAGTTTGCAGCTTGAGTAGTTGTTGCAACCTGTCTTGCTTACGGAGGTCAAGTGTGCCACTTTTAATTTGAAAGTAGATGACACTTTGAGACTGAATTGTTTCCCAGGTTTCTTATTCAAGGAGCCTTGGACTTGGTGGGGCATGAGACTTTGGACGTGGTGGAAGAGCTCTATTTCATAAATGATGTCATAAATGATGGCTTTGAGCGAATGAACATGTTTTTGTTCTTCCTTCTACCTAAGAAGGATGTGGTGAGGCTGGTGGAGGATTTATGTCCTATGGCAATACCATATGCTATGTCTCATTGTGGCAAATGTTTTTGCCAACAGGTTGCAGGAGGTTCTTGCCACTATTATTGGCGCGGTTCATGTGGCTTATATCCTCGATCGTCACATGATGGATAGTGTTGTCTTAGCTTCTAAGGTTATGGCAGAGTGGCGAAGAAAGAAGATAAAAGGGTTCATGTGGAAGGTGGATTTCTCAGAGGCTATGATAGCATGGATTGGATGTTCATTTGGGCAACCATGCATCATAGGGGCTTTCCGAGTGAATATGTCGCTTAAATGAAGAGATGTGTGACGTCTTCTCACACGGTCTTACTGAATGGGAAACATGAGGGTGGCTTTTTTTCCAGTCACAATGCAGAGTGAGGCAAGGGTGTTCGCTAGCTCCTTTGCTATTTGTAGTGGTTGTGAATGTTTTGATGAGGATGGTATTGGAGGCAAGGGATGGGTTTTTGGTGGGCTTCAGATCAGGGGAGATTTCCATCCATGTGATCCAATACACCAATGATATCATATTTTTGTTTGGAAGGGCATGCGACATCTACGGAAGGGATGATCATTGTTCTTGAGCTGTTTGGGTTGGTCTCTAGCCTCCAGATCAATCACGCGAAGTCTGCTTCCATCCCGAAGAAACCTTTGCACGCCTGCGTTGCCTTTTGGGAGGCCTACGCCCCCCTAATATGTCTACTGTCTACCTTGTCCCTTGGCCCATGGGTCCTTAACAAGGTGAGAATTCTAGCTCTTCCAGAGTGGCATCTCATTGATGGCTCCCCCCCCCCACCCCTTCTAAGAGCTACTACCTTTCCGCAAATTCCCCAATGTTGCCTCCCGTATGAGTATGGGCCTTGTCTTAGTCTTGTTGATCATCCTCTCGGACCAGCTACTGATCGGTAAGCCATTGCCTAACCAATTAAATGCGAGCGGGCGAATTCTTCCTTTTGCTCCCAACCCCCCTCACTCACTTTCTCTTTTCAGACCCCGACTGTTGGTTCAATTTAGGCATGGCGAAAAGGGGCACTGGAATGACTATTGCTCGCTCCAGCATGAGAGATATGAGTCAGTAATCTTTCGAGCGGCCTTTTTCCGCACCAAAGCCTCAAGTCAAAAATGACTCTGTGCGAGTTTCCCTACATGTGGCTCATCCATGATAACTTCTGTAGATTTACATGGACTAGCCCTCCAACATGACAGAACCTTTTCGGAACTGGTTATTTTTCGTTCCTTTCAGGATAAATGAGGAGGAGGTGGATTTGTAAACGACATGGAGGGACCTGCACATCTTCTATCTTGATCCACCGCTGGTGGGTGGTAAGCTGTGACAGGCAGACTGTGCTCTTGTTATTGAGAGGATGGAGAAGTTGGCAGGCCGGCATGCGGCTTGCCTGTCTGGAGCTGAATGCATGTTCTTGTTGAAGTGGTACTATCAACTATACATGTGTTCTTATGTGCACACCTCTTACCTGTTGGGTTGAAGGTGAAGCTGGAGGCACTAATGCGTAGATTTTATTTGGTCCACTTCTAGGGAGTCTCAGGGGTTGTCGTTGGTGGGGTGGAAGACTCTGGTGCTTAGGAAGGAGTATGATGGGTTGGGGATCCGAAAGTTGGAGTGATACTAATTCTCTTCAGGTGATGTGGGTGACTAGAGTTTGGGAAGGAGGCTCCGAGCAGCTTTGTAGGACGTTGCGATCAATTTGCAATGTCTCTTGGAACCTCGCTTCACATATTGTTGTTATTCCCGAGCCTTCCATCTTTTGGAGGGGAATTTCCACAATGCTTCCATGCATGACCCTCCTATTGCAACCATCTCTTAGTGAGGGTCATGGCCTTCGTTTGAACTGATGATTGAACTGGGAAGGGGTTGTTGCGTGCTCGCTTTCCTCGTTTGTTTGTTATAGCACCTTTTGTTGGCGCCTCCGTGAGGGAAGCTGGCTCCCTTTGGTCGTTCTGAACTTTCCGAATGGTGTTGCAGATGTTTTACGATGTCTAGAGATATTTCCCGTATTGTTGGACATTTGAGCCTTGGACGAACCACTTATACAATAAATGTTATTGTAATCCTTTTATATATCAATAAAAATTAATTGATTTTCACTCCTTGTCTGAGATGGATGAATGCATACACTTATAAATCCCCTTCATACAATCAGGGTTATGTAGAATGATGGCTTGTCTAGCACCGTTAAACGATTATCAAGAGAAGATCTCTAGTATGAGAAGAAGATGTCAATCCTTCATCCAAAAACCGATATTCAACCGACCTCTTGATACATGTCCTCTGCATGGCGATTCAGAGGTGTTGGATGTGTTAAATCAAAGAGTTGTCTTAGTCAGATCGAGATAGCTAAGACCTATGTCGTATTCAATCATGATATAGGCACACATCTTCTTACCGGAGACATATGTATTACTATATGCCTGAGTATGTACATTAGGCATATCATTAGATTGATGACCTAATTAAGGTCTATGCATCGGCGAGCCGGTGTGCATACAAGGGCATATTTGTAATACGAAATCACAAAGGGATCATACATTTTCACTACCGAACTAGAGGACATGAGCTCACTCATGAGATATTGGGTCCAACCAAATTCCATCGATGGTTGTCTCACTTTGGAGCAAGACATGATTTGTAGGTATGATAAATGCTTTTGGAAAGCATATGATCGATACCGACTCCTAATGATCGAATGAGAAACTTAATGAAAAAATCTTAAAGGAGACAGTCCAAAATGAGATCAGAACTTTGGGTTTAATCATGTTCTTCGGTAATGCAGGATGTATGATTATTAGAAATATTCGAAGGTGATGTGATCTCAAACAATTGTATACCATGACGCTTCTATTCCGAGGGAGTGATGTGGAATACTCGAGCGTATTTTGACTAGGAATTGATGTGCCAAATTGTTTTCAGTGGTGTCAGATAGATGCATGTTGTGCGAGAGCGGAATTGAAACTTTGGAGCACCTTTTTCTTCCATTGTGTGGTTTCTTCACCAATTTGGAGTCACTTTGGCCTAAATTGGATTAACACGATCAGCCTCGAGTCATTCTGGGCTTCTTTGATTGATGTGAGACGTCTTCAAAGGAAGAAGAGGCTTAAACCCATAGCAATCATGTGGGCTATTTGGCTTGCTAGAAATGATATACTCTTTTCCTCTCACCGGTTCTATCGTGAGAATGTTTGTGCTCATTCCAGGAACCTCCTGGATTCCTGCCTTTTGTAAGATATTTCTGTTTTCCTTTAAATATAATTTGTTGGGGTGGACACCATAGTGTGTCCCCCCCCCCATTTCGGTCTCAAAAAAAGTGTTTGGATTTTAGTGACAATCTCAGTAGACTGGATACCGATCTTGATCCAATTGTTGGACATTGATCCGAATATGATTCAAATGCAATGAGAAGATGTGATATCATGTCGAACATGATCAAAGATCTCTGAGTGGTCTTTTAGATATGGATATGAGATTGGATCTCACTATCTAAGTCACTATACATGTTATATACAATCTCCCTGACCTTATCTCCAAGTATCTGAGGAAATGGCATACAATTCTTGAAAGAGTTCAAGAATTATTCCATGAGCAATTTTATCTAAGCATTGGAAAATTGGATAATTAAATAGGATTTAATTATCATAATTAATATCGATAAATGCGTCCAATAATTAAAGTGGATTTAATTATCATGGACAGGATTAATGTGGATAACACTATACACATTAATCATGGATAATGTGAATACGATTCACAATATCATGGAGAGAGTTAATTGTGAATGAGATTCGAAATTTATATATTAATGTAAATTGGATTCACATTACATAATTTAATGTAAATATGGTTTACATTAAGTATTGGGAGGAATAATTTAATTCTCAATAACCAATGGTATAATTGCAATTATCACAAATAATTTGGAATCATTTGGTGATTATTAAATTATCCAATTAATTAATATAGTGGATAAATAAATTTTGACTCATTCCAATTCTTAGAGTGGACGTCCATGGGTTGTTAAACCATGGTAGAAGTCCACCCTATTTTTTGATAAATGGATGGAGTTTTTTTAATAAAATCTATTTATTGATTAATTGTTTTAATTGATATAATTTGGAAATTATTTTCAAATTATATATTTGTGTTTTGTTTTTGTGTTTTTTGTGAACTAAAAACAAACAAAAATCAATCTAAACCATTGATTACTGAGAGCACATGGATTGTGATCCACAGACTTCTAAAATGTTATAAAAGCGAGGCTAACCCCAAGCCTATTTACACAAGTTATATGCAATAGCTGCATAAACTAAATTCTCTATCGCATTCTCTCTACACGTCCAATCTCTCTCACTCCACAACTCTATGTTGTGCTCCTGCCCAAGGTTGATGGAGATCGTGATAATTGTTGTGTTGATGTCATGCTGCGAGACCGATTGCTCGAGAGACTCCGTCCTCTTATGTGCATCGTGCTCGTGAAGAAGAGAAGTGATTCAATTAATTAATATAGTGGATAAATTAATTTCGACTCATTCCATTCCTTAGAGTGGACGTCCATGGGTTGTTGAACCATGGTAGACGTCCAACCTATTTTTAGTAAATGGATGGAACTTTTTTAATAAAAACAATTTATTGATTAATTGTTATAGTTGATATAATTTGGAAATTGTTTTCAAATTATCTTTTGTGTTTTGTTTTTGTGTTTTTTGTGAACTAAAACAAACAAAAATCAATCTAAACCATTGATTATTGAGAGCACATGGATTGTAATCCACGGACTTCCAAAATGCTATAAAAGCGATGCTAACCCCAAGCTTCTTTACACAAGTTATATGCAATTGTTGCATAAACTAAATTCTCTATCTCATTCTCTCTACACGTCCAATCTCTCTCACTCCACAACCCTAGGCCGTGCCTCTGTCCAAGGTTGATGGAGATCGTGATCATTGCTAGGTTATTGTCGTGCTGCGAGATTGATTGCTCGAGTGACTCCGTCCTCTTATGTGCATCATGCTTGTGAAGAAGAGAAGTGATTTCGTGAGAAGTCAGGAGGTTGCTCGATTGGACTGTCACTCGAGATTGCGGGAAGTTCGTGACTCATCATCACATGCAAGGTTTGAAAAAAGAAAGGCGAAACGTGGTGTTTTCCTCAGAATCGAAGCGAGGCGTAGCCTCGAGGCAGTCGAGGCGTAAGCCTCGGTTTATAGAGAAAAATATGCAGAAATTACAATTATATATGTCTATGTAATTATATGTTCTTTTCACAACATATAATACTTACCACTATAATTAATGATGAGATAATAGAGATAAGAACACCAAATTAGAAGATAGAACAACAACATATCCCTTTCTACGCATTTTCATCTAATCAAAGAGGAATTCATTATCTATAAATGTTGCAAAAGAATTAAACAATGCATACCTATCTTTGAAATATAATTGTAATTAAAAGTATGATTAAATATGTGTCAAAGAAATTTATGTTATGTGTCTAACATATATATGGCCCCACGAGAAACTGTAAATCTTATCCATTTCGAGCAAACCTTTGAAATATCGTGGTAATTAAAAGTATGATTAAATATATGTCAAAGAAATTTATGTTATATGTCAAACATATAATATACGGCAACATGAGAAATCGTGAACTCTATCTATTTTGTTTTGTTGATATATTGCAAAGCTCATTAAGTTTACGAGTATTTTTGGATTTGACATCTATGAACCATTCATTAAGAGAGAAATAGTAAGAGTTTGCGAAATAGTTGGACAAAATTAATAGTAAAAATAAAGTTATGGGCATGAAAGATACATTGGATTTAGGCATTTATCTTGTCTAATCGTTATCATAAACAAACATATATTTAAAAGCTTCACCTAGCAAGCAAATCATTAAAATCATAAAAAAATACCTCAAAATAGCAAAAACACCTCACAAAAAGCCTCGACCGCCTCAACCACATGAGGCGCACGTCTCGTGGCTAAATAGGACCGACTCACCTTGAGGTGTACGTTTTAACTGCCTCAAGGCTAGTTTTTCATACAATAATCACGCCTCAAGGCAAGTGCACTCTCATTGGATCGGACTTAAATCAGGAGATGTCTTCCTTTAAAAGCTTTAAGGATCACAACCACACTTCAAGAAGTAAGCTTAAACTCATGTGGTCTTGAAGAAACAACATAGGAAAGGTTCCCGTGCTATGTAGTTTCATCTTAAATTTTTTTGTTTCTTCCTGATGTCATACCAACTAGTACGACTAGTTGACCTTGATCGGATTTGATCTGATATCCACGCTTCCATGTGCACGAGACTAACACCTTGTCTTCAAGTGGTATCAGAGCTAGGTTTAAGATCTTGGATATGACCCTAACCCTAGGGAACAAGGTTTTGGATATCAGGATGCACGGGAACTTGTTTTTTTTGCATTGTTGAAACTTTGAATCGATTTTGAGCATATATGATAGGTCTCCTGTTTTGCCTTGCTATGAACAAAATTTTTGATACTTATGCATGCTTAGATGGTCAAGCCATGTCTCCAAAAGTTTGCCAAAAGTTGGCTAAAATTGGGCATTGTTTTGAATTCGAAAAGTTCCTAAAGTGTTGTTTTTGGATTTGTAATTAAACATTTTTTTGTTATTATTTTTCTATCATGAAAAATGTTAAAAACACATTAATTATGTTAGGAACCAAACCAGTAAAGTGCTCGAATTTATTTTGCGTGATTACGGCTATGTTTGCCCTAGATATACGATATTTAGTAGAGATGTGCCGGAAGATGATTGGATTATCATGTTGACATCTTTTAATGTATTTAATCATTCAAATAAAAATAAACATGGAATTTTGAAATTTACCATGATGGATTGTTAAATCATTTAGGGTAAATTATAATTTGGGTCCCCATCTATGGGTCCGATCCCATAGTGGGTCCCGATCTTTAAATTGTAACGATTCGGGTCCCAGGACCATTAATGTAATGAACTTTTCAAGGCTAATGACGAGTATGCCCTTGTTTAAAAGTTGGAACCCAACCCCCATTCCCTTCCCAATAAGGGCATATTCGTCATGAACCCCAAAATTTCCATTTCCTAAATGGTCCCGGGACCCGAATCGTTACAATTTAAAGATCATGACTCATTCTGGGATCGAACCCATAGATGGGGACCCAAATTGTAATTTACCCAATCATTTATTTAGAACAATACATGACAAACAACATTGAATGATTGTTTCTTGACATAAAAACTCTAATTTATCTACAATAGTTGTAGGACAACTTTTACGTGAGAAATCAAACTTGTTTTCTTGATATGATTAGAAATTTAAGATCCTTGAAAGTGTTTTAAGATGCCTAAATTTTTGAGTGTATATTATATAGTATCATGTCGGCCATTAAAGGAATGATCGAAAAACATCAAGTACATTGATCTAATTGTATTGTTTTTAGATGGTGAAGGTATTTAGACCAGGTATGCGGGCTTGGTTCCTTAATTAGCACCTTGCATGTTAATGAAATGCTCCCTCCCAGCATAACTCGAGCATCTGGTTGCATCCATTTTCGAAGAAGGGTAATATGGGTAAGTCAAGTTATACTTTAATTATTAAAATCAGAATAATATGTAATTGTGAGAGCTAAATAGATAATAATATCAAGCAAACCTAATTGTTTGTTTGTTGCATTAGATTTTCAACTAATCAACGTGATTAAATTAATTCAATCCATTTAATAAACAGTTCCCTTAGAAGAATTAATCATGAGAATTTGATTCAGAATGATTAATCAAATTTGAACGGGATATGAAGGATCATAAGATGACATCCATGGTCTCCCCTCAAGGTGAAGAATATTGTCGTCATGGATAGTACATTAGAGACGCCTATTCGAAGTCATAATTTCGGTGTACAAGTGCTCAAGGATCGAGGTTCTTTGCTTCTTGTAAGAGACATGTTTTATGCATAGCAACCACAATATTGTTCCTCGTATAATTGAGGCAATATTAGATTGCGCATGATGTGGATTAATCCTATTAACAGTTGGTTCAATTTATAACGAATCAACATGAGCTCGGGTGTTAAAGATCAAATTGAGAAATGCAAGTTGCACTTGCAAGACGGAAAAAGTTCCCACTTCCTTCACCGAGTCACATTTTCTCATATGATTGGGGTGTGACAAAGGTGGAAGGAAGATTCCAGATCTTGCTAGAGATGGCGGTAAGTATCTCCTACTTCGAATGTTGGATAAAGGGAATCGACTTTCAAAGCATTAAAAAGTAAGACGACTTTGATTTAAAATTCTTAATCAAAAAAACTTATATACACAAATAATTTTATTGTATATATTTTAATAAGTGTGTCTTTAATCTTGGATGAAATCCATGAACACTCTCAGCAAACTCCTAGATATCAACCAGTTGATCGGACTGAACTATTCAGATTGGTTCAGAAACCTGGATCTTATTTATGGAGTGCATCGGTTATATGCTAACCAAGAACAAGCATATGAACCCTAAGTCAAAGAAAGGGATCAAATTTAATGAAAAATTTGATGAAGACCAAACTGGTTTGATGTTATATTTCGGAGTCCTTGTCGAACGTGCTTTAGAAACAACATATAGACATTTGAAGCACCCAGGATATATAGTTGAATTTTAAGGAGATGTACGGAGATGTAAACTACACTCAACAATATAAAATAATAAAAGAACTGATTAGCTGCAAGATGCAGGAAGGGACATCAGCCAGAGACCACGTAATCAAAATGCTTGGTTACCACTCTGAACGGGAGACCCTCGCGACAGAGGTGGATGCAGACATGCAAATTGACTTTATTCTGTTGTCTTTGCACAAGTGTTTCAATAATTATGTGGTATCGTACTACATGAATAAATTATGTTTAACTAATGCTGAGCTCATGTCTTCATTGAAGTCCATTGAGGACATCATGGAGAAAGAAAACCCTACATGCAGTGCAATGGTTGCATGAGCCAAGGGTAAGCACGGTCAGAAGCAGGGGTCCTGGAAGGATCCGACCCATAAGAAGAAGAGTCAAGTTGTTGGCTCCTCTTCTCAGACTTCCACTCTCCTGACATCAAGAAAGTGGATGTTTGTCATCAACGTCAGAAGTTGGGGCACTGGAAGTGGAATTGACCACACTACTTGAAAATCTCGGAAAAGGGTAAAGGTATCGTTTAAGCATGTATAAAATATGCTTTCATCATTGAAGCTAACTTTCTCGTAGGATGAGAAAGTAGTTGGGTTATTGATTCTGGCGCTTCTATTCATGTATGCAATGTATTGCATCTGTTTAAGGAAACTAAAAAGCTTGAGGATGGAGAGATAGTCATCCAGATAGGATTTGATGCAATTGTCGCAGCAATCGTTGTCGGGGCTTACATACTATCTTTAGCTCGTGGGAGAGTCTTATTACTTAGAGAGTGTTTTTATGTATCTAAAGTTAAGAAGGAAATTGTTATCTATATTTAAACTAGTTGGAAATGGATATGAGTTCCAATTTTGCAATAAAATAGTCATAAGTCATTATGGTAAACATATTGTAGATTGTTTTCTAACTTCTGATGGACTCTTTAAATTGTACATTGATGATTGTGTCATGAATGTTACATCCACTACAAATAATAACCTCACGCGATGCAGAGAGTATAATAATCATTTAAGTTAACTATGATTTGGCATCAAAGACTTGGTCATGTATCTGTTGATAGGATCAATAGATTGGTAAAAGATGGACCTTTAGATTTTCTTGAAGTTCAAAATTTACCTATATGAGAACACTGTATTCGAGGTAAAATGTCTAGAGCACCCTTTCGAAATAAAAGTACTAGATGCGAAGGTATATTTAACATATTACATATTGATGTATGTGGTACCTTCAGTATCGCAACTTGAAATGAATATCCTTATTACGTGACTTTTATTGATGACAATTCACGATAAGAGTTTATCTTCCTATTATGTCACAAATTCGAATCCTTTGAAAAGTTCAAAGAGTTCATGGCTTTGGTTGAGAACGAAACCGATAGGAAGATTAAACGAATTCGATCTGACCGAGGTGGCGAATACCTCTCAGATGAATTCGAGGAATACTTTAAAGAAAGAGGAATTGTGTCCAATCTCGCTCTTCCTAGAACTCCCCAACTAAATGATGTTGATGAAAGACGCAACATGATCATCTTACCTTTCAAAAAAAAACATGATCACCTTAGACATGATCCGTTCAATGAGTAAAGCACATTTACCTCTTAGCTTATGTGTATACGTAGTAGAGATTGCAATACATATTCTTAATAAGAATCCTAGCAAGTTTGTACTTAAAACCCCTCATGAGCATTAGTTTGGAACCAAACCCGGTGTTAGATACTTGATGATTTGGGGTTGCTTGGTCCATAGTAAGAACATGGACGCAAGTAAGCTAGAATCTCACACTAGAGAATGCTACATCATCGCCATGTAAAGAAATGTATTGAATACCAACTTTACAACCTTAAGACTCGAAAGGTATTCGTCTATAGGGCTTGTTTGGTTACTAGGATGGGGTGGGTTGGGGTTAGATGATGTAAATAGTAGCTGTTCGGGATGGCTATGAGGGTTGGAGAGGGTTGGAAATAAGGAATGTGATGTGATGTCACTATAATTTGTGATGGAATTCCAACCCAAGAATAGAGAGGAGTAAACCGGGTTACCCCGGAATAACCTGATTACCAAACGGACCCATAGGGATGTGAAATTCATGAAGGACGACTTCCTTAAGAGTCAAGACAGAAATGAAGTAAAGAAACCCATTGAATTATTTGAGGATATTGCAATTCCTAAACCGGAAATAGAAGAGATAAATGAAGAAAAGACACGTGTACTTTTTCGAAAGGATTAGAGGGTGGTCATGCTACCTAAAAGGTACGTATTTCATGTATCAGAAGAATCTGAAAGTGATCCTACTTCATATGATGAAGCACTCACGGTTCATGACATGGACAGATGGATGCTACTCATGAGATCTGAAATAGATTTTATGCACAAGAATGGTGTGTGAACCCTTGAAGATCCACCTGAAGGGGTAATAGATCTTCAAGAGAAAAAGAGGAGCTGATGAGAAGATAATGACCTTCAAGGAACGACTCATAACCAAGGTTACACACAGAGAGAAGGCATCGACTACGATGAGACATTCTCTCATGTAACCATGCTCCAGTCCATGAGGACATTGCTAGCTATCAGGGAAGGTCATATCACAATATATCACAATATATCGTCGATATATCAGTATTAAGAGGCAAGGGATATCGATATCAGGATGTATATCTATTTACCAGGATATCGACGACATATAACCGATATATCAGCGATATATCACCAAATCGATCAAAAATGACTGGATTCAGTAAACAAATTCTCGGATATCCATTTATATAGCCGAAAATTTAACCGATATCTATATATTGATGAATAATACCCTTGTAAGCTTGATTTCACTATTTATTTTGCTACTCCTAGTATGGAAGGGTATGGTGCTACAGGAGGGTGCATACAATGGTTCTTCAACTCGGATGTGTCCAATTGATTTTAATTCATCTTCTTTCCCTTTCGAAAATATTACTATGAATTATGTCTCTTTTAAAAATGCTATTATGCTATTTATTTGCTTGGTTTCTAAAATAGGTCAAACATTTTGTTTATGCATAATATGTGATGCAATATAAGTCTTTGATGAGTTCCATTTCCAATATCTATAAGTCAACAATCAACATTAACAACGATATGCTCGATATAACGGATATGTGCAATATAAGGGTCATAAATGATCGATATGTGCGATATAAGTGTATATTTGTAAGTTATTTAGTGTTATAAGAACTTGAGTGAACTACATTTCCAATATGCATAAGTTAGCAATCAATAGTAATAATGATATGTTTAATATGATTGATATATACGATATAAGGGTCATAGATGATCGATATATGTGATCTAAGAGTATATTTGTAAGTTATTTAGTGTTCTAAGAACTTAGACGAACTCCATTTCCAATATCTATAGGTCAACAATTAACGGTACCAGCGATATGTTCGACATAAGGATTATAAATGAACTATATGTGTTATCTAAGTGTATATTTGTAAGTTATTTCATGTTATAAAAACTTGAATGGAATCCATTTCCAATATCTATAAGTCAGGAATAAACATTAACATCGATATGTTCAAAATGACCGGTATGTGTCAAGCTTGTAAAAGTCGGTCCTACTAGTCGAGTCGAGGTAGCTGACTCGACTAGGCCTAGTCGACCGACTTTTACATCAAGCATTTATAATTTTTTAGTTTTTTGGCATGATTCTAGAATTTCATAGACGTGCATGCTCTTGGCATACCCATATCCGAACATGGTGAAACATCGGTGCCTAACCACGGGGAGGGGACATATGTTTTGCTCTCCATGTGATACTAGCATGATTTGCTCTGGAATCATGCTAGTAATGGAAATTGAACTGAAGATAAATTATCATCTATGTTCGCATTATAAATTGGCATTTGTATTGTTCTAGTTGTCTTTTTTGGTAATTATGCTTTTATGTTGGGTTAAATAAATGTCAATGCTAAAGAAAATCACAATAAGTAAGATAAAACAAACTAATTGCTAGTGAAATATTCCTTGTGCAAAGATATTAGGTTCAACTCAAAAGAAATGGTGTATGTCTTGTTGATTTCATTAGTTTCTCATTAAATCTCTTAAATGTAAATTTGTGCAATCTTATTCTAATTTGCAGAAACCAATCTCATATCTTCTAGACTAATGTTTAATTGTCTAACATGTCTTGAACTTTTCTTTAGGCATTCGGACACAGTATAATGCAGTCGCTCAACAGGTATTTTCTTATTAAGTTTTCACTTACAAATTTAGTTGTTGGGCTTGTTGTTTCCACTACTTATATGTCATATATTTAAAATAATTAAAAAAATTATTAGTCAGTGATTTATATATTTAAAATAATTAAAAAATCAAAACCGACTAATGACCGACTAAATCCAATTAGTCGTCTAACTGGTTAAATAAATGTTCAGTTAATTGTCAATGCTAAAGAAAATCACGATAAGTAAGATAAAACAAACTAATTGCTAGTGAAATATTCATTGTGCAAAGATAATAGGTTCAACTCAAAAGAAACGGTGTATGTCTTGTTAATTTCATTAGTTTCTCATTAAATCTCTTAAATGTAAATTTGTACAATCTTGTTTTAATTTGCCGAAACCAATCTCATATCTTCTAGACTAATGTTTAATTGTCTAACATGTCTTGAACTTGTCTTTAGGCATTTAGACAAAGTATAATGCAGCCGCTCAACAAGTATTTTCTTAATAAGTTTTCACTTACAAATTTAGTTGTTGGGCTTGTTGTTTCCACTACTTATACGTCATATATTTAAAATAATTAAAAATTTATTAGTCAGTGATTTATATATTTAAAATAATTAAAAAATCAAAATCGACTAATGACCGACTAAATCCAATTAGTCATCTGACTGTCGATTAATCCTTAATCAGTGATCCCGCCGATCGAGTATTGACTACCGCTTTTTCCAACCTTGGTATTGTAAAATATGAGGTATAATGTCGATATGTGTGATATAAGTGTGTATATGTCAGTTATTTGTTGTTTAATATCTTGGATGATCTTAATTTCTGCAAAAAATGGTAAAAAAATGCCATTTTGAGCCATTTCTGACATATCCACCGATATCAATATCATCGATATATCGATGATATATCCCGATATATCCCTTTTTGAGCGGATCGATACGATATCGATATCGATATGGCCTTCCTTGCTAGCTATAGATGCACATCTTGACTACGACATCTAGCAGATGGACGGCAAGACTGTGTTCTTCAATGGATACCTCGAGGAAGATATCTATATGGAGGCCTCATGGCTTCATAGCTGAGGAAGGCAAAGTGTGCTAGCTGAAGAAGTCTATCTATGGGCTCAAACAAGCTTCTCGTAGCTAGAACATTAGATTTGATGAAACCATAAAGAGTTATGATTACATCTAGAATCCCGATGAGCCATGTGTGTACAAGAAGCTTAGCAGGAGCGCCATTGTGTTCAGCGTGCTTTATGTAGATGGCATCCTTATCATTGAAAATGATACATGATTAATGACTAGTGTTAAGGATTGTCTGTCGCACACTTTCGAGATGAAAGATCTTGGAGAAGCCCAATGTTCAGGAAAATGGCCAAGTATACCGCATCCGCATACTCAGTCGTATACTCGTGTTCGGATGCTCTGGCGCTCTGAGTATGAGCAAACGGGTCTAAAAGCGGGTCAGGCTGCATAGGCGGCCGAGTATACCAAATAGGTAGCCGTATAGGCGAACGTTTTTCGGGTAAAGTATTTAAAGCTACTAACATGCCCGCCTACCCCTTGACTTAAACCCTAAATTAAAACTCCTCACATTCATCTCTCACGCACCCCCTTACATCCCGAGCGCCCCTTGCCAGCACCTCTACCGATCCCGAGAACCCCTCGGCTCTGATCAGCGATCCCCCTGCCTCTGCCAACGCCTCCATCAACCTCGAGCCCCCCTCGCCTCCGATTGGCGAGCCCCCCTCGCCTTCGCCAATGCCTCCCCCGAGTCCTAGCTCCAATCGACGCTCTGCTTGCCTCTCAGGCTCTGCCCGGAGCTTTCCTCGCCTCCTTCAATGCCTTCATGGCGACCGACCCCAAGCCCTATCTTTGTGCAGTGCCTTCGATTCTCCGCCAGCAACTCCAACTCCGACCGATAGCCTCCACCGGTCGGCTCATGGTTGCCGCCAACTGCATGCAAGCCCCTGCTCCATCACAACCTCCACCAACTCCTCCACCAGCATCTCCGATCACGTCGTCACCTTTACAGCGAGTTAAATTTTATTATTTCATATTAATATTTGTTATTTTAGTATTTTATATTATAGTATGTTTTTGAATCATTTAAATGATAATAAGATTAAATGTTAATGTTTCATATTATACAATATGAATAAAATTAAATGACTGATTTCTTTCAAATATGTTATTTAAATGTTTAATTTTATAAAATGCATGAACAAATTCAAATTAAATATCTGACATAAAAATTTTGTGAAATGTATGAAGTTCTGAACAATATGAACAAATTAAACGACTGACTTTTTTAGTTCTTTTTTAGCTTGTCATTATAGTGTGCAATTTTATAAAATGTCTAAAGTTCTGGGTTTTTTAGGATACAACTAAAAAAATTTGATTTGTGTAAAAAAATCTTTAGAATGTCTAAAAAACTATGTATACGATACAACATAAACGAACAATTTCTTGGTTTTCAGTCAGTTAATTTAATCCATCATTTTATAAAATACTTTTTATTTTATAATCTATTATAATCTATGTAAACAAGTTTGATTTGTGTTATAATATTTGATGGCATTGGCAGCAATGGCCTCACAACCAGCTTCTGAAGTTGTTGGAGATGCATCATCAAGCCGTCATATCATGTCGGGATCTAGTGATCTTGGTTGGAAATATGCGTTCCTCGCATCAAAGACTAATCCAAATATAGTCACATGAGCATTATATGGCAAGATTGTAAAAGGTGATATAAATACAATGAAGCGGCATTTAGCGCATGTCAAAGGAAATGTGGCATCTTGTCTAAAGGTTGCATTTGAAATAAGTAAGGAAATTAAGGAGTACCTGGATAATACACAGAAAAAGAAGTGGGATAAATCAAAAGATTTGCAAGAAGTGAGGATAAGTTGGCAATTTATTCATGAGTTCAAGTTTAACTACACATGAAAGAGAGGAAAAAGACAGAAAATGTCGGAATCGATTAAAGAATGCAAAATGCATTAAAGTTCAATCAAATATGCATTTTACAAGGAACAACGTGCACGAGCCAATAAGTTTGTATCCAAGTTCTTCTATGAACGCCAAATTCCACTCAATGTGGCCACCCACAGGTTTTTTGTTCGTCTGTGTGAGGTAATTGGTCAATATGGACCTGGATACAAGCCTCACTCTTATTATGAGATCTCAGACACATTGTTGAATGATGAAGTTGAGGAGACGAAGGAGTTCATAAGTAGCCACAAGAAAAAGACAGAAAATGTCGGAATCGATTAAAGAATGCAAAATGCATTAAAGTTCAATCAAATATGCATTTTACAAGGAACAACATGCACGAGCCAATAAGTTTGTATCCAAGTTCTTCTATGAACGCCAAATTCCACTCAATGTGTCCACCCACAGGTTTTTTGTTCGTCTGTATGAGGTAATTGGTCAATATGGACCTGGATACAAGCCTCCCTCTTATTATGAGATCTCAGACACATTGTTGAATGATGAAGTTGAGGAGATGAAGGAGTTCATAAGTAGCCATAAGATGTTATGGAAGGATGGTCGTTCCATCATGATGGATGCTTGGACAGATATGAGGGGTAGGAGCATCATGAATTTTTTTGTGAATTGTGAGTCAGGCACATGCTTCTTAAAGTCTGTTGACTCATCATCTGAGTCCCCACACTACAGAATATATATCCAAGTTGGTGGATGAAACTATTCAAGACGTTGGAGTCGATGATGTTGTCCAAGTCGTCACTGATAATGCATCGGCTAGTTTAGCTGCTGGAAGGACACTTAGGACTAGGTATCCAAGGATATTTGGTTTTCATGTGCATCCCATTGCATAGACCTTGTGCTAGAAGAATTTGAGAAAGAACCTAAGGTCAAAAATGCAATTACCAAAGCAAGATCTCTCACTACATTCATCTATAGCCATGCGAGGACCTTGAGCTTGATGAGGCAATTCACACAAAAGAGAGAGATTATACGGTCAGGACAAACAAGGCTTGTTGCCACATTTCTCACACTACAGAGCGTGATGGACAAAAAAGAGAAGTTGAGATTGATGTTCAGTCTGATGAATGGAGGCAATGCAAGTAGTCAAGGATAAAGAAAGGAGAAGTGTCTTCATCTATTGTTTTCAGTGTTGCATTTTGGAACCAAGTGTCTATGATGTTGAAGATCTTCTCTTCGTCGATTTATCTTTTACGTATTGTTGATGGGTATCAAAGACCATCCATGGAATTTTTAAACGGTGCATTATTGGATGCCAAAAAGGCAATAATGTCAGTGTTCAAAGACAATGAAGCACAAAACAAACCCTTTATCGATGTCATTAACTCAAAATCAAAGTGTAGGTTGGATAGTCCTCTTCATCTTGCTGCTTATTTTCTTAATCCATATTACTACTATAGAGATAGTAGAGTCATTGAAAAGAGGGGCTATGTTGTGGAGGGCTTCATGCAATGCATGGAATTCCTTTATCTTGATTGGGAAATTCAAGATGTAATCATATCGAATGAGTTGATCTTGAACAAGAATGCACAAGGATTTTTCGCAAACTGTTAGCAGTGAAACAAAGATCGACACTTGATGATAGCTTTAGGCCGGGTATTGTGATTATTTCATATTAATTAGCATCATCAATTTAGTTTTCTATAGGACAATTTAATCCCAAAGTTTTTTTATGTAGATAATTGCTGGATGCTATATGGTGGAGAGTGTCCTCATCTAACGGCTATGGCAATGAGGATTTTGAAGTTGACATCCTCCTCTTCTGGATGTGAAAGGAATTGGAGCATTTTCTCATCGATTATTCAAAGTCTATTGCTAATACTTGTCATTTATAGATAGTGAATGTAAGGATATATTGTTTTAATTGTAGATTCATACAAAGAAGAGGAATAAACTTGAAATCAAGAAGTTGAATGATTTGATATTTGTTAAATGTAACTCAAGATTGAGAGAGTGTCAAATGGGAAAAGGAAATGATCCATTAGTTTCCAAGGATCGTAATAATGTAAGTGAGTGGATTGCAGAAGGAGAGGAAGAGGTGTTTCCATGATCAGGATTAACATGGAACTTGGTAGCCGAGGCAACCAGTGCAGAAGATCTTGTGCAACATAGACGGAGTCAGAATTGTTGATGCATCAAGGCCTACTACATTGGAAGATAATGATGAAGCCCATGAGTTTGCAACTGATGAAGAGAGTGACGAGGATCCTATTACTCAAGTGGAATTTGAAGATGGATGGCAATCAGAATGAAGCTTTTAGATGCTTTATGTTTTTGACATCGTTTTGAATGTCCATGTTTTGAGAGCATATTTGTATTTATTGATAACACTTGGAGGAAGGTATGTTGCCTTATGCTCTTTCATTTGATGTTTTTGCTCATTTAACTCTAAATTATTTTTTATCCCAATAATTTTATTCCTATTACATTCCCTTCTTTGTTATTATAATCAAGAGATATAATATTTAGAGGATATTAACAAATATTAAATATTTATTTATATTTTTATTAATAAAAAATACCATAACGCATAAAACCGCATACTCCCCGCATACTCTCCCGCATAACGCATGCTCTATATGTAGTGACCCCTCCGATTGAATACCGCATACCACCTTCCTAAACATTGGTAAAGCCTCTTACACCTTGGGTTTGAAGCTGTTCAGAAACAGAGAAAAGAGGATTTTGGAATTGCTCCAACATGGGTACATTAAGAAATTTTTGGAACGATTCCATGTGGAAAATTTTACGAAAGACTTCATTTCCTTAAGGCATGGTATCCACCTGTCTAGAGGGATGACACCTCAAAGTGTTGAGGAAAAGAAGGCCATGGCTGGATGCTCATATGCATCAGCTGTGGGAAGCATAATGTATGCCATGATGTGCACAAGGCTAGATATCTGCCATGCAGTGGGAGTGTTAAGTCTTTATCAATCATGCTATGGAGAACAATACCGGAATGCAGTAAAGAACATTTTCAAGTATCTAAAACAGAAGTAAGATTATATATTGATCTATGGAGATAATAATCTCCAAGTATTAGTATACACAGATTCAGACTTCCAATCTGACATTAATGGCAAGAAGTCAACTTCGGAGTTCATATTATTGCTGAACGGCGGTGTTGTGAGCTGGAGAAGCAAGAAACGGGACACCACAACTAATTCGACAGCAGAAGCTGAATACATTGTCGCATCAGATTCTGCAAAAGAAGCGGTGTGGTTATGCAAGTTCATCTTGAAACTGGGCTTAGTTTCCTCAGACACTCTCATTTTGTTGCTTTGACGATAACACATGAGCCATAGCTCATGCGAAGGAACCCAGATGGTGGAAGGAGAAGAGAGGGGGGAAGAAAACCAGGGACGGTCCCTTGTTGTAACAGGAGATCTTCCCTATTAATCTAGGATGGTTAAATTTTGATGCAATCGATTCTGAAAATCTTCCCAAAAATTTAAAAAAAATGGATAAATCCAGGGGGTGAAGAAAATGGAAACATTCAAGTGATTCAGAGGAAGAAGGCAGGAAAGGGAGAAGAAAAGGGGCAAATAAAAGAAGAATATATTAGAAAAGGGAAGAAGCGTTAGGTGTTGGCCGGGAGCTTGGGACAGTGAAGGGACTGGGCAGGAGGCTTAGAACGGGCGAATGGGCAGAGGGAGACGATGCACGAGGAGCTTGGGGCGGAGGAATTGGGCAAGGGAAGGCATTGCGCGAAGGGGTTGGGCAGGGGGAGGGGGTTGCTAGGAGGAAGGAACATTATGTGGGCGAGTAGAGGGGCTGGACGAAGGTGGTTGGCGGTGGGAAGGAGTCGGGTGGGGGTAGGAAGGAAGAAGAAGAAAGAAGGTAATGAGGAAAAACAATATAATTACATTTGCACTCCATGTTTTCTTTCTAATTACCCATTTGCCCAAAAGTTAAAGTCCGTTTAAGAGGTGAACGAACGGTGACTAACCCGAGGAGCCCAAGAGATAATAGTGAAGAAGGTAAGGGCACAACCGATATCGCAAAAAAGGGAGGGGCCTAAGTCATAACTAATATTGCAAAATCTAGGAGGGGAACAAGTGTAGAAATCCTAGATTTAAATTACGAATTATCCATTTTATCCCGTCAAAATCGTAGGTTGATTATCACATGGAAGGTTGAAAATCAATATCACTATTATTTGAGAAACATCAAACACAGTTGGATGTGATTCAGATGTTTAAGCATTTGAGAAGTTGCATTTCCCCGTCCACTTGCATTGCATAGGCTTTTTCTGGTAAGATCCCTAGCCCAGTTCTAAATATGATTTGAATTATCAATATCGTACAAGTCAGCCTAAAAAGGGATAAAAAGGGATATATCAGAAATATATCAACGATATCGGTGAAAATCTCGGAAATGATGCAAAGAAGCGATTTTTTTCGCAAATAGAGATCCTCTTAGTATTTACAACGGCAAATAACATAAAAGTGCACACTTATATGCAAGAATGAGATGCATTTAGCACACCAGTATACATTATATTGCACATATTATTGTTGCCAATGTTGTTGATTGTCGACTGCTTATGGATATTATAAACAAAACAATGAAACTCAAAAAATAACAACTTAGTGACATGAAGAACAACAAATCATGTCGGCGTATTTAGCACGTTAACTTTACAACTCATCACATATTATACAACAACAAATCATTGTCCCACATTAAGTGGGGTCGGCTATATAGATTCGTTACCTCCATTCAAATCTATCTTGGATCATTCTCACCTTATATCCAAATAAGTAAGATCCCTTCGAGTAGTCTCCTACCAACACTTCTTTGGCCTTCCTGGCCCTCTATTAACAAGCTCAACACATCGCATACTATATATAAACAAAATATCGATCTATCTCGGAGATGATACAAACTAGCTAATGAGCATAATAACATATTTATATGCAGACTTTTATTGATCATCTCTAACAGTTGTTTCCATGTTGAAGCAGCAACATCTCTTTGTATTCAGCTTCACTCCGTGTATTATAAGCAAATGGACTTGCTGCATATTTAGGGAAAGGCATCCTCTTTTAAGGCTTGGTTTTAGACTATTTATCTAGTAGGTTAAGAAAAATACTCTACTTTTCTATTTTAGATTTCGTATATGATAGTTGAGCAATGTCCCTTCCACATAAAGGATAAGGTATCAAACCTCATCAAATACTCTTCACTCAAATAATTATCTGATAAGTTGTTAGATAATTCATGGCATTTATTTTATTTCAAAACTTTAGGATAATAATAGGTATTAGTTTAAGGCCCTTTGGGTATTACAAAACAGATTATGAATTTATCAGAGTTTTGGAAATTGCCCCCCCCCCCATTTTCCAGCCACCGTCCATGTTCCTCTCTCAACCCGCAATGCCAACTTTGTCATTCTTCATTTTCATGCCATCCACATCCACAAAACATAAGTGAGAGAATCCCAATAAAGAATCTAGAGGCAATCACGAGTGAAGGCTTCAAAAGAGGTCACCAACATATCAACCAAGGCCTCAAATGTCGGATTTCGGTTTCGTTTCGGTAAGCCCAGAAAAGGAATTTCGGTGGAATTTCGGTGAAATGGCCGGAAATTGGGAAAACGACTTGAAAACTCATTTTTTCAAAATTTAAGATTTGTAATGTTGTTTAATCAATAAAAGAGGCATAAATACAAGTTTTTTTGCTTATAATAAGATGTTATAATGTTCAGTACCTTAAAATAATGATTTCGGTCATCATATCAATGACCGTCCAGAGTGAAATTTCATATTTCAGTACACGGTTAAATTTTGGCATTCAATTTTTCTATCAATTCTCAAAAGAATAATAATACTTTTATTTAAAAATAAAACAAGACACACACACAAACACGAATATTTTAACATGTATGCCAAAATAAATGCATAGTAGAGCTTGTGATCGTAAAATGTATGTTATACGAAACTTGGAATTTGGAAACTTGGCTCTCCAAGACTTAAGTTAGGTTGTGAATCGTGACTTGTGAAGTTGTGAGATGGAATGAGAACATATACATTATATTTATTGGGTTTAAATAGGACCCTTAATGGCCTTATTTATTACAATGGTGGTTGGAATAGTGGCTTATATTGCAATGGTGGTTGAAATAGTGACCTATAAATTTCATTTAGTGACCAAATAGTACCTATGAATATCAATAAGTGGCCTAGGCATGACATATGATGACCTAGAACAATTTCAGTCGAAATGGACCGAAATGAACCGAAATTCCACCGAAATTCCACCGAAATCCGAGAAATCTGTGAACAATTTCCACCGAAATGGACCGAAATGGACCGAAATGACCGAAATTCGGCCGAAATTTCGACCGAAATCCTGGAAACATATATTATACATGGTTTCGATGTCGGTATCGCCACGAAATCGAATTTCGACCGAATTTCGGTCGAAATTCGTCGAAATTTAAGGCCATGATATCAACACAAGAAATGCAACCCTGAACTAGATTTGAGGGGGCAAAAGTAGAGGTGAGTCTAGTGACCTTTGGTTAAATAGAGTGGCACTAGCAGGTTGCATGTATCTACTTGTAACCAGTGTATAAGCTTTGTAGTTGATGGTGATTGGTGGTAATGGATGAAAAATAGACGAGGAATGATAATTTAAAGTAATGATGGTTGTATATTGAAGGTGCCAATGGCTTTTTTTCAACAAATAAGCTCGAAACTTGCACAACTCGGATAACGACTTCCATTGCTAGAGACTTAGACTTTGCTAATGACTCAGTTGCATATTTGTTTTGTAGCTTGGTTAACCTTTCATGTAGAAGCTCATTGATGATAAGTGTAGAAAAGCTAGAAGCCAACGCAAAGCCTAAAGTGACTTTGAAAGACTCTGCTTGAAGGTTCAAGGCACAGAATCAGACTAATGAAAGAATCAAAGAAAGACTCAATTCCAAAAGCTCAAGATTTGAAGACAAAGGATGTTGATATGACATATTATATAGTTTTTATTTTATGATGAAAAAAACGTATAGTTTTTACGTATTCTTGATCAGCAAACAGACTTAAGTCGGAATCATCAATTTCACAATCATTTTTTTAAACTTATGGTTGATCACAGTGACACCCCTGATCAATCACCTATAATCAACCATCTTATTTCTCATGATCAATCAACCCTGACCAGCCATTCTTTTGACCATGATCGATCACTTTTTGAATTCCAGACTAACAAACAAAATTGATCGACCACTTTTATGACCCGATCGATCATCCATGAATAGGCCATGATCGATCACCTTGTTTACATGATCGATCGTAGATTTTGAAAATCAAAAACATTGGACTTTCCATTTTTAGACACCAACAGCTCCTTTGAGGCCATAAGGGACCCAATGGCTAACTGTTCAAGATATATAACCAGAAAGCGGTAATCGGTACTCAGTCGAAGGGGGCACTGACTAAGGACTAATCGGCAGTCGGACGGCTAATCGGATTTAGTCAGCCATTAGTCGCTTTTGAATTTTTTTTAATATTCTAAATAAATAAAAAAATTATACATATATCTTATATATTAACATCCATCGACATGTGACTTCTAAAGTATACTCGATGAAAGATCAAGAACATAGAGACATACGAACCCTAAGGTGATGTCTTATTGTCTTATTTAATTGTCATTCCTCATTATGTTGAGGAAACTTGCACATTGCAACCACATACATTATGTATTCAATTGCAAGTACAATATCTGGATCATGAGTCCAATCCAAGATATTTTACTGGTTATTATTGAGTATTATATTGAGTGGGTTTAATGAAGGATTATCTGAAATAAGAAATTTGCATAAGGGTATATATATTATATATACATGTTTTACTTTGATTTAGGAATTTTTATATCAAAGATGTCTTGCCTTGTCAACGCTGAAAGTTCATTCCCTTAATCACTTTCAATGTAAGAGATATTCTTACCATTATATCTCTAGCAAGATCTGGGATCTCCTTTCCTATTTTTGTCGCATCCCAATAATATGAGAACTTACGACTCCGATAAAAAGAAGCGGGAACTCATTCCGCCTTGCAAGTCCAACTTGCATTCCCAAATCGGTCTTTAACACCCGGGCCCACCACCCCTAAGATGATGTTGACCCGTCATTAATTGAACCAACCGTCAACAGGCTTAATACTCGCTATACGCAATCCAATATCGCCCCAATAATATGAGGACTCGATATTGGGGTCACTACGTATACGGTCTTACTCTTTCGAGAAGCAAAGAACCCGATCCAATTAAATCATGTATAGGATCTGTCACTTCGGACAAGCGTCTCCTATACACAACAACTGGCGACGGAATCCTTTGCCTTGACGGGAGACCATGGATGTCACTTATGTGATCCTCCACCTCATATTCAAATTGTAATTAATTATCGTGAATCATATTCACATAATTAATTCTTCCAAGGGAAATACACATCTATTCATAATAGAGTGTTTATTGGATAAAATTAATTTAATCACATTAAATTAATCATTAATTCAATCATCAACAAACATGTCTTTTACTTGAATAGTAGGTATATTCTCAAAGTACGTATTATTCGAATTTTAATAATTAGAAAAATACACTCTGACTTCTCCGATATTATACAGTCCCTACCCGCTGTCATGGCCAGTACCGACGAGAGTGGGACGGACCACATACGTTGCAACCCGCGACCCCAATGCTCTCCGACTAGGCACCATATCCGCCTCAGGAAAGGATAATACCAGATAGATCATCATGTACTTTGAGATGCTCATCGGTTTTTCAACCGAAATTATACCATATAATATACATCAAAACAATTTTGATTATATTATAAGGAGATTTGCTAAACAAATCCCCAATCCTATTCAAGCAAGAAGGTTTTTCATGTAAAAGTTGTCCTACAACTATTGTAGGATAAACTAAGGTTTTCATGAAATCAATGTTTGTTGATGAACCAATGATCAAGATCTATTATCTCATCATTGTGGTTTAGGTAAATGTCATTCAATGAAATAATTATCTCTTTAAATATTTCACAAATATTTATCACTAATTATTCCAGAAAATTAACAATTAATTTTCATCATGATAATTGAATGACTTATCACAAGGTTCAAGATCAAAAAATGTTAATTTCCAGTAGTGACCCCCAATCACTAAAATTAACTTATCTTGATCAATTTAAATCCAAAAAATGCAAACTCAGTTTCCTAAGATTGCCTATTTGATTTATTAAAGAATTCAAGTGATAATTCACGTATTTTGAGGCGGATTAAAACCGTAATTATCTCATTAATCACGTTTAAATCCGCAGTTCCCGCAACAGTGAATATAGTCATATTCAAAAAGCCATATCTTGAGCAAATGAAGTCCAAATTTAGTAAACTCAAGTCCTGGTTTCCTTGTTTAATGGGGAACAAAATCCAATTGAAAATTTCGTGTTTAAACAATTTAAACAGTGCCGAAAAATTCAATTATATAGAGGTGCGAATAAGGTTTTGGATATGATCCATAGACCTTAGATGATTTGGTTCTTGAAAGGGTTGCGAAATTTTTACTGCATTTCAATTTTCGCACCTCTGTCTAATTGAATTTTTCTGTACTGTTTAAAATGTTTAAACACAAAATTTTCAATTGGATTTTGTTCCCCATTAATTAAGGAAACCATAGGACATGAGTTTACTAAATTTGGACTTCATTTGCTCAAGATATGGTCTTTTGAATATGTCTATATTCACTGTTGCGGGAACTGCGGATTTAAACGTGATTTATGAGATAATTACGGTTTTAATCCGCCTCGAAATGCGTGAATTATCACTTGGGTTCTTTAATAAATCAAATAGGCAATCTTAGGAAACTGAGTTTGCATTTTTTGGATTTAAATTGATCAAGATAAGTTAATTTTAGTGATTGGGGGTCACTGCTGGAAATTAACATTTTTTTGATCTTGAACCTTGTGATAAGTCATTCAATTATCATGATGAAAATTAATTGTTAATTTTCTGGAATAATTAGTGATAAATATTTGTGAAATATTTAAAGAGATAATTATTTCATTTAATGACATTTGCCTAAACCACAATGATGAGATATTAGATCTAGATCATTGGTTCATCAACAAACATTGCTTTCATGAAAAACCATAGTTTATCCTACAATAGTTGTAGGACAATATTTACATGAAAAACCCTCTTGCTTGAATAGGATTGAGGATTTGTTTAGTAAATCTCCTTATAATATAATCAAAATTGTTTTGATGTATATTATATGGTATAATTTCGGTTGAAAAATCGATGAGCATCTCAAAGTACATGATGATCTATCTGACATTATCCTTTCCCGAGGCGGATGTGGTGCCTAGTCGGAGAGCATTGGGGTCGCATGTTGCAACATATGTGGTCCGTCCCACTCTCGTCGGTACTGGCCATGACAGCGGGTAGAGATTGTATAATGCCAAGAAAATCAATGTGTGTTTTTCTAATTATTAAAATTCGAATAATACGTACTTTGAGAATATACCTACTATTCAAGTAAAAGACATGTTTGTTGATTGGTGATTGGATTGATGATTAATTTAATGTGATTAAATTAATTATATCCAATAAACACTCTATTATGAATAGATGTGTATTTCCCTTGGAAGAATTAATTATGTGAATATTATTCACGATAATTAATTACAATTTGAATATGAGATGGAGGATCACATAAGTGACATCCATGGTCTCCCGTCAAGGCAAAGGATTCCGTCGCCAGTTGTTGTGTATAGGAGACGCATGTCCGAAGTGACAGATCCTGTATATGATTTAATTGGATCGGGTTCTTTGCTTCTCAAAAGAGTAAGGCCGTATACGTAGTGACCCTAATATCGGGTCCTCATATTATTGGGGCGATATTGGATTGTGTATAGCGAGTATTAAGCCTGTTGACGGTTGGTTCAATTAATGACGGGTCAATATCATCTTAGGGGTGGTGGCCCGGGTGTTAAAGACCGAATTGGGAGATGCAAGTTGGACTTGCAAGGCGTAATGTGTTCCCGCTTCTTTTTATCCGAGTTGTAGGTTCTCATATTATTGGGATGCAACAAAGATAGGAAAGGAGATCCCAGATCTTGCTAGAGATATAATGGTAAGAATATTTCTTACATTGAAAGTGATTAAGGGAATGAACTTTCAGTGTTGACAGGGCAAGACAACTTTGATATAAAAATTCCTAAATCAAAGTAAAACATGTATATATAATATATATACCCTTATGCAAATTTCTTATTTCAAATAATCCTTCACTAAACCCACTCAATGTTATACTCAATAATAACCAGTAAAATATCTTGGATTGGACTCATGATCCAGATATTGTACTTGCAATTGGACACATAATGTATGTGGTTGCAGTGTGCAAGTTTCCTCAACATAATGAGGAATGACAATTAAATAAGACAATAAGACATCATCTAAAGGTTTGTGTGTCTCTATGTTCTTGATCTTTCATCGAGTGTACTTTAGAAGTCGCATGTCGATGGTGATCGTAATTGTCAAATAATCCTTATAAAATAAAAGAAGATATTTTGGCATACATATGTGCTCTAGATATTTAATCATGAATGACATGGTTCTCTGCATTATGCAGAATGGTGGCTCGAAAGAGATGATGTATTCAAAATGTTTGAATACCTACCTGAACCTAAGTCTCCAAGAGTTAAGATGAATGTAGATATGATGAGTGTCATCATTTTACTATCTATACTCAAGTCATTCATGAAGCTTCATGATATTCATATTTTATGAATTTACTGAAGCATGTATAAATGTTGAAATGCTCTTGTATTGAAATCCTTTGAATTCAACATAAGAGATTCTTTGTCTTGAACAATGGTTGTTTATAGATGAAGAGAGCGCAGTGGAAGCATGGATCGGACCCGAGTAAGAAGGAAAGTCAAAAAGTTGACCTACTTCTGTGACTTCCATATTACATCCAAAGAGTTGGATGAATGCCAATACTGCAATAAGTTGATGTGTTGATAGTATGACTATCAAGTCTATCTAAAATCCTTAGTGAAGGACTCAGATAGAGCATCAGAATAATCTACATATAATCATTGACTCTGACTTTCTTATTTCATAAGATAAAGTCTGACAATTGTATCCCAATCTTCTAATGACATTTGCAATTGGTTGCATGTATATATTAGAAGATTAGAAATTTGATCTTAAGGTTTAGTAGTCATCTACATGGATATTGATGTAAGTGTTGCAGCAATCTATGTTGGATAGATGGACTTCATATTCTCAGTGGGAGAGCCCTTAGTCTTAGAGAATGTCTCTATGACCTAGATATTAGAATACCCTCATTGTTTGTTTCTAAATGTTGGAAATAAACATGAATTCTGAGATAGAACTATCATAAAGAGTTATGATAGTAATCTAACATCTAGTGGACTCCACAGAATTAGAAAATTAATGAATGGTTCATTAAGATTTCTAATACTGAAAATCAAACCTTATAAGATCAATAGGAGGATGAAGATCATTTGACAATGATCTAGCATCAAGCTTTGGACATTTGTCTGTTGATTTGATCAATAGACTAGAAGATATGAAACTTTAGAATGTCTAAAAATTTCAAATCTTACATACTTGTGAATATTGTATTCAAAGTAAAATGTCCACTACACCCTTCTCTGGGAATGGTGTTAGATGTCGAGGTATTCAAGATCTCATACATATTGATGTATGTAGATCATCTATATCATAATAAACATTATGGATATGTGATATCTATTGATGATTATGTATGATATGAGGTCTCTTCTCTTCACATGAGAAACCTTTGAAATGTTCAAAGATTTCACAATTTTGGTTTAGAACCAAAGTTTTAAAGAAGATTAAATGAATTTGATCTAATCAAGGTAGCAAGTACCTATCAGATAAAATTCAAGGAATACCTTATGGAGATATGAATATCATTTCTATCTCAATCCTCCTAATACACTTAAACTCAATGGAGTTGTAGGGAGATACAATTGGATCATGTGTGACATGATTTGGTCAATGATGAATTTTAGCATAATTTCCTCTTAGTTCTAGATATATGTGTGTAGTAGAGACTACAATATATATCCTTAATAAGGCTCCATGCATGTAAGCTGGAATCTAGCACTTGAGAGTGCTACTTCATTAGGAAAATAAAGGATGGTATTGGATACCTACTTTATGACCTTGAGATTCTTAAAAGATCTCATCTCTGAGAATGTGATTCTTAAAGGATGACTCTCTTGAGAATCAAGATGAAAATGAAGTGAAGGAACTCATTTAAGGCTCCTAAAATCGGAAACTTAAAGGATAATTAAAGATGAAGCACTAATACCTCCTCAATGAATTTGAGGATGTATTCCATGTGTCAGACAAGTCTGACAATGATCGGACTTCACGTGATGAAGCTCCTGAGGATCATGACATGGAAAGATGGATATTAGCAACAAAGTCTAAAGTAGACTTCATATACAAAGTGTTGTATATGGACCCTAGAGGATCCGCCTATAAGGGTTAGACCCATTAAGGTGTAAATGGATCTTCAAGAGAAGAGGGAACCTGATGAGAAGGTAGAGACCTTCAAAGCTCGGTTCGTAGCCATAAGCTACACACCGGAAGAGGAGACATTGCTTACGATGAGACTTGCTCTTCGGTAACCATGCTTAAACTCATCAGAATATTGCTAACCTTAGCTACACAACTTGACTATTGCATCTTCAGGATGTAATTCAAGATTGCATTCCTCTAAAGATACCTCTCTGAGGATATTCACATGAAGTAGCCCAAGGGCTTCATGTTTGGGGAAAGTAAGGTGTGAAAGCTAAACAAATCCATTTGTGGACTCAAATAAGCTTCTTGTAGTTGGAACATCAGATTTGATGAAATCATAAGTGTTATGATTTCAGATAGAATCTTAATGAACCATGTGAAGCTTAGTGGGAGTGCCATTGTGTTCATCATGCTAAATGTAGATAATATCCTAATCATTTGGAATGATATAAGGATGATAATAAGTGTTTTATATTCTGGCTATTCCATACCTTGAGATATGATCTCAAAGATACCTCTTAGATCTTAGTTCTGAAGTTGTTCAGAAGCAAAGAAAAGAGGGTATTGGAACTATCATATTTGTAGTACACCTTGGACATATTCCATTCTTGGAAATTCCAAGAAAGGCTTCCTTCCCTTGAGATTTGGTACTGACCTATCTAAAGGGATAGCACCTCAAAGAGTTGAGGAAGTGAATGCTAGAACTTCTTGCACTTGTGCATCAGTTACAAGAAGCTAAGTGTATGCTAGATGTGTACAAAAGCCAGATATCTGCCATGCAGTGGGAGTAGTAAAGTGTTGCTAATCCTACTATGGAGAAAGAACACTTAATTGCAGTAATAACAATATCTTCATAGATGACAAGATTTTTGAGATAGTGATCTCCAGGAATAAGGGTATTCTGATAAGGATTATGGAAATACTGGTTACAATAGTTATTGAGAAATAGTGTCAAGGACACTATAACTGCGTTGACTAGATTGAGTACTGGTTGCATTAGATGCAACATTCGCATTGGATGCGGGCACTGTTACTGGGGATATGCAAGTGCCGTAAAAGGACTTGGCATAGTCTTTTGGGAACAGAGCGACTGATCAGCTTACCTAGCTATTTCTAAATAGCCTATGATTGTCACATGAGTGTGGGTTTAAATGATTAGCCCATTAATGGCTCTTTGAGCTAGTGGGAGATTGTTGGACATGTGAGCCCACGGCGAGCCATTATGCAATAAATGTTATTGCAAATATCATTCCCTGATCTGAAATGAAGAATAAATAATTTGCATAATAGGTCCCTCTGTACAATTAGGGTTATGTACCATGGCTATCTTAATGATCATACAGCTGTTGATTCAATTATTGAATCATAGAGGCTAGTGCTTGGATGAATATCTAAAGAGTTCGATTGAGGACTCATCAAGCACCGTCAAATGATTGTTAAGATGTGATCTCCAGCCTGAGTAGGAGATGGCAATCCTTTTCTAGCATAGGCTGATATCTGACCGACCTCTTGATGCAGGTCCTCTGCATAGGAATAGAGATTCGGAGGTGTCAGATTAGTTAGGTCAAAGAGTTGACTTAACGAGATTGAGATAACCTAAGTCCTATGTTGAATGCTGTCACAGCATAGGCACGCATCCTCTGACCGGAGACAGATGTATTGCTATATGTCTGAGTATGTACATTTGACAGACCAATATGTTGATGACTTAACCAAGGTAGTATATTTTCTATACTACCATAATGAAACAAAAGAAGTAATTAACTTTAAAAATAACATTAATCATATTATTAGTATAATCTATTTAAAAAAACAAAAAAACTCGATGTAAAAGTCGGTCGATTAGTTGGCCGACTAAGCTGACTAGTCCTTAACCAAGCTGTGTATTCCTTTCTCTAAGAGAGAGATATTGGGTATCCAAGCTGTGTATAAGTATTTTTGTATAGGTATCCAAGTTGTGTATTCCTTTCTCTAAGAGAGAGAGAGATAAAATCTTCCTTTGGAGGGGTACAGGTTGTATAAGAGATTAGGCTACCCTCAGGTTAAAGTAACAATGGAATAGTGAAAACAAGCTTCTCCGAGAAAGCAAAGCGAAAAATCCTAAAACATGGCTCTGGGTTGTGATTTTCACCCACTTGGATTTCCATGTAAAAATCACTGCCTTTGTAGTGTGTTAATCTTCTGTCTCTGCGGTTTATGAATTATTTTAATTGGATATTGTTATTGTTACTGTTATAATTATATATTACACAATTCACCGCTCCCCTCTTGTACCAGACTCACATCCATTTCATACTTACTAAAAGAAATGGCTTACATTTCATTTCAAAAGATATGTATAACGAAGTATCAAAGTGGGCGGTATATAGTCTTACATCTTAAAAATATGGCCAAAAAGGCCTTAAAGAAAGCAAAACTATAGTCTAAAATTGCGACCAACTCGGCATTTAAATTTAATGTCAAAATGCAACTTATGAACGCAAATTGGTTTTTATATTGGGTGAGGGTGAGCATAACATCATACCACCCTTCTTTCATCATGCAAAAAACTTGAGATCCAATTCCTTCCAAATCAAGTACACTTTGCTTTGGATCTCTTTTTCCATTTTTTCTTAAAATGTGACTTCCTTGGTAACATCACGGAGCATCTCGAGCTTCTCTTTCTCTCCCAACAACCTCACCTCACTCATCTTCTTCCCAACCCAATCTTTACTAACCCATAGGTCAGAGGTCTTTTTCGTTTCATACTGAGCCCTTGATGCAATATGCTTGAATTATTTTTTTATGCACATACAACACCTCCACATCAGTTGAGGTGTTGTCAACAACCCTCAAACTCCTCTTAATATTTTCCTTCATCTTGAGAAATGAGAATCCACCTCTCCATTCGCCCCTTCTTTTACTTGTTATTGGCCAATTCTTCATAGGCTTGTCTTACACTTCTCAAACAATTTGTCTCTAATACTTCAATGTACTTGAATATTTGGATGAACCGCATATCTAGACCCTCTTTTTCTCTTCAAACATTTTCATTCCTCCCATTTTTTCCGCAGAAGACCACTTACACGTAAAATTCAAATCTTCAAAAAGCAAATTGCCCTGCACGGCTTGGCTTCTTTTTTCTCTTCCCTTTCTTATTATTGCATCTGGTCCTTTTCGAAAGGAGAAAGTATCCCTCTTTTTATTGTTTGTTTATTTCTCCTTCATCTTCATCGACAACCCTCAGGCCTCAGCAACTCATGAAATGTCATTCGCCACCTTGTTGATTGCAATGTGAACAATGGTCTCAACATGTAAAGCCTCATGAAGTCTCATTCACCGCATTGTTGATTGAAATGTGAACAATGGTCTCAGCATATAAATCCTCCCTTTAGACCCCAAAAGTTCTTGATCACCTCTTCAAGAAGTCCTTCAATCAAACCCTTTGCAAGAACCTCCAACTCCTTCCGAATCCTCCCCACTTGCTCCAAAAAACACATTCCTTCTTACAATTTCAGCATTATTTCCTCAAGGACAACCTTTATTTGCTTTTATTGCACATGCACTATTGTTTTCACGTCCACCTTGAAATACTTTAAGGTTTAAAAAAGATCATATTAGCATTTAGTTCATGTGGAAGTGATGAAGCAGCGTCAACCAGGGGGTTGGTCTATGAAATCACCTAATGCTGCTTCTATCGGACAGAACCAGCCACAAAGGGACGGATCTACTGAACATGATGTGGTTGCTGTTGTGTAGCAGCAACAAGATGGATGTCTAAAAAGTTTGTTGTCGATGTTGCATGTCCTGATGTTACAAGCATCTTCATCCACTTCATTTCATAATTTGAGCTACCACCGTCTTCATCCACTTCATGTTACAGCCTCTTCCTGTTAAGTTTGTTTCCCATCAATCTTCACCCAAACGTTTTTTGATTCGCATCCCCTTCCTCGATCCTATATCCTTTGCCAACCTAACAATCCTCCAATGTGTGGCCAATGCCGCAACAAGCAACGCAAAATTTAGGAACCCTCTCATAAATGACATGTTGTTCGAACACATGAGATCCACTCCCAATCATTACATACAGGATTCTCGGCTGAAGTCATTCGACCTCCACATAGATCGTCAAATAACTTGACTGCAAGAACTCCATCATTTCTGTCTGCACAGATATAATTTCCCAAAACCAGAGCAATGGACTTGATCACTCCGAGATTATGTAAATGAAAATTTAAACTTGGAAATCAGGGAAAGGGGGACGATGATCCCTCCCAGGTTGCAGATGATATAATGTAACTTGAGTGTTTCTTGTGTTCGGCTGAAAATGGGGAGACCGACTAATTACGGTCACCCACTCCAACTGATATTTGAAATCTCCATTTTCATATGTTTGAACAAAGTCATGCTCACTTGAGAATCGAATCAAAATGGTTTTAAGACAATTCTTTCCATGTAGCTTCCACCTTCATGTTCAAATTTTCTTTTCAAAAGTTTCTTAGCTCCTGACAATTAAAATCTATCTACCATACTTGAAGCAAAAGGTTTTTGTAAGCTCAAGACTTCTTTTGTAAACTCAACAACATACTCAACATCTTCAAAAATACCCTCTATGTTGGTAAAATACCTCCGAATGTCGGAGGGGAATGGTAACCCCTCCTACAACTGAATAAGATAGAACCTTGGAATCCTTATTATCCTTGGCCACGTGACCCTCCAATTCATTAGCCACCTTCTTCAACTCTGACTTTTTCCCAAAAAGTGTAGGATAGCTTGGGGAAATGGTGTTCATCAAGGACAATCTCATTATCCCCTCTCTTTCGCTTTTTGTCAGAAAGCTTCTGTGCATCAAGATCTTCACTCCATATTACCTCTTACAAATTCCATTCGAAAAAATTCCTTGTCAATCATTCAACCCTCGTTTTCCCTTCTTCACTAGAACACCCCCACATCACTCATGAGTAGCAAAATTGCCCATATTGTGGGTTGCTCCCACAACAACCTGGGATATACAGACCTCAATCCTATCGCAAGTGAAGACCAGCTTTGACTCATGCACAATTGCCGCCACAAAACCAGCCTTGGTGCCTTGTCCAGCACTAATGCAACCAGACCTCAACGACAGCAGGTCAGCATGAATGCGCCTCATCGGCAGCAGTCACGTCGACAGAATAGCAGGCCAGGCGTTCTCAGCACATGCAGAGAAGCACCATTGCCACCGAGCTCCTCATCATAGCAAGATCAAGGCATTCCACTTCAGAAGCAGTCACGTCAACAGAATAGCAGGCCAGGAGTTCTCAGCACATGCACACCAGCACCACTGCCTCTGAGTTCCTCATCATAACAAGATTGAGGTATTCCACTTCATGAACAAGCCTCGGAATAAAATTCTGGCTCCCCAAAAGGATCCCAAAATCCCAGACCTCAATCAAGCCACCAAGAGCAGGTTCTGAAGCCGAACAAAGGAAACACTAGCAACGGATCTACCTCCAGAACTTGGGGAATCCCCCAAGATAAAGCTTGAAATGGAGATCTTGAGAAGTATAGACCAAATCTGAAGACTGATGATCAGAAAAACCAACAAACCAAAACTATTTGTCGACTTCAGAATCAAAGATGGAGTTCCCTATCCATAGCTTTTGGAATCCCCCCAGGTGACTTAAGTTGATAGATTGAGGAACTTGAATTAGTGATGAAAGATTGAGATATAATCATTTCTTAATATCATATTGACTCTAATATTAAGCTTCAATAAATGCATGTAAGGTTGGGGTGAATATATCATAGAAACTTGGAACCAACTCAATGACTAAATTGATGCAATCCCAACTGAATAAAAGGGAGAATATGGTAGAGAAGTAACATAAGAAATAAGGAAAGACGGGGCAAAGCGCAATTGTGCGAGGTTTCGAAGGTGTGTAAATGCACACTTGAGAAGTGGAGCACATCAAGCCTTGTAACACAAAAAAAGGATCAGAAAACAAACTAAGCCAGAGTTACTCAAGATTTCAATATATTCTCTATATTTACCATAGTACATTACATTAAAGCCATGTTGGTGAATCTTATACAATATTTCCAAAAAACCAATGAATTAAACATCTTAGAACACATAATTACTTTCATATAGTAAATGTCTTTAATTCGCAATAATGTACTAAACCAAAAAAGAAACTAGATTTTAACAAAAGAGATGACGACAATATTTGATCATTCTAAAATCCCAAGTTGTGTCATACTTAACCAGGGCTACAAAAAAACTTCAATAAGTAGAAATACATGGAAAACAGATTTCTTCCACATATGTAATGTAATATTTCAAAAGATTTTTAGTTCGTTTTAAAAAATGATACAGAGAGAAGCTATAAGATATAAAATTGGCATAATGCATGAATCGCGATGTCAAATAACCACAAGTGATGGGTGTTTTAAATTCACTTACAAGAGCCAACATATCTTGAAGATAATATCTAAATGGTGTCTGTTTGGCCTGTAAAGGACAAATAACGTACAAATGATTAGAAAATCCAAATGACATCTACTAGAGCACAAAAATGAAAATACAATAAAATCACTTCCAATATAATAACTATAAAATAATATAAATTTTCAAGAAGAAACCAAATAAAATAACAGACAACACTCCCTGTCGCTGTAAATCATCCACTTTGTCATACAGTCATAGTATAAGAACTGTATCTTCAAGGCAAATTGTGTTACCCACATTTTTTCTGTAAGGAGAGAAAACTCTCTATCTCACACTACACATTCACACACAGAACAAACATTCTGGTTTGCTCCTTCCTTGATCTTCTGATATGCATAAACTAAATACACATTTTAACGTTTAACCATTACAGCTCAATCACCTCCACAGTTTAAGACAGATTATATGAACCCACTATTATCCAGTTTGTCGTAGTATGAGAACTGTGTGTTCAAGGCAACTTTTTTTCTTTGAGAAACTGTTCGAGGCAAATTATGCTATCCACATTTTTCTACAAGGAGCTAACACCCTCTCTACAATAACGATAATTGTAGTAACCATTAAACTGATAAGGGAATGGGGGTGGGTCCATTGCGATGTTATCAAAAGTTGTGATCTTACACCTTTACCCCCTGATAGTTCTACAAGTTGCACTGACAGTGAAGTGCAAAATAAGTAAAATTAGTAAAATATAGAGAGGATATATTGTTGTTAAATTAATTACATGAAAATTGAATGTATAACTAACATTTTTATATATACAATCCAAATTACCTACTCCCACATGATTACTATTTCGCGTTTGATATAAATCTCGGTGGATTATTGAGGTTAAGAATGCTTAGTTGTTGGATTATCTCAGTAACCTAATTGCAATATGGGACTAATTAATATATGTGGTCTATATTACCCCAAAAGTGAATTGGTGGGAATAGAATTGAAAATGTCACTTGTTCTTCCTTCTCTACTACTCTCATGTTCATAGTTTGGTATTTCAAATATGCAATCATATGTTGTGGATATATATTGCTGAGAATCTAGATCCCGGGGGTGTCACTGTAACCATAGAACTCAGCCACCTCCATAGTTTAAGATAATGTAATATGATGAACCCACTATGGTTAAAACAGTGATCAAATTACTTAAACAAGGTAGATATTGGGCTGAAAATAAATATAAACATATTAAAAGAAAATCAGTTACATCCAACCACTATATTTGTTCTTGTCATGTGTGAATATAACTAGCAACCACATGACCACCAAAGAAGGAATCACATCCTTCAAACATATAAGCATATTTGATTTCCAGATGAAGAGGACCTAAAGACTAAAATCATCACCAAGTACACACAAAACAAATCAATTGGCTCATTTTTCCTCTGTCTTTTAACTAAAAAACTACGTGCAAATGACTTCCGTTCTAGACAAAGTACTACCCCATCTTCAACAATAACATCCCTCTGGGGTCAGAATCACCCCCTGAAAAATCCATGTAACTTCTCTGAGATAGTCACTAGATCCTCTGGATAACAATGTTTTCATCCAATACCAAATGGCATATCAACAAGTAGGTATAAAAGTTGCACTAAATTCAATAACTAACTCTAACGCCCAACGCAAGCCAATATTCATGACCAATGTGACCTTTAAGCCACACTATCAACGGGAAATTCACAAGGAGGTAGGCACACGCACACGCATACACACACACATAGGGGTGTGCATGGGGTGGTTACCCGAACCGTTCAACCATGATCCGCTCCGATCTGTCACTAACAGGTTGGCGGGTCGACCCGACCCATTCCAATGGGTAACCATAATAACGGATACCTGAGTTATATGAACGGGTCTGCGGATAAATCGCATAAAACCGCATACTCCCGGCATAGTCTCCCGCATACCGCATACTCTATATGCAGGTGACCCCTCCGACTGAATACCGCATGCCGTCTTCCTGAACATTGGAGGGGCTAAGGCCTCGGCGATCGGGGGTCGAAGCCCTAGGCGGCAACGGGCTGGAGCAGCGGCAACGGCGCATGGAGAAGGCAGGACGGATGGGGTTAGGGTTAGGATGGGACCCAGGAACTCCGTTCTAGGACCGTCGTTCCGATACCATGTGGAGGGAAAATAATGAATTGCACTATGAGAGGCTCTTGGGTTCTCTTATATAGGAGAAGAACCTATTGAGCGAATTACAAGAAGATAAAAGAAATAGAAAATAAGAAAACCATAATAAAGATAACAAATATCTCAACAAAAGACAATCTTCAACCATTACAATCAATTAGGAACATGCATAATGGGGAAAAGGAGTTGCTTCCTTCCCATTATAGAATGGACATCCACCATGGTCGGAGCTACTATGGCCGTCCACTCCATATTAAGAGTCTACTCCTTTTCATAATATGTGGTGCGATCTTTATTTGCACCAAATTAATACGTGTTGCATATTTTCTAATTGAATTATCACCAAAATAATTCTAAATTATTTGTGATAAATTTTTTGAGAGGAAAGAGGGCGTGGTTTTAAGAAAAAAATCAACGCTAATAAATCCGTGATAGTCCACAAGCATTGCTTATATATTCGCACAACGTTTGGTTGAAAAGATCACAACGAACACAAAATTAAAAGAACAAAAAAGAAAACAGGTTTCGGTAAACCGGCTTTGATATATGCTTATGCTTTTTGAAAGCAAATATAATTTGTTTATCTTCGAATTTTAAATGATTGACATTCGATAAATAAATACATGTTTTACTGTTGATGGGTCGAATTAAAGCCCGCTCTAATTAGAATATCACATGAGTCAAATTATCGATTTCAATCACATTATTAGAGCTCAACTGAAACGAAATTTCGATCGGATTTTGACCAAAATTTTGATCATTTCGATTAGCATTCCTTTTATCTATCACCAATCTAGTTAACAAATCTCTCATTTCGATCGACTTTCGGCACTTATCGAGATTGAAATTTTGGTCGGTTTTTTACCATTTCGATTCATTTTTTTATCGACCACCCATCTAGTTAACATATCGACCATTTCGATCGAATTTTGACACGTCGAAATCGAAATTTCGACTGGATTTTGACCAAAATTTTGATCATTTCAGTTAGTATTCCTTTTATTGACCACCCATCTAGTTAATATATCGACCGTCTCGGTTGTATTTTGACACTTGTCGAAATCGAAATTTTGTCAAATTTCAATCAAATTAGAGGCCGTGGTCCGATTGCTAAACCTTGTGAACTTGACGTTTATTCAAATTATGTTGATCTCAATCACAAGCAATTTCGAAGTCGAGATGGGTAAGGATATTGTCAAGTCCAAGGATAAGATCCGTCAGCCCATGATTATTGTTCGGATTGGAGGGGCAATGATATGGATCGACCCGTGGGTATCCATGGATCATAGGATCGGAGCTCCATATATCCTGGATCAAACTGGGTCGGGTACTCGATCCAGAATGGTTTGTAAGATACTCGTGGATTTAGGTTCGACCCATACGGATCGGAACGAACACCCATCTAACCCATAACCCGTGCACAGCCCTACACACACGTTCTTTTATAATCTAGGTCAGTGGGAGCCATCGCATATCATATCTTCTGGTTCCACCCTCCTCGCTTCTATTAACTACAGAATCTAATACCCGTTTACATTTACTTTTAGATCCTTACAGTCAACAAATGGGTAAAGCTACCAAAAAATAAAAATAAAAAAAGACTACTTTCTCCCACTGCCGTCCTTTTCGCGTCACATATCATTGTAATTGGCAATCACCTGATCAAAATGAAGGGAAATTAAGGATAAACCTGAAGATCCTCGGGGAGGTACTGGTGCTTCATGGAGAGATCCATGGCGCGCTTGAGCCTCTGGTTCCTGGCGTCGACGATCTCGCGGGGGAGCCTGTCGAGCGCCTCCCTGATGTCTAAATCATACATGGGATCGTACAAATCGTCATATCTCAGACCTGGAAGGCTCACGCATCAAAAATTCCCATGTCAATGATCCTGGAACCCTCGAAATGATAAAGAAGAACAATGAAAAGAAGGATGGTGGGAAAGACTATGACCGTATTTGCTGAGACGGGCGTGGAGGCTCTTGTAGTGCTTGGCGGCGAGCCAGTTCTTGCTAGGATCCACAAGCCACTGCTTGAAGGAGGATACCAGAGACGCCATTAGGGCTTCGATCGGGGAGTTCGCTCTTTCGTTTGCTCCAAAACGAGAGGTTCGCCCTTGGTGGATGCAGAGGGTGTAAGTATCCAGAGAGAGAGACGTCAATTATATAATATTTTAATTTTCTTGTATAGATTCTATGTTACCTATCCCCCAATATATATTAGGGTGCACACGGCGATAAAAAATAAAATACGTTCTGCGTCATCTTAACTGTACCTTGTGCAATATTTATTGTCTTTAATATATTTATAAATCAATATATAATTATCATTATGATTATAAAATAATATCAACATAGCATTTAGAAGTTATTCTTTTACAGTAAAATGTGAAATTAAAAGGTTATTATAAGAATGCATTTAGACTTAATTTACAAATTATATACGAGCATATTACGTGTAATTTATGTATATTTTGAAAATATTGTGCTTCAAGCAATATTATTTAAAAAATACATTTTTATATTAAAATTATTTTTCTTTAAAATAATGTCTATTGAAAAATACAAAATCATTCTAATAGAAAATCACAAACATATGTGGGTATATATAAATAATAATATAATAAATAAAAAGTGAAATATGATATTTATATTTTTTAATAAATAAAATATTAGAGTAGAGAGAAGAAAGAGAAGGGGGAGAGAGAAGAGGAGAGAGATGGGTTTGAGAGAGAGAATAAAAATAAAGAAGATAGGGATAGAGATCGGTGGAGAGAGTAAAGGAAGAGAGAAATCGGGGAGAGAGGGAGAGAGAGATCCATGGAGAGAGGGGGAGAGTGAATGGGCGGAGAGAGTGAGAAAGAGGGCTAGAGAGGTCAATGGAGAGAGGGAGAGAGAGAGGTGTAGAAGAGGATGGAGTGACACTTCTCAAAGAGGTATATAGATGTTAGTGCTACATTGTTTATTACTATTTATTGTAAAATCATATAATAAGATTTTTTATTCACTATTATCAGCATATTTTTATTTGTATGAAAATTATATAATCATATTTACCTATGTATCCATATCTACATGTGTAAATAGAAGGAATTGTGACTTTATCTGTCTATTTTGTCGAAATAAAAATAAGAAAAATCATTCACATCCATTTAAAAGCGGATACGATAACAAACACAAACAAAAATATATTCGTATTCGATTGAATCCCTACATAAATACTATTTAACATGTAAAGAAGTTGCGTCTTGAGAAAATTAGTTAAGGGTCACATATACGTCCCAATTCCGGGTAAATGATGGAGGTTGCATTAGGTAGCGAACATCCAACGTAAAACAGACAAATCGTTCAAAACCTGATTATTTAACACTAGATTTCAAATCGCTACAAATATATTTTATTTTAGTAGGACACCAATAGCTACAATGATTAAATCCCATGATTGACTTATTGACTTTGCATATAATGAGAAAGATCTTATGACTATTCTATAATACTAAGGTTGTTTGATTCCTTGTAAATTCACAGGTATAATGTGTGACATGCTTCATCTCTTTAAATTCACACAGCTTTATCTAATGAAAGTACATAGTTTAGCCTCTCAAACATTAGTCTTCTTTCATTATATGGTAAATGTGTTCGTTCGTTACCAATTTTGGAACATATAAACAATATCTAAACTTGGTCCAAGGCACACATACCCTCCATCAATATTGTAGATTTTTAGCGATCTAAATAATGTTGAAATTTACTCATTCTAGATTATCAGTATGAGTTTGGGATATAATTGTGTAGTCAATACGATCAATTAGGTAGGAGTGCTCGGGGAGGATAGAACTTGGAATATAATAACTCTTTTCATTGAAATTGTGAATCTTTTCGACATGTATTGAATGAGTGGTATAGAACAACTTTTCCTCTCAGATGAAATTGGTGCTTCAATAACAAAAAATGGTACAACTTTTTCTAATAGGGATCTCGTGCTTTCTGCATGGGTAACAATGTTTAGCGATGCTAGGAAATCAATTATATTCCAACTTCTATCCTCTCAAATGAAGTTATTGCTTCAACAACAAAAAAAATGGTGTATGACTATTACCACTTCATCAACCTTTTACGCAAGTTTAGACTCATCAAAGAACGGCTCTTTTATCGTTCAATTACCGTGTATTGGATCATTTTCAATATCAACTAAGGGGAATAGAGTACAATTCTATAATGAATCCAAATATCATTAACAAAAGAAACAATGTATGAACATAATTGGAATTTTCAACTCAAATGTTTTGGGTATCAGACATGAACATGATGGTATTTGGGGGTAAAAGAACAAGTCTTCATTTTTTGCAATCTTCTTGTATCAACCAAATTCAGAATGACATTTGTGTGTAACAGGCTCTTATAGATGATCTTAAATTCTCTATTTTTAAGCTTGATATCAGTCTTATATCATTTGTGATTGTTTAAAGGGAACTGGGTATGGTCAAATCTCCACGTAATTGTGATGAATCTGTTGTGCATTTTGTCTTAGCCCTTAACAAATGCATGTAAATATTCATTAATTTTCATGTCTTATAAAAATACCATTCATAAATAAAAATATTTTTTATACGTTAAAAACATGTAAATAAACAAGAGAATAAAAAGAAAGAAAATAAAAAAGAGGCATATTATAGATATGTACATATGTACAGTATGACTACATAAAATATAAATATAGCTAAAGGATATATATTTATATAACCTAACTCACGAGACCAAGCCAGCATGGATTGGTCGACAAATAATAAAGTAGGGGTAGGAAGAGAATAATAAAAATAATTAATTGTATATATAGAACATTAATCTTTATTTGTTCATTATTTATCAAAACTTCATCTATTTTTGATTAATTCATTTGTACATATTTTTCACCATACTATTCTCCTATGTATTTCTAAAAATGTATATAAAAACATAAAAATCCTTAAATAAATCCCAACCTGTATATATGTCAAGAAGTTCAACTTTCATATTGTCAATTTCTCAAATTACGTTGTAACTTTTGCATGCGAACTCTAATTTCACTCTACTCACCTTTTAATAAAATAATATTATCCAGTTAATGGATGTGATTTCACTAAAATCGGAGTCTGTTTGCAAAAAGTCGATCTTGGGACCTAATGACAATTGGGTTTCTGTGCTATTTATTTTATTCTATAAATACTATTTACAATATTACTAATTTCATAATTTTTAATGAATTTCTTGATCTTTTGATTTATCTTTCAATTATTTTAGAATTAAAAACTTGTATTTAATATTTTGAATAATTCAAATACCCTAAGTTATAGATGAATTTGAACTGTGTCGTATATATCTATATTGATTAATATTTATAAATTAAGTTATTAAAATACAAAAAAATCATATAATCATTTTTATTATATTAATTAGTAAATCATAAAAATAATATATCATTCATTAAATTATTGAACTAAAAATCAAGATCTTTTTACCTAGTATGTTATATATTTATTATTAATATTATATTTATAATTCATAAAATATTTATTATTTATAAAAATAAATTATAACATAAATTATATAAATTAATTATATATTTTTTTTGTTTCTACTCTCATACAAAATAACATCATTTATTATTTATTAACTAATCAATACACTATTTACATATTCTAGCATATCAAGTGATGACACTTGTCAGCACCCGAGGCCTTCTTCTCTAATAAGGTTGTTAGTTGGAGTTGTTCTAAAATCCTGACTTCATAGATTTTTTCACGCACCATCTTACACCTAAACCCTAATCTAACTGACCATCTTCTCCTCCAAACTACCTTAAATCTCGCTAGCCATTGGACCCACATTAGCCCTACATCAGTTTGCTTATTTATCCCAACTTCCATCTTCATACTTAACTTCTTATTTTCCAAAAACCAACTGGTCGTCACCCTATTTCTCCACCTTGTGCCACCCACCACCTTCTGTGATAGAGTTAAGCGTCCGCCCCATGTGGAAGGAGAGAGCATGTAGGAAGTTCCAATGCCCACCATTGGCCTTGAATCACAGCGTCGCCACCGCGTTCAACTATGGTTAGTTGTACTATCAAGTGATCACCTTGAAGGTCTTCCACCTTCATATCCCAAGTAACTCGTCCATATTCTCAATTCTTTGATTCTCATGCACGAATTAGTCACCTAATTACACATTAAGATACCATTAATAGTCATTTATGATTCACACATAAAATTTCCATTCATTTCCATCTCGAATCGCCCAAATTTGCTCTGAAAACACCCCCTTTGTGGAAACCATCTTGAACCTACAAGTTCCTCTTACCTCCTTGGCTAATTCCACCGTGAATTAAGCATTAGTCCGTCATTTTAGGTTAAGCATCTCTTCTGGATTCGATATCTGGAGCATCATCATCTTCATCGTACCATCGAGCAATTGTTGTAGCATTCACATTAGGAACTCCAACCCCTAGCCACCGAGTTTGTCCCTTCCTCATCACCGTTTTCGACCACCTCACTATAGGTAAGCTCGAAGGGGGAGGAGCCCCTTCTATCCCTACAGGAGTCTCAATCCATCGTCTTGTCACTGAGAAGATCGAGGAGGAGAGCGATCACAACAATCACCCATCAGATTTGGGGAAGAATAAGCCAGGAACACAAGGTACAGACTGTTGATGCATGGAGGTCTTGGACGGTCCAAATCACATGAGCACGATTTAATCCTAGCCTTAGATACGTGAAATGATGGAAGAATTTCTTAGAGGCCCCCGTAGTCTCCAAGAACTTATCCGCACCCCAGGAGTTTGCATTATTTACATTTAGGTCCCCGTACGGGGACCTAAGTGTTAGATATCCATATTCTTTTCTTGCAATTAGGTCTCCAACCATGGACCTAATTGAAAGAAGGGCTTATATCTTTTCTTGTATTTTCTAATTAGTGAAACACCAGAATTTACGAGAGAAGCTGCCTTGAATAAATTTGTCTTTATTTTCTCTATCTCTCTTGATTTTGATATCTTTTGTTTGATATATTAGATTTTGTTCAACGATTTCTACAACCGACATTTTTGATCGCTAACAAAATCCAGTAATCAAAATGGTGCCGTTGTTGTGGAGGCGTAGCCATACTTGAGTTTGCGAGTTTTTTTGTGATTAATTTTATTTTTTCCTTTCTTATCATCTTCTCGATTTTTCTTGATTTTTTATTTGTTTGTTTTTCTCTTGATTTTTTCCCTTATGGTTTTCTTTTCTTTTATCTTCTTTGATTTTCTTCTCAATTTTTATGTGTTTTATTTCCTTTGATTTTCTCGATTTTTGTTTTCTTGGTTTTTATTGGTTTTCATCTATTGATTTCTTCTCGGATTTTGAGTTGAGTTTTGTGTCTTTGATTTTTCTTGAGTTTTTGTTTGATTTTCTTTTTGTCTATTTCTGCTAGCCCGTGTTGCAAGGCCTGCAGGATTAATCGTCTTTCTAGGAAGCCAGTTCAGTTGTGATCGTAGAGATCAACTCAGTCTTCTACGAGCCGGTTGCATATAAGCAATGCAAGTCGGTGGAACATAGACTACTTTTTGTTTTCTTCTAAGATAGAGGGGGCCTTTGCCCAATTTTATCTTCTTTGAGAGAGGTATGAGCACTTAGCCATTTTTATTTTTGTAGAAATGGATATATCAAGGACATCCTGGCTAGTAGATGGAATTTTGACTTTCTTCTCGAGGTCTATTTTACCAAGTGTTGGAGCACTTGGGCTCACTACAATGTTTGATTTTCTGATATCTTTCCTTTATTTCACGCGATTTCATGAAAAGCCTAGGATTGTATGCGTGATTGATTAGACGAATAACGTAGATCCCACTACCCTAATCCACATTTAGGCATAAATAACCGATTTGAAAACTAATATGTTCTTATGCTAACTACTGATCTAGGGTATAGTTTTTATGACCTTTTCATGCATTAGCATAGGTTTGAATTTCTATGCGGATCATCTTGCATTTAGAGTGATAGAGAGATGTACATCTTCTTTCTTTGTATTCATCATGGTTTTTTGCTGTATTTTGTAATGTGAGACATATTTTTCAAAATTAAAGGAAATTGGATCGCGCTAGAATTCCTGAAAATATCCAAAAAATTGAAAACCCTAAAAATAAAAAAATCTTTTGAACCTTTAACCAAAAAATAAAAAATACTTGGATTTAAATTGCATTGGGAGAGCAAACTCCTCGTTGTTGTTGGTATTAAACTCCATATAGAGTAGGATGCAACCTTAAGGATAAAGACAAAAATCCCTAGACTTGTGCCCTAAGTACTTGTGTACCACTCTTCGGTACATGGTTGCAACTGCAAGCACTTGCCTCCGACCATAAAGAGTCGTTTTGGTGTACTCCGCCTTATAGTTCCCTTTGGGCTTGATATAACCCGACAACATGGGCAGATGGTACCACTGTTTAAGTGACTGTGAGGACGTGTGCTGGGCGATAAGGTGATGCCGCTTGTGAGTTTGCTTAATACAACTACTTGATTACCAAATTAAAATTAAAAAGATAAAATACCAAACTCTTAAGGTCTCCACCACACGAAGTTGGTGAATCTGGGGGTTGCATTGTGTTTATTTGCATGGTGCGTGTTTTTAGTGTCTTATACGCCTTTACACTCATGTTCTTGGTTTGATATCATATTCTCTCATGTATTCTTTTAACATTAAGGATGATGTATAGACAGATTCGGTGCTAAGGCTTCGTGAGCCTTCGATCTTCCACTGTCTTACGTGCATCTTTCGGGATGACCCTTTTCCCGAGTCGATCCCATTTAGTCACGAGGTGAGTCAGACCCAAACTCTCTAGCCTCACAACCCTTTAGTCGAGGCAGACTCATGCCTCGATTTTACGTCTATTTCTCCTACACATTTTCCCATGAGTGCTTATGAGACTTTTTCCTTCACAGAGGATTCAACGGACATCATGGCTAGAGGGAAGGCACCAGTCGAGGATAAAGCAGTTGAGGAGAGACCATTAGATGAGAGAACTAATCCAGCTACTGATATCACAACAAGGATTCTAGACGCACTCTAGTAGACGCGTATACATATAAGAGATCAATGTAGAGTCCAGGACGAGTTGAGAGTTGAGATAACTGTGTTAAGAGCAGGAGCTGAGAACCCACCACCACCTACCTTGGTTTCCGCTACATTAAGAGATGAATACGACCCTGTAGCTAGGATGCTACAACATTGTATTCAGTTACTTCTGAAATCAAGGGTCATACGAGTTGAGACCGTCCTTTATTTCATTGCTTCCCAAGTTCTATAGGAACACATCAGAGGAGTCGTTCACCTTTTTGTAGAAGTTTGAGATGATATATGGAACGACGAGTTATTCATGAGTTACGCAGGAGTATATATGCCTCAAGATCATCCCCTTCACCTTAACAGATAAGGCATTCTATTAGTTGAATCATTTGGGGAGGGAGATTTCTATATTTGATGATTTGAAGTCCAGTTTCCTGCGTAAGTATTTTCCTCTAGGATGGATAAATGCGATGAGGAGTCATATCTCCAACTTTACACAACTTCGACATGAACCATTCCATGAGGCATGGGAATGTTTCATGGATTTGACTAAGAGATGCCCTCATCATGAGATTCCATTAAAGGTGCTTGTTTAGAACTTATTTGAAGGACTCCATCCATATTTTCAGGGCCTAGTGATGAATCTACGATTCGACATCTTTATCCATTTATTTTAGCTTAAAATACCTTATAAAACACCTATATAATACTAACTTCATATTCTTACTAACTTGCATCTGTTTGTAAATATTGTATATTTGTATATTATTTTAACCTAAAATAAATAAAGAAAGAAAGAAAGGAAAAATAAAGAAAATAAAGAAGGGAAGGCTATATATATGTAATAGATACAGGCTGACCAGAACCCCGAGAGAAGGTCAAGACTTGACCTAATCGACCAAGAATAAAGTAGGGGGGGAGATAGGGTCCTCAATTAGAAAATCCAAAAAATTGTGAGCTGTGTATATTTGTATACTTCACTACTTTATTTGTACATTAATTGACCTCAAATCAAATAACTTTCAAAACAAAAGTTGTAAATAAAAATGTGTTCTAATTAATAAAAATAATTGCACAGTTAAATCATGTACAGAATAAACGCAACCACACTTGAAAAAAGCCACTAAGCACTAATTGAAAGACCAATTCCGGCTCCATATGAACTCAAAATTGAACCAATCTTACTTCCATTGGACTCTAAATTAAATTATCTTTAAAGTGGCTATATTTTCATAATTTTTGGAATTACGAGTAAAAAGTTGGTTTTTTGTGGTGGTTTGTGCAATTTTCCCATTTATTTTGTACATATTGTATTAGTATATATTTGTAAGTAATTTTACTAATTATTTAAAATAAAAATAAATAGTAATAATAATAATTAAAAAAACTAATTTGCTCATTTAGCCATGTATATAATGTCATATATGTATATAGTATATGTATATATTATTCTTAATTAACCACCATAAAAAAATAAAAAAATTAACATTTTTTATTCAAATAAATAAAGTGACGAAAATTCAAAAAATTAGATAACTTTGTAAATAATTTTATCTCTCTTTATCTTTATCTCATTTCAATTTTCATCTCTCTTATCTCTTTATCCAAAAAGTTAAAAATTCAAATTTCATCTCCATTATCTTTTTCTATTTATATGACTCCTTCTCCCTCATTCCAAGTTGATCAATCTTTGGTGAGAGGAGCTCGATCTCCAAGATATTTCTTGTTGAGAAAGGTGTCTAGCCTCCGAGTCGTCCGGTGATAGCGAGTCGACCTTCGTCGAGGTGATCACGGTAGTTTTCCGCTCCTAACGTGAGATCCATTTTCCCTTTTATCCTAGATTAATCATAGATTTATTTTCTCGCATTTTCTCTCCATTGTCATTTTTATCTAGATCTTAGAATCACCACCATCACGATTTAATCCACCACCGATTCGAGTTTTCATCTCACTTTATCGACCTCTATGCGTTCTTTTTTATCTCTCATGATCTATCAACTCCGACCACATACAGTGGTCGGAGAACCGGATTCTATTTCTCATTTTCGCTGGATCCCCGTTCACATACTGCGTTTGACTTTTTGGTCGAACAATCGTGTTATCATCCTAATTATTGGTAAATAAAAAATTTTTAAAAAATTATTTGTTTTCTTCTCTCTGACATTTGTTTTGCAGGATCACTTAAAAAAGAAAATTAAAAAAAGTATAAAAATAAAAATAAATAATAAAAAACATTTTTTATTTTCTGTTCCTCTATTTCAGATTTACAAAAAAAACTAAAAAAAGGTTTTCCTCATTACTATTTAAAAGAAAATAAAGAAATTATAAAAAAAGCAAAAAAAAAACACAGCGGCACTGTCGTCGCCCCTCCAACCGCCGGCGGTGCCTACCGCCTCCACAGCGACGTCGACCCGCTCCTCCGCCACCGTCGCGCCTCGGGCGAAGTCGCCGCCGCCGCTAGCCATCTGAAGACCCTCCTGCTCCATCACCATCCTCCTCCTGGGGTGGAGCTTCTCTCCTCCCACTTGCCAACGTCGCCCGTAGTCAAGCGGCCAACAGCGTCGTAGCCCGCTACCGCTTCTGTCGGCCGAAGCCCACGCGCGCCCGCCGCGTCTTCAACGCCAGTCACGTCAGCGCCCGTCCGCCAGTCCAGTGGTGTGCCTGCGGTGCGCAGCCCCGCTGCTCCGCCTGGGCGCGGCACCACGCGCCACTCCTGGCGGCTCTCCGCCCCGCAGCCAACTGCGGCACCTCCGTGCACCCACCACCGCTCACGTATGCCGACCACCGCGTGAAGATCCAACACCCTCCTTCGTTGTCCTCTCTCCGCCATCCGCCACTGCCCGTATTTGTGGCGTGGAGGAGAAGGGTGGGTGGCGGCCCCTTTTGGCTTTTGTGAAGAACATCAACGCACAAGAACCCTAGGGTTTTCATTAATTTTTTTGGAAAAAGATCATAACAGTCCCCGGAAGTTTTGCATATTGCAAAGAAGACCCCCGAAGCCTAATTTAGGGGAAATTATATCTGAGCACCTGGACATTTTCATAATTACAAAGAGGCCCCTGCCAACACTTTGTACCTGCAACGCACGTATTCTATTGGGTAAATTATAATTTTCTCCTAAAACTTTATTTCTGTTACATTCTAATGAACAAACATTGAATATTTACAGTTTATCCCTGACTTCCAAACCTTTAATTTTTTCCCTTTTCTTATTGAAATAAATGTTTCTTTGGTCAATAAATCTCACAAAAAATCATGCTATATTCTAGATGTGATCATCTCTTTAGCATAATTTTTTATTGCATTTTGTTATTATTTAATATTATTTAAAAATAAAAACAATGTCTTTTTCTCTTTCAGAAATTTAAAAATTTATAAAAATTCGAATATTGCTCCAAAAATTATAAAAAAATTAGACTAGTTTATTTCATTATCATTTAATTTTTTTCCAAAATTTGTGCATTAACTATTTATAAAACCCCAAAAAATTGAAAAATATTAAAAATCTTATAAAAATCATAAAAAAATATATAAAAATCCAAAATAGTGATTTAGTCTCTATTTGTAGATATTTGTCCTAATTTTATCATAAAAATAATTGCCAGGAGTTTTGGGTACTTAAATATTTTTAAGTTGCAAGTTACTCCTGGTTGTGCATTGTTTCTAATTTTTGTCACTTTTTGACTTTTAGAAAAATACAAAAACAACTGAAAAATTCTAAAAAAATTCTCAAAAACATTTCAAAATCTTTAAAACACAAAAATTTCTCCCAATTTTTCGGATCATTTTTTGATATAATTGAAAAATACAAAAATAAGTTGGTGTGTATATTACTTATCTTGTGCTTATTGCTCTTTATTTTAAAAAAACTGAAAATTAAAATCACTAAAAATTTGAAAATCAGAAATTAAAAATAGAAATAAAAAAATTAAAAAAATTAAAAGAGAAAATTTTCACAAAAACCAAGGATAGTTTGCCTTTGAGATTTCCTTTTTCTTTTAATTGATTTTTTGTCGATTAATTGAATAACCCTCGGGAATTGTCGCCTCCCTGAATTCGATCATGTCCGCTATACAGGTAAATAAGTAGCAAAAGAAAAAAAATTTGTTTGTTGTGAATGGGCAGTTGGTGAAGCCATATCTAGATCATGATACATTCTTATCCGTCG